>CAJQUW010013086.1:0-600000 GCA_907163375.1 Prostheceraeus crozeri
CTACGTTGAGAGCTGTATCAAATGCCCAACATGAGACATGAGTGGTCCCAGCGATTACGGTCTAAACTATGACACATTCCCTTGCCACACTTATCACTACGGCATCGTCCGCCGTCCCGAAGTAACACCCTGTCAGTGGAATATTACAGCAAAACTCTCCGTGTCTTGCTCGCTTTCAGTGAAAAGCCGCTTATACCATGAGAAGGCTGGCTCAGACATGAAAACCCGTAGAGTTGGTAAGAGGTTGACAGACTTTTAGCAGCTTGATAGCAAGCCGTAGAGAGCTTGATTCACCAGCGTTTTGCAATGGAGATGTTTAGAGGCCACCCATGACAAGATAGCTAAGACTCAACCGATTGGCGTTCAAAGTGCTACGTTGAGAGCTGTATCAAATGCCCAACATGAGACATGAGTTGTCCCAGCGGTTACGGTCTAAACTATGACACACTCCCTTGCCACACTTATCACTACGGCATCGTCCGCCGTCCCGAAGGAACACCCTGTCAGTGGAATATTACAGCAAAACTCTCCGTGTCTTGCTCGCCTTCAGTGAAAAGCCGCTTATAGCATGAGAAGACTGGCTCAGACATCATTAAAAATGCTTTCATTGACTTCAGCAGGGTCGAAAACCCCAGAAAACCTCCAAAACTAGTGAATTTACATTTTTCAACTTTTTAGCACTACTTATGAAATTTGATAAGTAGTCTGTCACTTAGCGCAGGTCAATAGCGACCGAACCTTTTTTGAATCAAGTCAAACGGACTTGTAGAAGCAAAGTTACAAGCCTTTAAAGTTTTGGAGTGTTTTATGGCCTGGAGACGAAGGCCATCTCCTGGCGAACCTCTAAGTCTGACGCCTTAGCTGATATCAGCAATGAAATTTTCTAAGTCGGTTTCTTACAGAAACTCGGGATTTGGAATGTCCGAAGCTATCATCGGAGCTCAGAGAGACGACTTACCGTTGGCAATCTCTCGTCTGAATGACAAGTCTCTGTCGGTTCCCAGCTTATATAGTGTGTGGCGATCAGCTGATGACGTAATACCCATCATCCAAACACTTAAAACGCTTCTATCATCGATTCTGGAGGTCCGATTGAGCTGGAAATATACCATTTCAATGTAGAATTTGACGCTGAATCCGAATCTGGCCTCCGTTTTCCCATCCGATGCTTCGTTTTGGCTCCACAGTTGGCAGCCATCGCTAAAATTCTAACTAGTTTTTTCGAAAAACGTTGAAAATTTTTTCTCTCCGATTGACTTCAAAATCTCCGATTGACTTGAAACTCACCATACAGATAGAGAATTTGATGCTGATTCCAAATCTGAAATCCGTTTTCCAATCCGATGCTTCGTTTTGAAGCTACAGCCCAAAACGTCCCAAATTCTAACTCTGTCGTTTTTCGCCAATGTCCCAAAATCTTAAATGGCGTCTCACATCTAAACGAAGACAGACAGGAACAAGCCGATTCTTTCAGTGAATTTGTCTCACTCTTAGCTTTCAAACGAGCTATGGCACGACAAAATCCGTCCACTAGAAGCCACAATCGAAGCGAGCTCTCCCGAGGGGGGGACGTCAGCGAAAATTTTTCTCTCCGATTGACTTGAAACTCACCATACCGATGCAGAATTTCACGCTGAATCCGAATCTGGCCTCCGTTTTCTCATCCGATGGTTCATTTGGGCGCTACACACCAAAACGTCCCAAATTCTAACTCTGTCAAAATTTTGAAGAAAAATTTTTTTCTCGCCGATTGAGCTGGAAATCACACCACAGATGCAGAATTTTACGCTGAATCCGAATCTGGCAGCCATTTCACCATCCACGACAACCTAGACGGTCGCCCACGTCAACCTAGACGGTCGCCCACGTCAACCTAGACGGTCGCCCACGTCAACCTGGACGGTCGCCCACGTCAACCAGGCGGTCGGACCAACTCACCCGAGTCTCACACTCTGTCGTTTTCGGGGGGGGAGTCAGCGAACAGACTCGAAGCACCACGGCGGCCGACCACGACACTCTGCCGTTCCAGAGGGGGGAGGGGAGGGGGAGGGGGCGCGCTGTGTTTATTATGGACCTTTACTTACTACTACCCGAATATCTATTTTATACAGGCATAAAGTAGATATTCGGGTGACTTCATCATTTTTTTCTGTAGGTCTACAAAATTTCATCAAATAAAAACAGCACATGTATATAAAATACTCGAAATAATAGTATATACGCAATGTTGTATCCATGAGCGATTCTTTGAGTTATTTAAATGCATTTATGTCACTTCTTACAGCATCAATATTATTAGTTAAAGTCGGTATCTAATTCAAATGGAAAACTCTTCAAATGGACAATGAAACGCTCTTTTAGTTATATTTTATCCACGTACATGGGTGATCGATGTTTTAACCATGTACAATTCCAAATTATTATTTAGACCAAATTTTATATACATTTCCCACTCTTCACAGTGTTAAATATTATTAGTGGCGTATAGCCATTCTTATTCCAAAGAAAGACCATTTTACTTAATATGTAACGATGCTTCTTGATAGGGTTTATCCATGGTGCATGCATTATCCATGTTTTATCCAAAAACGGTCATCTAGGGCTTATATCCGCAGAAACAATTAAAATGTTTAATCAACGATTATTCGACGTTTTTTCAAAGTTTTTGACACCAAGTTGATTTTTGGTTAGTTTTCAACGATGATTTCAACCGTACGTTTATCAGCAACGTTTATTCAACGTTTTTTCAACGTTTGTCACACCAAGTTGATTTTTGGTTAGTTTTCAACGATTATTTCAACCGTTGAAAAAACGTCATTTTTTACTTGGGAAATATCCTAGGAGTGAAAAATATAGGAGACACTGATTTTCTTCTATAATAATTCCCTTGAATATGCAGCTAGCCGAATGATTTGGAAGCATCGATGTGCACATGAATTCTTCAAGTAAAAACTATGCATGGCAAAAGATACAACATCAATTGCCGATCTAAAAATACAGGTTGGATATAAAACCAATCTGCCAAGATCAGGTATTGAGATTATGCCATAAGCCGTGCATTCCTCATGTACCGAATTCGTGACTTGTGGTATAATATCAATACATGAATTCGTCAGATTTGTCTTTCATTCATTTCACATTTCTAGCTATATTTCTTATCAATATAATTACTATGTTCATTTTGTCCAAATTCATATTTTCGAAATGTTTCTTTCACATCTTCAAGCTCATTTTTCTTGGAAAAAAATTTCCACACCATCATTTTGAAGAGAATTTTCCCAACATTATTTCATGCATTATTGATTTGCAGGAATATTGCATGAAGGTCACTTCTCACATTTTGCTTTATTGTAACTTCCTATGTATTACAGGGTTTAAATTGGTGTGTATTAGCGGATTTGATTTTATCACTTAGTCCGGTTTTGGCTATTGAAAGGCACATTGAGAGAGAAGCCAAAGTAAGCAAAATATATCTGGGGCTATCATCGCATTATTACATCATGAAATTGGCAAAGCAATACATCAAAATGATGCTCAGCCCTCCTTGTCATCAAGGGCCGTGCATAAATTTCTTAAATAAAATCATGTCACCGTTAGTATGAAGACATGCATTAAAATACATGGAACACGAAAGAAAGAAATACTCGCGAAACTAACTCAATTAACACCAATTCACTCTCTACACTCCTCAAGTCTTAATCTCAAAGGGCCACACTCCCGTTGCTACAATACTTTAGGACAGGTCTTATTTTCGTCGCCGCAAGCACTTTCAAACACTACCTCAAACACCTCTCTCAAACTCGAGACTTATAGCCAGGGGTGTAGTTGGGGGGTAACGCGGTATAACGCCGTTATACTTCCTAAGATTCTGGCCGAATCAGGGTTATATTTCCTAAGGTCATCAAATTGACGCATATATGAAAAAGAAGAATGAAATGTAGAATAAAATGCTTTCATTATTACTTGGATTAATGTGGAAATCCTTCAATGATAGAGTAATCGCCGAAAGGGGATGAGAGCGGTTGAAAATTGTGAAAGGGCGATTATGTAGCTCTCAAACAGTCCGTTATGGACAATAGTGGCACGAATGTGCGTTTTTCAGCTGATACACTGAAAGTCAAAGGCTTGTCACCCTTGCGCATTAGTTAACATTGCATGTGCGACAAGTCTTTTGGCTTTTAGTGTATATACATGTACATGTCAAATTTAGCGTTATACTTCCCAAAATTCAGCTGAATTTTTAATATTAGCGTTATACTTCTTAAGAATTTACGACTACACCCCTGCTTATAGCAAATTACTTGAAGGGTTCCCACTCCCACAAAACCGGTTCAATTAACGTCAAATTTACTCTCAACACTCCTCTGTTGTTTATCTCATGGACCGCACTCTTGTTGCTCCCATACTTCAGTATGTATTTGTCTGCACAAGCATTACCGCAAACACCTATCTGCGGTTTTGGTGATGGAATGGAAATACGGAAGAAAAAATATGGATGGTGGATAGGGGTGCTAATAAAGAATTAATAAGTGTCAGTTAAAAACTTTCCGTAAAGCAAGTATATCCACTCGTAATTCATACAGTGTATAGGTTGGGTCATGTGAGTATGAATTAGATAGGTCTCACTATTCCTTCAATGAATATTTCTATTACTTGAATCTTTGCGACTGTAAGTTGTTGTAAGCATCTGGGCCTATAAAAGTTTCATCAGCAAAATACACAAAATTCCGAAAATAACGTGAATAAGTAGTATTTGAATTTTGATTTTGTTCTATTGAGGAACTCGTCAGTAGTAATAAAACGGCGAACACTCGACTGCCCCCTCTGGAACGGCAGAGTGTCGTGGTCGGCCGCCGAGGTGCTTCGTGTCTGACGTCCCCCCCCTCTGGAACGACAGAGGTTGTGGTCTGTCGTGGTGTGCCGGCCAGGTTGGTCCACGTTCACAAAATGTTCGCTGACGTCCCCCCCCCCCTCGAAAACGACAGAGTGTGAGACTCGGGTGAGTTGGTCCGACCGCCTGGTTGACGTGGGCGACCGTCCAGGTTGACGTGGGCGACCGTCCAGGTTGACGTGGGCGACCGTCCAGGTTGACGTGGGCGACCGTCCAGGTTGACGTGGGCGACCGTCTAGGTTGTCGTGGATGGTGAAATGGCTGCCAGATTCGGATTCAGCGTAAAATTCTGCATCTGTGGTGTGATTTCCAGCTCAATCGGCGAGAAAAAAATTTTCTTCAAAATTTTGACAGAGTTAGAATTTTGGACGTTTTGGGCTGTAGCGCCAAAACGAGGCATCGGATGGGAAAACGGAGGCCAGATTCGGATTCAGCGTGAAATTCTCTATCAACATGGTGAGTTTCAAGTCAATCGGAGAGAAAAATTTTTCAACATTTTTCGAAAAAACGACAGAGTTAGAATTTGGGACGTTTTGGTCTGTAGCGCCCAAACGAAGCATCGGATGGGAAAACGGAGGCCAGATTCGGATTCAGCGTGAAATTCTGCATCGGTATGGTGAATTTGAACGCAATCGGAGAGAAAAATTTTCGCTGACGTCCCCCCCCCTCTGGACAGCTAGCTTCGATTTTGGCTTCTAGTGGACGGATTTTGTCGTGCCATAGCTCGTTTGAAAGTTAAGAGTGAGACAAATTCAGTGAAAGAATCAGCTTGTTCCTATCTGTCTTCGTTTAGATGTGAGACGCCATTTAAGATTTTGGGAGATTGGCGAAAAACGACAGAGTTAGAATTTTGGACGTTTTGGGCTGTAGAGCCAAAACGAAGCATCGGAGAGCAAAACGGATAACAGATTTGGAATCAGCATCAAATTCTCTATCAGCATGGTAAGTTTCAAGTCAATCGGAGAGTTTCAAGTAAATGGGAGAGAAAAATTTGGGACATTTTTCGAAAAAACGAGTTAGAATTTTTGCGATGGCTGCCTACTGTAGAGCCAAAACGAAGCATCGGATGGGAAAACGGAGGCCAGATTCGGATTCAGCGTCAAATTCTACATTGAAATGGTATATTTCCAGCTCAATCGGACCTCCAGAATCGATGATATAAGCGTTTTAAGTGTTTGGATGATGGGTATTACGTCATCAGCTGATCGCCACACACTATATAAGCTGGGAACCGACAGAGACTTGTCATTCAGACGAGAGATTGTCATCGGTAAGTCGTCTCTCTGAGCTCCGATGATAGCATCGGACATACCAAATTCCGAGTTTCTGTAAGAAACCGACTTAGAAAATTTCATTGCTGATATCAGCTAAGGCGTCAGACTTAGAGGTTCGCCAGGAGATGGCCTTCGTCTCCAGGCCATAAAACACTCCAAAACTTTAAAGGCTTGTAACTTTGCTTCTACAAGTCCGTTTGACTTGATTCAAAAAAGGTTCGGTCGCTATTGACCTGCGCTAAGTGATAGACTACTTATAAAATTTCATAAGTAGTGCTAAAAAGTTGACAATTTTAAATTCACTAGTTTTGGTGGTTTTCTGGCGTTTTCGACCCTGCTGAAGTCAATGAAAGCATTTTTAATGATGTCTGAGCCAGTCTTCTCATGGTATAAGCGGCTTTTCACTGAAAGCGAGCAAGACACGGAGAGTTTTGCTGTAATATTCCACTGACAGGGTGTTCCTTCGGGACGGCGGACGATGCCGTAGTGATAAGTGTGGCAAGGGAGTGTGTCATAGTTTAGACCGTAACCGCTGGGACAACTCATGTCTCATGTTGGGCATTTGACACAGTTCTCAACGTAGCACTTTGAACGCCAATCGGTTGAGTCTTAGCTATCTTGTCATGGGTGGCCTCTAAACATCTCCATTGCGAAACGCTGGTGAATCAAGCTCTCTACGGCTTGCTATCAAGCTGATCAAAGCAATAACTTGGGATGTTTCCTCAAGGTTTTCAAGTATGCTGAGTTCAAATCTGTATCAGATTTCAAATTTAACTAAGTCTAAGGCAGCTTTGAGGGGTTAGGTCCCAGCTACTGTTCACTACCTTTGACTCGGCGTTGCTGTTACCACTTCGGGGCAGTGACAATGATGTCTTAAGCTGTAAATAGCGGGTATCGGGGAAGATCTCTCACTTCCCTAGTGATCAGTACAAGGCCTTCGGGCTGTCGACGGGATCGAGTGCCACTCACTACACTCAAATCTATCATTCCTCACTAAGTGTAAATTACTGACTATACATTTGTCCTGCTATCAGGTTGTTTTGACTTGCTATCTAGTTGAATAGTCTCTTGCTATCAAGAGATTCACTTCTGCTCATAAAGCACATCATCGCTGTAATACCTCATTTGCTCGAGCGTTCCTTCGGGACGGCGGGTACTGCCGTAGAGGGATTGTGTTGCACGGGTTGTTCGTCGTTTGTTAGACCGAAACCTCTGAGCCGTTGCTCATGTTGGGCGTTCGACTTCATACTCAACGTGACGCTTTCTCTCGCCAGGTCAGAGTACTTCAGCCATTCGACAAAGGTTAGTCTTTATGATATGGAGTAGAGTGAAATGTAATTCATTAGATGCCCCTTCAATGATTGCTCCCATGATAAACGTTGATGAGACAAATGAAATGATTCTCATCTTCCCTTTTCAGTGATTGAAATCTACTAACACACTACCGTATAATCGTCCACTATGGGGCAAGACATGATAGAGCCTCCACGCGGTTTGCCCTGGGCAGTCTTTAGACTGGCGAATACTATCATTAAGTTGAATCTGCTATCAGTCAACTTGAACGTTGCGTCGCGTTAGAGGGGTATATAAATCACCACCTCTCATTTCATTTCATTTCAATCATACAGACGCCGAACAGTCAAGTCAGCTCTCCTCGCGGACCGCAGTTAAGGCCGCGAAATTTATTTGATGAATTTGCTAGAATAGAGGAGCAAGACAGAGTCCACAACAATCTTGCTCAGATTGGTAATGCGATGACAGCAAGTGTTGTCAATCCAACGGAATGGCGCTACATTCCACTTTTCAGTCACATACCAATTAGCGTGGAAGTCGACACTGCTACCAAGGAGAGAGTCAAAGACTCTCTCAGCAGAATCGGTAGGCTGTAAGATGACGACCCCCGAGAACGAACCACCGGCTCTCTTAAGGGCCACCATGGGGCAAGACATGATAGAACCTCCACGCGGTTTGCCCTGGGCAGTCTTCGGACTGGCAAATACTATCATTAAGTTGAATCTGCTATCAGTCAACTTGAACGTTGCAAATGAAGTTCGGTGTAATACTTCCTTTCGACGGGCGTTCCTGTAAAGGGCGGCGGTGAAACCCGTAGCTATGTATACCGCAAGGGACATTCGGCAATGGTCAATCTTGTTAAACCTCTCTGCGTCATGTTTGCAAGTGATTGCCTCTGTCTCAACGTAGTATGCATTCGCGCCAGGGCGACATTTAGCCAACTGTCGAAGGTTGCCTAAAACTTTCCATTGCATACGTTATGAGAACCATGAGTTCTACCTGTCTCTATCAATGAGACGAATTGATGAATGGAATGAAATGGGAGGACACTCACGCGCCACACGCAACATAACACACTTCTCTCTTCCGTAGTCTAACAAGCTCTTTACACATGGATCGCAGTCGATTGCTATCCCAGAATCATGTAAGCTATCTTAATTTTATTTAACACTATTTCATCTACCATTATCATCCATATGAAATATTATAAGAATTGCAAGTTAAACTAAGTGTGCTACTATTTCCAAATGAAAAAGTATACATGCTTAAATCATCCACTGAAGCCCCATTCAAGTAAGTCAGTATGAAAGCAAAGATAATACGAAATAAAAATTTATGATGGCATGTATTTCAAAAGGTCTTCATCGTCAATATCGTCCCAGAGTCTGGCTTCACATAGATCACAAAAACAGTTCACTTGCTTCAATCGTTCTTCTACCGCGAGCCTCACTTTGTCGATGTACTCCCACTCCGCCATAGTTCGTGGCTGGGAGTTAGGGGTGTACCATTCCCATAATTGGTGGAGGAATTTGGTGCTGGCGATCTCCATCACTATTCGTGAGTGTCGTTAGAAAGTGTATCATGGTTTGTAAAATTTTACTGCAACACAGGTTGATGTATAGTTAGAAAAGTTTGATCATCAACGTTGTATTCGTAAGTCTAGTCAGAAACTTTATCATGTTGTACAAAAGTTTTATTGCAACACAGGTTGATGTATAGTTAGAAAGTTTGATCATCAACGTTTTATTTGTAAGTCTAGTCAGAAAGTGTATCATGGTTTGCAAAGTTAGTGTAGTCAAATAATTTTACTGTGACACCCGTTTGAGAAAGTAAAGTCTGATCATCGAAGTTGTATTCGTGAGTGTCGTTAGAAAGTGTATCATGGTTTGTAAAAGTTTTACTGCAACACAGGTTGATGTATAGTTAGAAAAGTTTGATCATGACGTTTTATGAAACATACATGTCATGAAATGTAAGCGTTAGTGTAGTCAAATAATTTACCGCGACGCACGTTTGTGAAAATAAAGTTTGATCATTGACGTTATATGACTGACCGAACTCATCACAGCACTAGAAAGTTTTAGAAGGTTTTACTGCACAGTGTAGATTGTCTTGTAACTTACTTTCACAGTGTTAGAAAGTTTTATTGGAGACAGTTGCCAAATGTTTCCCTATTAGAAATTCAAACTTCATGACTGTTAGATTAGCTTCATCAGGTTTAGTAAAAGCAGTTTTCTACTGCAGTAAGACTGCGAGTTTAGAATGTTATATGAAAACAGTGTTCATCACAGCGCTAGAAAGTTTTACTGCGCTGTGTAGATTGTTTCACACAAGGTCTTATAGTCAGCGTTGAATGTTTTATAAAACCAGATGTTGTCACACATGTTGAGTGTATGAGAGCTAGTTCCATGACATTGAATCGCATGGATTGTAAAGTTCATAATCCAAGGCTAGGCTCCTCTACGGTTGGATTTAGTGTTTTATATTACATGCGTTAACCGTTCGTATAGAATATGTGAAGCACATGTTCGCTTAAATGCAAATGTTGAAATAAGTTTGTAAGAAGTCTTTGACAGGTTGTTGTGAAACGTAGCGAACGTTGAAGAAATGTTTCTGCAGTCACACTCGTTAGCGTGCCAGCTTTACTAAATGCATTCTATTCTCCAATGAGGATTGTTTTCTAATGAGAATCAAGCCTTCCACAGTGAGAATCATTCCATCGTTGAATCATACAAGTGACGGACGCACATTCTCTCTTTGGGATATCATTTTCAAAGTGAATGGGCTATATTATGGTCAGCACAAGGATAACAAAATAGCCTCTCTCTCGATATACACTGAATCCATCCTATATATTCCAAAGCCACCCAACGTAGATGACATTATTGACTTCCTTAACGGGGGTGGTACGAAGCGCAAGTCGGACAATAATGCTACCTCCAAACGCAAGTCAAGGAAAGAGAATTGCTAATCCTTTCCTAACTCTACCCTATGACAATTCGCTTATGTGCTTTGAGTGTCGTGGACGTGGTCTTATTAGATACATTTTACTTCTTCGTTGCCATCATATCATTTGTGTATTTTGTCGTGAAAAGCATCGATGTAATTCTTCATTTTGTGATATGTTATAGATCGTTTCCTTAGATGTGTAATTTCCGTTTTAGGCTTCTATCATCATTTTTTTGGATTGTGAGGGTGAACCTGCACAGGAGCTCAGTGCTATTGCTATGAACAATTGGACATAACAGATTGTTAGTGTCTATCATCAACATGCAAACTGTGATCCCAATGTTGATCAATGGGCGAGAAAACACATTCATGGACTTAATCTGAAATATTTGCAAGACTATGGCTTTTCTTGTGAGACTGCTCTTCTTATTGACTTTAAACGATGGTTAGCTGCTTTCAATGTTATACGCATCTTTTGTAATAATCCTGGTAAGGAGAGGAAAGTATTTCCCAATCTAGTCATTAATGATATTTTGCTCCCACCTTGGGATAGTAGAGTGAATCAACACTATCATGAAGTCACGAAACGTTTTAAGGATTTGTGTGTTCCTATTTTGTCTGTTCGTTGTAGTAGCTACGTTCATAACCAATGCTTCTTTCCTCCTTACCTCAACACTACCAAAGTCCTGTATGGTTATCATTGCTCGCTATATGGCAGTTACCAGCTGTATCTATTTTATCTGTTTCAAACCATTGATTTGTAATGCATGCTTGTTACAGTTATTCAATAAATGTTATTATGCGAAGAGTTGTTGTTATCATGCAACGGATGGGTTAGATGAAGAGTGATCATATCTTTTTCAAATGACTGTGGAACATTGATTTCCATGATGAAGATTTAAACAGTCAGATTCGATGACGAATAAGATTTATTAGTTTGCAAGTTAGACTAAGCGTTCTATTATTTGTAAATGAAAGATATAATTTCAACAGTGTGTACGTTAGAAATAAAGTTTTATCTGTTCGTAAAATGAGATTGTAGGATTTACTAGTTTGCAAGTTAGACTAAGCGTTCTACTATTTGTAAATGAAAGATATAGTTTCAACAGTTTACAGATTACAAAATAAAGTTTCAATAGTGTTTATGTAAAAAATAAAGTTTAAGCTGTTTGTGTGTTAGAAATAGAATAAAGTTTCAACAGTTTGTTGTTTAAAAATAAAGTTTCAACAGTGTGTACGTTAGAAATAAAGTTTTATCTGTTTGTAAATGAGATTGTAGGATTTACTAGTTTACAAGTTAAGAATAAAGTTTTATCTGCTTGTATGTCAGAAATGAAATAAAGTTTCACCAGTTTAAAAGTTAAGAATAAAGTTTCAATAGTGTGTATGTTAAGAATAAAGTTCTATCTGTTTATATGTTAGAAATAAAATGAAGTTTCGCCAGTTTACAAGTTAAGAATAAATTTTATCTGTTTGTATGTTAGAATTAAAACAAAGTTTCAACCGTTTACAAGTTAAAATAAAGTTTCAATAGTTTGTACGTTAGAAATAAAGTTTCAATACTGTGTATGTTAAGAATAAAGTTCTATCTGTTTGTATGTTAGAAATAAAATGAAGTTTCGCCAGTTTACAAGTTAAGAATAAAGTTTTATCTGTTTGTATGTTAGAATTAAAACAAAGTTTCACCAGTTTACAAGTTAAAAATAAAGTTTCAATAGTTAACACGTTAAAAATAAAGTTTCAATAGTGTGTATGTTAAGAATAAAGTTCTATCTGTTTGTATGTTAGAAATAAAATGAAGGTTCATCAGTTTACAAGTTAATAATAAAGTTTTATCTGTTTGTATGTTAGAAATGAAATAAAGTTTCAACCGTTTACTAGTTAAAAAATAAAGTTTCAATAGTGTGTATGTTAAGAATAAAGTTTTATCTGTTTGTATGTTAGAAATAAAACAAAGTTTCAACCGTTAACAAGTTAAAAATAAAGTTTCAGATTAAAAAAAAATTTTCAATAGTGTGTATGATGGAAATAAAGTTTAAGCACTTTGTGCGTTAGAAATAAAGTTTCAGCCGTTTACAAGTTAAAAATAAAGTTTCAACAGTGTGTACGTTAAGAATAAAGTTCTATCTGTTTATATGTTAGAAATAAAAATGAAGGTTCACCAGTTTACAAGTTAAGAATAAAGTTTTATCTGACTGTATGTCAAAAATGAAATAAAGTTTCACCAGTTTAAAAGTTAAGAATAAAGTTTCAATAGTGTGTATGTTAAGAATAAAGTTCTATCTGTTTATATGTTAGAAATAAAATGAAGTTTCGCCAGTTTACAAGTTAAGAATAAATTTTATCTGCTTTTATGTTAGAAATGAAATAAAGTTTCATCAGTTTACAAGTTAAAAAATAAAGTTTCAATAGTGTGTACGTTAGAAATAAAGTTTCAATAGTGTGTATGTTAAGAATAAAGTTTTATCTGTTTGTATGTTAGAATTAAAACAAAGTTTCAACCGTTTACAAGTTAAAAAGAAAGTTTCAATAGTTAACACGTTAAAAATAAAGTTTCAATAGTGTGTAAGCTAAGAATAAAGTTCTAACTGTTTGTATGTTAGAAATAAAAATGAAGGTTCACCAGTTTACAAGTTAAGAATAAAGTTTCATCTGCTTGCATGTCAGAAATGAAATAAAGTTTCACCAGTTTAAAAGTTAAGAATAAAGTTTCAATAGTGTGTATGTTAAGAATAAAGTTCTATCTGTTTATATGTTAGAAATAAAATGAAGTTTCGCCAGTTTACAAGTTAAGAATAAATTTTATCTTCTTGTATGTTAGAAATGAAATAAAGTTTCACCAGTTTACAAGTTAAAAAAAAAATTTTCAATAGTGTGTACGTTAGAAATAAAGTTTCAATACTGTGTATGTTAAGAATAAAGTTTTATCTGTTTGTATGTTAGAAATAAAACAAAGTTTCAACCGTTAACATGTTAAAAATAAAGTTTACAGATCAAAATAAAGTTTCAATAGTGTGTATGATGGAAATAAAGTTTAAGCGCTTTGTTCGTTAGAAATAAAGTTTCAGCCGTTTACAAGTTAAAAATAAAGTTTCAATAGTGTGTATGTTAAGAATAAAGTTCTATCTGTTCATATGTTAGAAATAAAATGATGGTTCACCAGTTTACAAGTTAAGAATGAATTTTATCTGCTTGTATGTTAGAAATGAAATAAAGTTTCACCGGTTTACAAGTTAAAAAATAAAGTTTCAATAGTGTGTACGTTAGAAATAAAGTTTCAATAGTGTGTATGTTAATAATAAAGTTTTATCTGTTTGTATGTTAGAAATAAAACAAAGTTTCAACCGTTAACAAGTTAAAAATAAAGTTTCAATAGTTTGCAAGTTAAAACTAATGTTTCAATAGTGCGTATGTTAAGAATAAAGTTTTATCTGTTTGCATGTTAGAAATAAAATGAAGCTTCGCCAGTTTACAAGTTAAGAATAAAGTTTTATCTGTTTGTATGTTAGAAATAAAATGAAGTTTCACCAGTTTACAAATTAAAAATAAAGTTTCAACAGTGTCTACGTTAGAAATAAAGTTTTATCTGTTTGTAAAGTACGATCGTAGGATTTACTAGTTTGCAAGTTAGACTCAGCATTCTACTAGTTGTAAATGAAAATATCGTTTCAACAGTTTACAGATTAAAATAAAGTTTCAATAGTGTGTATGATGGAAATAAAGTTTAAGCTGTTTGTGCGTTAGAAATAAAGTTTCAGCCGTTTACAAGTTAAAAATAAAGTTTCAACAGTGTGTACGTTAGAAATAAATGAAAGTAAGAACTTCATCGTATGAGTATTCAAAGCATGTTTTGTAAATCAAATGTGTGTAGTCCTGACATGATAGAATCAAATGAACTTGACAAACGCGTTTGTCAAGCTTGATTCTATCATTTCAGGACTACACACATTTGACTACACAGAAATGAACTTGACAAACGCGTTTGTCAAGCTTGATTCTATCATGTCAGGACTACACACATTTGATTTACAAAACATGCTTTGAATACTCATACGATGAAGTTCTTACTTTCATTTATTTCTAACGTACACACTGTTGAAACTTTATTTTTCAACTTGTAAACTGTTGAAACTTTATTTTGTTTCTAACATATAAACAGCTAAAACTTTATTTCTAACGTACACACTGTTGAAACTTTATTTTTAACTTGTGAACGGCTGAAACTTTATTTCTAACGCGATTCTGTCATGTCAGGACTACACACATTTGATTTACAAAACATGCTTTGAATACTCATACGATGCAGTTCTTACTTTCATTTATTTCTAACGTACACACTGTTGAAACTTTATTTTTAACTTGTAAACGGCTGAAACTTTATTTCTAACGCACAAAGCGCTTAAACTTTATTTCCATCATACACACTATTGAAACTTTATTTTAATCTGTAAACTGTTGAAACGATATTTTCATTTACAACTAGTAGAATGCTGAGTCTAACTTGCAAACTAGTAAATCCTACGATCGTACTTTACAAACAGATAAAACTTTATTTCTAACGTAGACACTGTTGAAACTTTATTTTTAACTTGTAAACGGTTGAAACTTTATTTCTAACGTACACACTATTGAAACTTTATTTTTAATTTGTAAACTGGTGAAACTTTATTTTATTTCTAACATACAAGCTGATAAAACTTTATTCTTAACTTGTAAACTGGCGAAGCTTCATTTTATTTCTAGCATACAAACAGATAAAACTTTATTCTTAACATACGCACTATTGAAACATTAGTTTTAACTTGCAAACTATTGAAACTTTATTTTTAACTTGTTAACGGTTGAAACTTTGCTTTATTTCTAACATACAAACAGATAAAACTTTATTCTTAACATACACACTATTGAAACTTTATTTCTAACGTACACACTATTGAAACTTTATTTTTTAACTTGTAAACTGGTGAAACTTTATTTCATTTCTAACATACAAGCAGATAAAATTTATTCTTGACTTGTAAACTGCCGAAACTTCATTTTATTTCTAACATATTAACAGATAGAACTTTATTCTTAACATACACACTATTGAAACTTTATTTTTAACGTGTTAACTATTGAAACTTTTTTTTAACTTGTAAACGGTTGAAACTTCATTTTATTTCTAACATACAAACAGATAGAACTTTATTCTTAACATACACAGTATTGAAACTTTATTTCTAACGTACACACTATTGAAACTTTATTTTTTAACTTGTAAACTGGTAAAACTTTGCTTTAATTGTAACATACAAACAGATAAAATTTATTCTTAACTTGTAAACTGGCGAAACTTCATTTTATTTCTAACATATAAACAGATAGAACTTTATTCTTAACATACACACTATTGAAACTTTATTCTTAACTTTTAAACTGGTGAAACTTTATTTCATTTCTGACATACAAGCAGATAAAACTTTATTCTTAACTTGTAAACTAGTAAATCCTACAATCTCATTTACAAACAGATAAAACTTTTTTTCTAACGTACACACTGTTAAAACTTTATTTTTAATCGACAAACTGTTGAAACTTTATTCTATTTCTAACACACAAACAGCTTAAACTTTATTTTTTACATAAACACTATTGAAACTTTATTTTGTAATCTGTAAACTGTTGAAACTATATCTTTCATTTACAAATAGTAGAACGCTTAGTCTAACTTGCAAACTAGTAAATCCTACAATCTCATTTTACGAACAGATAAAACTTTATTTCTAACGTCGACACTGTTGAAATTATATCTTTCATTTACAAATAATAGAACGCTTAGTCTAACTTGCAAACTAGTAAATCTTATTCGTCATCGAATCTAACTGTTTAAATCTTCACCATGGAAATCAATGTTCCACAGTCATTTGAAAAAGATATGATCACTCTTCATCTAACCCATCCGTTGCATGATAACAACAACTCTTCGCATAATAACATTTATTGAATAACTGTAACAAGCATGCATTACAAATCAATGGTTTGAAACAGATAAAATAGATACAGCTGGTAACTGCCATATAGCGAGCAATGATAACCATACAGGACTTTGGTAGTGTTGAGGTAAGGAGGAAAGAAGCATTGGTTATGAACGTAGCTACTACAACGAACAGACAAAATAGGAACACACAAATCCTTAAAACGTTTCGTGACTTCATGATAGTGTTGATTCACTCTACTATCCCAAGGTGGGAGCAAAATATCATTAATGACTAGATTGGGAAATACTTTCCTCTCCTTACCAGGATTATTACAAAAGATGCGTATAACATTGAAAGCAGCTAACCATCGTTTAAAGTCAATAAGAAGAGCAGTCTCACAAGAAAAGCCATAGTCTTGCAAATATTTCAGATTAAGTCCATGAATGTGTTTTCTCGCCCATTGATCAACATTGGGATCACAGTTTGCATGTTGATGATAGACACTAACAATCTGTTATGTCCAATTGTTCATAGCAATAGCACTGAGCTCCTGTGCAGGTTCACCCTCACAATCCATAAAAATGATGATAGAAGCCTAAAACGGAAATTACACATCTAAGGAAACGATCTATAACATATCACAAAATGAAGAATTACATCGATGCTTTTCACGACAAAATACACAAATGATATGATGGCAACGAAGAAGTAAAATGTATCTAATAAGACCACGTCCACGACACTCAAAGCACATAAGCGAATTGTCATAGGGTAGAGTTAGGAAAGGATTAGCAATTCTCTTTCCTTGACTTGCGTTTGGAGGTAGCATTATTGTCCGACTTGCGCTTCGTACCACCCCCGTTAAGGAAGTCAATAATGTCATCTACGTTGGGTGGCTTTGGAATATATAGGATGGATTCAGTGTATATCGAGAGAGAGGCTATTTTGTTATCCTTGTGCTGACCATAATATAGCCCATTCACTTTGAAAATGATATCCCAAAGAGAGAATGTGCGTCCGTCACTTGTATGATTCAACGATGGAATGATTCTCACTGTGGAAGGCTTGATTCTCATTAGAAAACAATCCTCATTGGAGAATAGAATGCATTTAGTAAAGCTGGCACGCTAACGAGTGTGACTGCAGAAACATTTCTTCAACGTTCGCTATGTTTCACAACAACCTGTCAAAGACTTCTTACAAACTTATTTCAACATTTGCATTTAAGCGAACATGTGCTTCACATATTCTATACGAACGGTTAACGCATGTAATATAAAACACTAAATCCAACCGTAGAGGAGCCTAGCCTTGGATTATGAACTTTACAATCCATGCGATTCAATGTCATGGAACTAGCTCTCATACACTCAACATGTGTGACAACATCTGGTTTTATAAAACATTCAACGCTGACTATAAGACCTTGTGTGAAACAATCTACACAGCGCAGTAAAACTTTCTAGCGCTGTGATGAACACTGTTTTCATATAACATTCTAAACTCGCAGTCTTACTGCAGTAGAAAACTGCTTTTACTAAACCTGATGAAGCTAATCTAACAGTCATGAAGTTTGAATTTCTAATAGGGAAACATTTGGCAACTGTCTCCAATAAAACTTTCTAACACTGTGAAAGTAAGTTACAAGACAATCTACACTGTGCAGTAAAACCTTCTAAAACTTTCTAGTGCTGTGATGAGTTCGGTCAGTCATATAACGTCAATGATCAAACTTTATTTTCACAAACGTGCGTCGCGGTAAATTATTTGACTACACTAACGCTTACATTTCATGACATGTATGTTTCATAAAACGTCATGATCAAACTTTTCTAACTATACATCAACCTGTGTTGCAGTAAAACTTTTACAAACCATGATACACTTTCTAACGACACTCACGAATACAACTTCGATGATCAGACTTTACTTTCTCAAACGGGTGTCACAGTAAAATTATTTGACTACACTAACTTTGCAAACCATGATACACTTTCTGACTAGACTTACAAATAAAACGTTGATGATCAAACTTTCTAACTATACATCAACCTGTGTTGCAATAAAACTTTTGTACAACATGATAAAGTTTCTGACTAGACTTACGAATACAACGTTGATGATCAAACTTTTCTAACTATACATCAACCTGTGTTGCAGTAAAATTTTACAAACCATGATACACTTTCTAACGACACTCACGAATAGTGATGGAGATCGCCAGCACCAAATTCCTCCACCAATTATGGGAATGGTACACCCCTAACTCCCAGCCACGAACTATGGCGGAGTGGGAGTACATCGACAAAGTGAGGCTCGCGGTAGAAGAACGATTGAAGCAAGTGAACTGTTTTTGTGATCTATGTGAAGCCAGACTCTGGGACGATATTGACGATGAAGACCTTTTGAAATACATGCCATCATAAATTTTTATTTCGTATTATCTTTGCTTTCATACTGACTTACTTGAATGGGGCTTCAGTGGATGATTTAAGCATGTATACTTTTTCATTTGGAAATAGTAGCACACTTAGTTTAACTTGCAATTCTTATAATATTTCATATGGATGATAATGGTAGATGAAATAGTGTTAAATAAAATTAAGATAGCTTACATGATTCTGGGATAGCAATCGACTGCGATCCATGTGTAAAGAGCTTGTTAGACTACGGAAGAGAGAAGTGTGTTATGTTGCGTGTGGCGCGTGAGTGTCCTCCCATTTCATTCCATTCATCAATTCGTCTCATTGATAGAGACAGGTAGAACTCATGGTTCTCATAACGTATGCAATGGAAAGTTTTAGGCAACCTTCGACAGTTGGTTAAATGTCGCCCTGGCGCGAATGCATACTACGTTGAGACAGAGGCAATCACTTGCAAACATGACGCAGAGAGGTTTAACAAGATTGACCATTGCCGAATGTCCCTTGCGGTATACATAGCTACGGGTTTCACCGCCGCCCTTTACAGGAACGCCCGTCGAAAGGAAGTATTACACCGAACTTCATTTGCAACGTTCAAGTTGACTGATAGCAGATTCAACTTAATGATAGTATTCGCCAGTCCGAAGACTGCCCAGGGCAAACCGTGTGGAGGTTCTATCATGTCTTGCCCCATGGTGGCCCTTAAGAGAGCCGATGGTTCGTTCTCGGGAGTAACGTCATCTTACACCCTACCAATTCTGCTGAGAGAGTCTTTGACTCTCTCCTTGGTAGCAGTGTCGACTTCCACACTAATTGGCACATGGCTAAAAAGTGGAATGTAGCGCCATTCCGTTGGATTGACAACACTTGCTGTCATCGCATTACCAATCTGAGCAAGATTGTTGTGGACTCTGTCTTGCTCCTCTATTCTAGCAAATTCATCAAATAAATTTCGCGGCCTTAACTGCGGTCCGCGAGGAGAGCTGACTTGACTGTTCGGCGTCTGTATGATTGAAATGAAATGAAATGAGAGGTGGTGATTTATATACCCCTCTAACGCGACGCAACGTTCAAGTTGACTGATAGCAGATTCAACTTAATGATAGTATTCGCCAGTCTAAAGACTGCCCAGGGCAAACCGCGTGGAGGCTCTATCATGTCTTGCCCCATAGTGGACGATTATACGGTAGTGTGTTAGTAGATTTCAATCACTGAAAAGGGAAGATGAGAATCATTTCATTTGTCTCATCAACGTTTATCATGGGAGCAATCATTGAAGGGGCATCTAATGAATTACATTTCACTCTACTCCATATCATAAAGACTAACCTTTGTCGAATGGCTGAAGTACTCTGACCTGGTGAGAGAAAGCGTCACGTTGAGTATGAAGTCGAACGCTCAACATGAGCAACGGGTCAGAGGTTTCGGTCTAACAAACGACGAACAACCAGTGCAACACAATCCCTCTACGGCAGTACCCGCCGTCTCGAAGGAACGCTCGAGCAAAGGAGGTATTACAGCGATGATGTGCTTTATGAGCAGAAGTGAATCTCTTGATAGCAAGAGACTATTCAACTAGATAGCAAGTCAAAACAACCTGATAGCAGGACAAATGTATAGTCAGTAATTTACACCTAGTGAGGAATGATAGATTTGAGTGTAGTGAGTGGCACTCGATCCCGTCGACAGCCCGAAGGCCTTGTACTGATCACTAGGGAAGTGAGAGATCTTCCCCGATACCCGCTATTTACAGCTTAAGACATTATTGTCACTGCCCCGAAGTGGCAACAGCAACGCCGAGTCAAAGGTAGTGAACAGTAGCTGGGATCTAACCCCTCAAAGCTGCCTTAGACTTAGTTAAATTTGAAATCTGATAGCAGATTTGAACTCAGCATACTTGAAAACCTTGAGGAAACATCCCAAGTTATTGCTTTGATCAGCTTGATAGCAAGCCGTAGAGAGCTTGATTCACCAGCGTTTCGCAATGGAGATGTTTAGAGGCCACCCATGACAAGATAGCTAAGACTCAACCGATTGGCGTTCAAAGTGCTACGTTGAGAACTGTGTCAAATGCCCAACATGAGACATGAGTTGTCCCAGCGGTGTCGGTCTAAACTATGACACACTCCCTTGCCACACTTATCACTACGGCATCGTCCGCCGTCCCGAAGGAACACCCTGTCAGTGGAATATTACAGCAAAACTCTCCGTGTCTTGCTCGCTTTCAGTGAAAAGCCGCTTACACCATGAGAAAACTGGCTCAGACATGAAAACCTGTAGAGTTGGTAGGAGGTTGACAGACTTTGAGCAGCTTGATAGCAAGCCGTAGAGAGCTTGATTCACCAGCGTTTCGCAATGGAGATGTTTAGAGGCCACCCATGACAAGATAGCTAAGACTCAACCGATTGGCGTTCAAAGTGCTACGTTGAGAACTGTGTCAAATGCCCAACATGAGACATGAGTTGTCCCAGCGGTTTCGGTCTAAACTATGACACACTCCCTTGCCACACTTATCACTACGGCATCGTCCGCCGTCCCGAAGGAACACCCTGTCAGTGGAATATTACAGCAAAACTCTCCGTGTCTTGCTCGCTTTCAGTGAAAAGCCGCTTATACCATGAGAAAACTGGCTCAGACATGAAAACCTGTAGAGTTGGTAGGAGGTGGACAGACTTTGAGCAGCTTGATAGCAAGCCGTAGAGAGCTTGATTCACCAGCGTTTCGCAATGGAGATGTTTAGAGGCCACCCATGACAAGATAGCTAAGACTCAACCGATTGGCGTTCAAAGTGCTACGTTGAGAACTGTGTCAAATTCCCAACATGAGACATGAGTTGTCCCAGCGGTTACGGTCTAAACTATGACACACTCCCTTGCCACACTTATCACTACGGCATCGTCCGCCGTCCCGAAGGAACACCCTGTCAGTGGAATATTACAGCAAAACTCTCCGTGTCTTGCTCGCTTTCAGTGAAAAGCCGCTTATAGCATGAGAAGACTGGCTCAGACATCATTAAAAATGCTTTCATTGACTTCAGCAGGGTCGAAAACGCCAGAAAACCACCAAAACTAGTGAATTTACATTTTTCAACTTTTTAGCACTACTTATGAAATTTTATAAGTAGTCTGTTACTTAGGGCAGATCAATAGCGACCGAACCTTTTTTGAATCAAGTCAAACGGACTTGTAGAAGCAAAGTTACAAGCCTTTAAAGTTTTGGAGTGTTTTATGGCCTGGAGACGAAGGCCATCTCCTGGCGAACCTCTAAGTCTGACGCCTTAGCTGATATCAGCAATGAAATTTTCTAAGTCGGTTTCTGACAGAAACCCGGAATTTGGAATGTCCGAAGCTATCATCGGAGCTCAGAGAGACGACCTACCTCTGACAATCGCTCTCGTCTTAATGATACGTCTCTGTCGGTTCCCAGCTTATAGTGTGTGGCGATCAGCTGATGACGTAATACCCATCATCCAAACACTTAAAACGCTTATATCATCGATTCTGGAGGTCCGATTGAGCTGGAAATACACCATTTCGATGTAGAATTTGACGCTGAATCCGAATCTGGCCTCTGTTTTCCCATCCGATACTTCGTTTTGGCTCTACAGTAGGCAGCCATCGCAAAAATTCTAACTCGTTTTTTCGAATAATGTCCCAAACTTTTCTCTCCCATTTACTTGAAACTCTCCGATTGACTTGAAACTTACCATGCTGATAGAGAATTTGATGCTGATTCCAAATCTGAAATCCGTTTTCCAATCCGATGCTTCGTTTTGGCGCTACAGCCCAAAACGTCCAAAATTCTAACTCTGTCGTTTTTCGCCAATCGCCCAAAATCTTAAATGGCGTCTCACATCTAAACGAAGACAGATATGAACAAGCTGATTCTTTCACTGAATTTGTCTCACTCTTAACTTTCAAACGAGCTATGGCACGACAAAATCCGTCCACTGGAAGCCAAAATCGAAGCTAGCTGTCCAGAGGGGGGGGGACGTCAGCGAAAATTTTTCTCGCCGATTGCGTTCAAATTCACCATACCGATGCAGAATTTCACGCTGAATCCGAATCTGGCGTCCGTTTTCTCATCCGATGCTTCGTTTTGGTGCTACAGACCAAAACGTCCCAAATTCTAACTCTGTCGTTTTTTCGAAAAATGTTGAAAAATTTTTCTCGCCGATTGACTTGAAACTCACCATACAGATAGAGAATTTCACGCTGATTCCAAATCTGAAATCCGTTTTCCAATCCGATGCTTCGTTTTGAAGCTACAGCCCAAAACGTCCCAAATTCTAACTCTGTCGTTTTTCACCAATGTCCCAAAATCTTAAATGGCGTCTCACATCTAAACGAAGACAGATATGAACAAGCCGTTTGTTTCACTGAATTTGTCTCACTCTTACCTTTCAAACGAGCTATGGCACGACAAAATCCGTCCACTAGAAGCCAAGATCGAAGCAAGCTGTCCAGAGGGGGGGACGTCAGCGAAAATTTTTCTCTCCGATTGACTTGAAACTCACCATACCGATGCAGAATTTCACGCTGATTCCAAATCTAAAATCCGTTTTCCAATCCGATGCTTCGTTTTGGCGCTACACACCAAAACGTCCCAAATTCTAACTCTGTCAAAATTTTGAAGAAAAATTTTTTTCTCGCCGATTGAGCTGGAAATCACACCACAGATGCAGAATTTTACGCTGAATCCGAATCTGGCAGCCATTTCACCATCCACGACAACCTAGACGGTCGCCCACGTCAACCTAGACGGTCGTCCACGTCAACCTGGACGGTCGCCCACGTCAACCTGGACGGTCGCCCACGTCAACCAGGCGGTCGGACCAACTCACCCGAGTCTCACACTCTGTCGTTTTCGAGGGGGGGGACGTCAGCGAACATTTTGTGAACGTGGACCAACCTGGCCGGCACACCACGACAGACCACAACCTCTGTCGTTCCAGAGGGGGGGGACGTCAGACACGAAGCACCACGGCGGCCGACCACGACACTCTGCCGTTCCAAAGGGGGAGGGCGCGCCGGTCGAGTGTTCGCCGTTTTATTACTACTCTCGTCCTTTAGAAAATTGCTTTGCCGAGATTAGATAATAAAATATCGATGAATATAGGTAGTATGAAAACTGAGTTTTTGGGATTCCGCGGATGTCTGAAAAGCCAAGCGTTCTACTCTCTCACTTACGAAACTTATGACAATTTACATTTAGGGTTCCCACTCGCTAAAAGCAGGCACTTTCATGCACTGCAAGCAACTTTCTATATCACAATCTAGCGAAACTCATGATAATTCGCATTTAGGGCTATGTAATTGCATCATTAACAATTAGCCTTTTCATAATATGAGGATTTTAGGATTCGTTGAATGTACAAAAAGATACAGTACTAAAAATTTCAACCAAGAAGTTGTTGCTAAAAAATCATCTCACACAAATTTTTAATTATGAAGATACTCAATTTCAATAAACCATATCATATGAAATGTTTAGCACCGGTACTTTAAATTGACCGAGCGTTTAGGTTATGTCTGTCAGTTGTGGTCAGCAGACTTAAAAGTATGAATTTTTGGTCAATTGATTCACCAAAACCTACCTACAGGCGAATGTAAGCAGTACAGAATATTATATTATCACCATTGAATCAGGCTCGTGCTAAGCTTTCAGGTGAGATAAGTTTTTTTGAATTTCGACCACATTTGGTGTAATGTCACTCAATTTACACTTATGCCTAATTCTACGCTACTTTTGCGTCAACATCGCACACACTGCATCCAATCTAAAACTTGTGTTGTATTAGCGATGTTATTTTCAAGTTTGGGTTCAAAAGAATTCTGGTGTTTTCAGCTCCAAGAATATGTAGGTTTTATCAAGATCGGTCAGAAAAGAATAGCAGGATTTCTGGAACAGAGTGGACATCCAGTTATGGCGGTGTCGAAGATTTTGACAAAAGCGGAACAGTCATATAATCAAATAGAGCGTGAGGCTTTAGGAATAGTCTGGTCGATTAAAAAGCTGTCAAAATTTCTCTTGAATCGAAAATTCAAATTGATCACCGATCATAAACCGCTCATTTTATTTTTGACAAGCAGAAAGGTGTGAATACAATTACGGCAGCTAGATTGCAAAGGTGGGCAATCACCCTAATGGCCTACGATTTCGATATTGAGTGCGCGTGATCTGAAGATATGCACTTGGCGGACTTATTGTCCAGATGTGGTATTGTTGAAGGTAAAGAAATGAGTATCAACATGATTTGGCATACTCCGTTACCGCAGATCCAAAAGCAATTGACTCGAATAATGAATGAGGAGAAGTGGACAACCTTAAAAGATTATATTCGTACTGGTTTTCCGAAAGTTATTGATTCTCGCTTGATTGAATTCAAGAACGTAAAAAAATGGCCTAACAATTGTTGATGGTCTCGTGTATAAAGGAAATGCATTAGTCATTCCCGATGAATTGAGACATATTGTGCTTCAGGAAATCCATCGAGATCATTTCGGTATCGAAAAGTGTAAAAGCCATGGAAGAAATAGTTTCTATTGGCCAGGTATGTCAAAAATGATTGAGGAAATGATAGGTAATTGTTCTGAATGCTCAGCCTTGAAACCGAAATCATCAAACGCAAAGCAATGGAGTAGTTGGCCTGAGGCAAGAAAGCAATTTGAAAGAGTTCATATTGATTTTGGAGAAATCAATGGTTAGACATTCTTAGTCTTCGTGGACGCTAGTAGTAAGGAAGTGACAAACACCAGATAGCGCAAGATGGCCGCCATCGCTGACGTCCCCCCCCTCCCCCTCCCCCTCCCCCTCCCCCCCTCTCGAACGGCAGAGTGTCGTGGTCGGCCGCCGTGGTGCTTCGGGTCTGAGTCCCCCCCCCCTCTGGAACGACAGAGGTTGTGGTCTGTCGTGGTGTGCCGGCCAGGTGGGTTTACGTTCACAACATGTTCGCTGACTCCCCCCCCCTCGAAAACGACAGAGTGTGAGACTCGGGTGAGTTGGTCCGACCGCCTGATTGACGTGGCCGAACCGCCTAGGTTGACGCGGGCGACCGTCTAGGTTGACGTGGGCGACCGTCTAGGTTGACGTGGGCGACCGTCTAGGTTGGCGTGGTGGAATGGTGAAACGGACTTTAGATTCGGATTCAGCGTAAAATTCTGCATCGGTAGGGTGAGTTTCAAGGCAATCGGCGAGAAAAAATTTTTCTTCAAAATTTTAACAGAGTTAGAATTTGGGACGTTTTGGTGTGTAGCGCCCAAACGAAGCATCGGATGAGAAAACGGAGGCCAGATTCGGATTCAGCGTGAAATTCTGCATCGGTAGGGTGAGTTTCAAGTCAATCGGAGAGAAAAATTTTCGCTGACGTCCCCCCCCCCTCTGGACAGCTTGCTTCGATTTTGGCTTCCAGTGGACGGATTTTGTCGTGCGATAGCTCGTTTGAAAGCTAAGAGTGAGAAAAATTCAGTGAAAGAATCGGCTTGTTCCTATCTGTCTTCGTTTAGATGTGAGACGCCATTTAAGATTTTGGGACATTGGCGAAAAACGACAGAGTTAGAATTTGGGACGTTTTGGGCTCTAGCTTCAAAACGAAGCATCGGATGGGAAAACGGATTTCAGATTTGGAATCAGCGTGAAATTCTTTATCTGTATGGTGAGTTTCAAGTCAATCGGAGAGAAAAAATTTTCAACATTTTTCGAAAAAACGACAGAGTTAGAATTTGGGACGTTTTGGTGTGTGGCGCCCAAACGAACCATCGGATGGGAAAACGGAGGCCAGATTCGGATTCAGCGTGAAATTCTGCATCCGTATGGTGAATTTGAAAGCCATCGGAGAGAAAAAATTTTGCTGACGTCCCCCCCCCTCTGGACAGCTTGCTTCGATTTTGGCTTCCAGTGGACGGATTTTGTCGTGCGATAGCTCGTTTGAAAGCTAAGAGTGAGACAAATTCAGTGAAAGAATCGGCTTGTTCCTATCTGTCTTCGTTCAAAAGTTAGAGCGGTTACAAGATTTTAGGTCGGAGCTCGCTTACCTGAAAAAATCCCAAGTGTCAGAGTGACTTTGTATGGGTAAAATTTTGAAAATTTTCCAAAGTGTGGAATTTCGACCTGGGACCGTCACCAAAACATTTTTCATCAAATTCTGAAATTTCACTGACGTCCCCCCCCCTCTGGACAGCTTGCTTCGATTTTGGCTTCCAGTGGACGGATTTTGTCGTGCAATAGCTCGTTTGAAAGCTAAGAGTGAGACAAATTCACTGAAAGAATCGGCTTGTTCCTATCTGTCTTCGTTTAGATGTGAGACACCATTTAAGATTTTGGGACATTGGCGAAAAACGACAGAGTTAGAATTTGGGACGTTTTGGGTTGTAGCACCAAAACGAAGGCTCGGATGGGTAAACGGAGGCCAGATTTCGAATCAGCGTCAAATTCTTTATCTGTATGGTGAGTTTCATGTCAATCGGAGAGTTTCAAGTCAATCGGAGAGAAAAATTTTCAACATTTTTCGGAAAAACGACAGAGTTAGAATTTTTGCGATGGCTGCCTACTGTAGAGCCAAAACGAAGCATCGGATGGGAAAACGGAGGCCAGATTCGGATTCAGCGTCAAATTCTACATGGAAATGGTGTATTTCTAGCTCAATCGGAGCACTAGAACCGGAGATAGACGGGATTTTTAGTGTTTGGATGATGGGTATTACGTCATCAGCTGATCGTCACACACTATATAAGCTGGGAACCGACGGAGACTTGTCATTCAGACGAGAGATTGCCAACGGTAAGTCGTCTCTCTGAGCTCCGATGATAGCTTCGGACATTCCAAATTCCGAGTTTCTGTAAGAAACCGACTTAGAAAATTTCATTGCTGATATCAGCTAAGCCGTCAGACTTAGAGGTTCGCCAGGAGATGGCCTTCGTCTCCAGGCCATAAAAGACTCCAAAACTTTAAAGGCTTGTAACTTTGCTTCTACTAGTCCGTTTGACTTGATTCAAAAAAGGTTCGGTCGCTATTGACCTGCCCTAAGTGATAAACTACTTATAAAATTTCATAAGTAGTGCTAAAAAGTTGAAAATTTTAAATTCACTATTTTTGGAGGTTTTCTGGGGTTTTCGACCCTGCTGAAGTCAATGAAAGCATTTTTAATGATGTCTGAGCCAGTCTTCTCATGCTATAAGCGGCTTTTCACTGAAAGCGAGCAAGACACGGAGAGTTTTGCTGTAATATTCCACTGACAGGGTGTTCCTTCGGGACGGCGGACGATGCCGTAGTGATAAGTGTGGCAAGGGAATGTGTCATATTTGAGACCGTAACCGCTGGGGCAACTCATGTTGACACAGCTCTCAACGTAGCACTTTGAACGCCAATCGGTTGAGTCTTAGCTATCTTGTCATGGGTGGCCTCTAAACATCTCCATTGCAAAACGCTGGTGAATCAAGCACTCTACGGCTTGCTATCAAGCTGATCAAAGCAATAACTTGGGATATTTCCTCAAGGTTTTCAAGTATGCTAAGTTCAAATCTGCTATCAGATTTCAAATTTAACTAAGTCTAAGGCAGCTTTGAGGGGTTAGATCCCAGCTACTGATCACTACCTTTGACTCGGCGTTCCTGTTACCACTTCGGGGCAGTGACAATGATGTCTTCAGCTGTAAAGAGCGGGTATCGGGGAAGATCTCTCACTTCCCTAGTGATCAGTACAAGGCCTTCGGGCTGTTGACGGGATCGAGTGCCACTCACTACACTCAAATCTATCATTCCTCACTAAGTGTAAAAATCATTGTTTTCCGTTTTTCGCTTCAGAAATGCCGAAATACAATAATATGAAGACCAGTTTCAAACTGTGTCAATGCCGGAAGGTATTCCGAGCTGACGCCTTCAAGAAGCATGCTTGTACTAACAAGAAACAGATAGGGGTCGCTCGCTACTATTGCGGAGTCCACAAAGTCAGTCGCTTAAGTGAGCGGCTGGAGGATTGGCACTCACAACACAGCGAGTGTCAAACAGGCGAAGTAGGCGAAGAAGAACGGAGTTCACTCTTCGCCACTGAGCTCCGTTCTTTGGAGCTACAATCTGCCAACGAGCAAGAACGGAGTTCACTTTTCACCACTGAGGCCACTGAGCTACAATCCGCCATTGAAGCGATTGCCGCTGTATCGTCACTTAGTAGCGAGAGCTCGCTGACCAGCAGCGATAGTGAGGAGGAGGAGGGAGAGCTACAGTCGCAACTTATCGAGGACGTCGACCTCGATCGCGAGACCCCTACAGCCGTAACTGTGAGTGGAATTGCAACACAATGTCGCAATTTTGTCAAGCGCCCGCCGGTGATCGCCGAACGGGATAGACTAAAGAAAGAGGCGGAGAAGTTGAAGGAGGAGGCCTTCTCATACAAGGCAAAGTATGAGGACCTAAAGAACGTGGCCGGAGAGATGAAGAAGGTGAAGGAGAGATTAAGCGAGCGGGATGGCGAGTTGGAGCAGGAGAGGCTCAAGACTCTCGAGGGGAAAGCCAGAGAAGAGGCTTTACTAGCAGAGAGGGAAAGTAGGGAGAAGGAGATACGAAGGTTGAAGGAGGAAGTGGAGAGACTCCGTGTGCAGATGGCTAAGGTGGTCGAGACGAACCACGAGCTGCACCGTTCGGCGCAGCTGGTGGATCGCGATCGAAGGTTGCGTTCCAGTCGTCTGCACATCCCTATTAGAAAGGGGAGAGTAGCAGAAACTCCTCTCTTGCACGAGCGTGGAAGAGGGGAGAAATGCTACTCTCGGGTGAAGAAAGGGGTGGAGTGTCTCCACTTCACCTTCGATCATCGTGATCCGATCTCGAATTTCCTTTATGAGGAAGCGTCCGAGAAGATCTGTAAGTAAAAATGACTAAATTAAAATGTAAGATGATAACTCACTACTTCTTTCTTTACAGACATCCAAGAGAAGCGACCACCCGCCCCGTTGCCGGAGCCGCAGTCGAAACAGCAAGCCTGAGTCCCTACCACACACCCCGAGAATGAACCATCGGCTCTCTTAAGGGCCACCATGGGGCAAGACATGATAGAACCTCCTCGCGGTTTGCCCTGGGCAGTCTTCGGACTGGCGAATACTATCATTAAGTTGAATCTGCTATCAGTCAACTTGAACGTTGCAAATGAAGTTCGGTGTAATACTTCCTTTCGACGGGCGTTCCTGTAAAGGGCGGCGGTGAAACCCGTAGCTATGTATACCGCAAGGGACATTCGGCAATGGTCAATCTTGTTAAACCTCTCTGCGTCATGTTTGCAAGTGATTGCCTCTGTCTCAACGTAGTATGCATTCGCGCCAGGGCGACATTTAGCCAACTGTCGAAGGTTGCCTAAAACTTTCCATTGCATACGTTATGAGAACCATGAGTTCTACCTGTCTCTATCAATGAGACGAATTGATGAATGGAATGAAATGGGAGGACACTCACGCGCCACACGCAACATAACACACTTCTCTCTTCCGTAGTCAAACAAGCTCTTTACACATGGATCGCAGTCGATTGCTATCCCTGTATCAGAAGTGTAAGCTATCTTAATTTTATCTAACACTATTTCATCTACCATTATCATCCATATGAAATGTTATAAGAATTGCAAGTTAAACTAAGTGTGCTACTATTTCCAAATGAAAAAGTATACATGGTTAAATCATCCACTGAAGCCCCATTCAAGTAAGTCAGTATGAAAGCAAAGATAATATGAAATAAAAATTTATTATGGCATGTATTTCAAAAGGTCTTCATCGTCAATATCGTCCCAGAGTCTGGCTTCACATAGATAACAAAAACAGTTCAGTTGCTTTAATCGTTCTTCCACTGCGAGCCTCACTTTATCAATATACTCCCACTCTGCCATAGTTCGTGGCTGGGAGTTAGGGGTGTACCACTCCCATAATTGGTGGAGGAATTTCGTGCTGGTGATCTCCATCACATCGTCAGTATCGTACTGGAGATACTTCCACCTCACGCCTGTTAAGTCGGGACACTCCTTCTCACATACACTCTCCTCTTCCTCGTCCGCTGGTAATGATAACTTTCGTATATTGTCCAGTCGGTACACCTTCTCCACCTTCGCCTTTCTTGGTGCATTTGGTGTAACGAGCGCCTTTGGTGTTGAGCATGGAGAAGAGAATTTTGTGTTTGGTGTTGTTGGAGGGCTTGTCATGTTGACTGTGAATAATGACTTTGAAATGTTTTCTAATTCTTAAGTATACACAAGCAGCCAATCAGAATGAACATCCAATGAATGAAGAGAATGAAAGTATATAAGCAAAGTGACATTCATGTCATTTCATTTAATCTGTGAATCATACAAGTGACGAACGCACGATCTCTCTCTTTGACTATTATTCTGTCTGATCATATTTCATTAAAATGGTAAGTTAAAGATTTCCTCTCTCATCTCCCTCAAACGTGTGACTAATAGCATCTTCCTCAATTTCAGGTATCAACTTCATCACCAACACCCTCCCTTCTCGAGGAAAGTTTAGAGTTATTGAGTCAAGGTAGGTTGTAACACTACACTGAGGCTTGAACAGAGATGATAGAATGATTTCTCTTTCAGGTGATGCGAGTTCCAGCTCAGAACTGTCGCGACATGGCAACGAGTGGGAATGTGCTGACTGTGGGCACATCTTCACGAGGAAATGGGATCTCACCCGACACATCAAGCGAGGTGTTTGTCGACCTAAGCCGGCATCAATCTCCGAAGGTGGGGATGATTCTGTTAACGTCGTCTCCTTTTCTTGCGACTTGTGCGCTCAGTCTTTCGAGACACGTTTTGAACTATCTTCGCACAGACTTCAACATACACACACGAACGATACCTACACCAACGGTACCTCCTCTATCCGACTCACTGAAGTGTCCATAAATAATTTAGTGAGGAACTACCAGATGGACTCCTCAGAAACCATTGCTAACTTTGAGGAATGGTTTCATCAAAATTCATCATTGATAGAAGCGCTCTTCAACAATTTAGACAATTTTAGGATGAAGGCGCTCATCTATCTTAAAATAAAATATGTAAAAATCGACCACCATACTGGACAAATAATAGAGAGGTTAGAGTTTCACATACCCTCCTCTCCTGCAACCGAGGTTGTAGACTATGAGTCTTGGATAAATTTTCACATCCAAGGGTTAAAATTAAATATTGATAAATTTAACGAGCGCGATAGCGGTCTCATTTTTGACGGCATTGAGTCCGCCTTATTTAAAATCAGTTTATTAGGAAATCATAGTGGTCGAGGCTCCTTTAAACTTCCAAAAAATTTAAAAAACAAAACAGCAGTCATCAATGTCGATTGCGAATCGCAATGTTTTAAATATGCTGTCCTCTCCATTCTCCACTATAATGACATCAATGCGAATCGAAATCGCACATATAGCTATAGGCAGTGGGAGAATGAATTAAACTTCGATGACTGTAATAGTGACGATATGAAAATTAAAGATATAGAAAAATTTGAAAAATTGAACAACATTAAAATAGTTCTCCATGTTTGGGAAAAAGGATTGAAGGGTGTGCGCTACAACTCGCGTTCGAGTTGTTATGAACGTACAGTAAACCTGTTATTAGTAAAACAGGATGATAGTGAGGAATGGCACTACTGCGGTATTCCCAAAATCTCTCGCTTATACCACCACTTAGAAAACTCTAGTAGAGAGTTATATTACTGCGACAGATGTATTCGCCACTTTAGGAGGAAAACTAAATTTGAAACTCATTATGAGTGGTGTAAGCGAGGTAAACTGCAAATGGAACGCATGCCCAAAGATAAGGAGTTTTCATATAGAGAGAATGGTGATGAACTAAGTCCTCTTCGTGTCATCTATGCTGACATCGAATGCTATATCGATGATAACATCCATCGACCAGCAGCCATTTCCTGCTATGAAGTATGGCATGATCACTTTAGGAGTAGGCAAAATAAAATGCGCGTCTGGCAAGGTGAGGATTGTATTTACCAATTCCTACAATTCCTCGAACAGGCTGTAAAATTTCAACAAAAGTATGATGGTGAACTCTATCGCAGATCATTGCATATGACAGCAGATGATCAAGCAAAATTTGATAGTTGCAACGTTTGCCCCAAATGTAGGAAAACATTTGACGATGATAAGATTAAGAAAGTGCGCGACCATGATCACATCACTGGTAAATTTAGAAACGCACTCTGTTCAAAATGTAATTTTTCGCTGAGGATGAAGCGGCGTACATTACCCGTCATTTTCCATAATTTCAAGGGCTACGACAGCCATATGATAATAAAAGGAGGTTTAGGTCAAATGAAAGAGTGGAAGCTTGATGTAATAGCGCAAACGAGAGAGAAGTTTATGGCCATGACAGCAAAAGTGCCTGTCGATAAAACTAAAGAAAATAAGACGGTCTATTTTGATATAAAATTTTTAGATTCCTACCAATTTATGACTGCATCACTGGCCTCTCTCGTGCAAAATCTAAAGTCTCTTCCACTAACACAAAATCTTAAGAAACAATATCCAAATCTAACCGATGAAGTCATCACACGGAAAGGAGTCTTTCCATATGCATATTTTGATGCAATTAGTAAACTCGGCGAGACTTCTCTTCCGCCCATAGATAAATTTAAAAATGATTTGACCGGCGCAGAATGTAAGACCGAAGATTATGATCATGCACAAGATGCATGGATAAAATTTGACTGCCATACATTTGGTGAATATATGATTGCCTACCTTAAGTTAGATGTATTTTTGCTGGCTGATGTATTTCAGGAGTTTCGACGAGTGGCATTAGAAGAAGATAAGTTAGATCCCGTCCACTTTGTCAGTCTGCCAGCCATGTCATTTAAGTCTGCTTTTAAAATGACTGGTGAGACCATTCATCTCTTACAAGATCCAGAGATGTATAATTTATTTGAGCGAGGAATTCGCGGTGGTCTCACATTTGTAAATAAACATAGGTTAAAATCAAAAATAGTAGGCAATGACCAGACTCATCTGAAGTATTATGACCAAAATAATTTGTATGGTAGTTCATTATCCAAACCGCTACCTCACTCTGAGTTTAGCTGGTTAGATGATAGTGAAATTCAACATTTCTCCAACCCTTCCAACATACTAGCAATTCCAGATGAAGGTGATTGGGGATATTATTTTGAGATAGATCTAATCTATCCAAATAATATTAAACATAAAACCGTGGATTTTCCACTCGCACCCGAATCAGGTGAAGTGACCAAAGATATGTTTTCCGACTTTATGAAACAATTTCATAAAGATTTAGAATCATGCGGTCAACCCGACTATAAGCCTTGCCGCAAACTTTTACTCACCCAGTATGATAAAGAAAACTATCTAGTCCACTTTAGCATCTTAAAATTTTATTTAGAAATGGGTATGATTTTAAAAAGAGTTCACCGCATTATTAAATTTAGACAGAAAGCCTTCCTCAAACCATATATTGATAGCAACAGCCAGAAACGTGCACTAGCCCAAAATAATTTTGAAAAAGATTTTTATAAATATAAGAACAACAGTCTATTTGGTAAGACGATGGAGGATGTTAGAAAGCGCGTAAACTACAAACTAGTTAATGATGATCAAAAGTATCACAAATTGGTCTCATCACCTCTATTCATCGATAGAGACATTATCGATGAGGACCTTATAGGTGTTAAAATGATAAAATCTGAAGTTGAGTTGTGCAAACCCATCTATATTGGTCAAGCTGTACTAGATTACTCTAAGCTTGAAATGTACCAACTCTTTTATAAAATACTAAAACCATGTCCTCTCGTAAAAGAGGTTCGTTTGTTGGGTGGTGATACAGATAGTTTCTTCTTAGGTATTACCACTCAAAAAGATTTAAATTTCAATGAAGTAGGAAAATCTTTAGAAAGATATTTTGATACATCAAATTATCCTACTGATCACCCACTCTACTCCATCAAAAATAAGGCAAAACTTGGCTGCTTTAAGGATGAGACAGCAGGGAAGGAGATAGCTGAAATGATTCTCCTCCGTCCAAAAATGTACAGTATGAAATTAAAGGATAGCGACGATAGCATTAAGCGCGCTAAAGGCATATCAAAATCCATTGTGCAAAATATGAAACATAAGAATTTCAGGAAAGCCTATAGAAATAAAAATATAACGTTTGTCAATATGACAATCTTAAAATCTAAGTCGCATGAGATCAAAACTCATACTTTTAGGAAACGGGCGCTTTCAGCATGGGAGGATAAGAGGTGCTGGCTAGAACACAACATATCTCTTCCACATGGACATCCTGACACAAACATACCACCACCCAAAAGAATTAAACTCACACTACCACATTCAGGAGACGTCTTAGCATAATCATCCTTAACTTAGTATTTTGATGTTGATTTCTGTAGATAAACATTGTTGTTTTATGTATCGCATGAGATTGTTTTTTCCTTGTGAATATGTGTCCACATCTGTACATTCCCCATGTGATGACTTTTCCACTGAAAGACATTTTTCCTATCCCTGTATATTTCCACCCTTCACGAAGTAAAAAGACTTTTTGTATATAGCAATGTTTATTGAAGTGCGCTCATGTATATATTTTCAGTGGATGTTGTATAAAGTCTATTGCTTCACATTCATGTACATATTTCAATAAATGTTGTATAAAGACTTCACTTTGTTTTCCGAAACACTAACGTTATGAGGGATTTAGTATCTTTCACGTGGATGCACTCTTGTAAACCATTGGTAATTTTGATAGCAATAGAGGGTATAGTTTGTTTGACGACGGGATGATAGAAAATAGATTCAAACATCTTCTCGACTATTCCATATGAAGCGTCTTTATCATGAATGAAATCACGTAAAATGTATTCTTTTTTCTCACCAACAGAAATAGGTAGAATCAAATCACTTTGAATGTAAAGGTGCTGTTCATGTTTATCAAGTGTCATTGGTGTTTCTATACCAATCGTATGCGCAGCAGCAAACACAGTTTGTAGCATTGAAAAACCAAAGAGTTTTTTCAAATTTTTACTCAATTGACATTGAATGTCATCACCCAGTCTCAGAACAACGCGTTGATTTTCAATTGAAAACGAAATGTGGTGTGTCTTTACATCATATTTACTTTTCATCACATGCTTCAACTTCTGTTGTATATAAGGATTTACTACATGAATGAAGCTTTCAACTGTATGATATAGACGCGGCATTATATTGATAGCAACTTTAGATTCTTCATAAGACTGGTAAATTTTCTTGATGCGATCGCCATAGATGTCCACCCACCATTCATCATTAACTGAATCAGCTTTAGTGTGATATTCATGAGAAGCATACACCACACCGCTTCCAATAATAGGTGTATAATGTCTTACAAAATGACGCAAGGTTGAAGAGAAATAAACTGTAAGTTTGTCATCATATTTCTGAATAACCAACTTATTTTTGTTCGCCATACTTTTTCTCTCCATACTTCTTACCCACAGTCTCATTCCATCGTTTTACTAACTCAATAAGTGATAAAGGTTGAACACCACGCTTTTTCAAAATGATGCGTTCTTCGCATTCTACAACATCTTCATCAAATATTTTAAATCTATAATGAAATTTGTTGATTCGATTTGAATAAACTTTTTTAACATTTGCAGTAGCAATTGACGTTAGATGTAGTCCATGACCAAAACCAAGATGTGGATAGAATTCACTATCCAACCTCAGCGTAAGACCTTTAGTAAAAGAATGAAAGCGGAGGAACTGTCTCCCACTCCAACGATAGATAGTAAACTCATAAGCTTTCTGATTTTTATTCTTCATGATGGAAGTATTACCACTGTTGAATGCCTTAATAATTTTCTCATTCCCAAATGGTTCATAAGAATCTGATTTTATCTGAATCCATTCATAGTTCCACTTTCCATCTGATGTTAAATTGTATGGGAACTGAAATGCATTATTCATCGTTATTCCATCATGGGTGCGAGGAGTCAATATCATTTCTTCCAAATCATTCACATTCTGAATATTGCTATCATAGCAAATACTAGAAACACCAACCTCCCATTCACCTTCTAAATGCAGTGGCCGATTTAATTCTACTCGATAGTCTGATGGTTTATTTTTGGGAAATTTATTCATAGAAGCATTACTGGGCAAGTAGATTAGAAACGAGTCCTTATTTTCACTTTCCATATTATTCACATTGGAAAAATATATTAGCATACGTTTGCATTAACTCTTCATTCGGAAATGGAGTGTGATACTTGTTACAGCATCTTTATGAAAAGGAATCAACGCACCAGCATCGTCATAAATGGCAATATCAATTTGTGGGATGTAGTTTGATTTCAGCTTTGTATAATGCACTTTCTTGAAAGTATGCTCAGATAAAATACTGCAGCTTTTTGGCTGGTATGGTATCATTGCTAGCAATGGAGCTTCAACATCTCCCACACGTACATCTTCACCAATATTGGAATATATCTGAAAATAGTTAATACGACGCGATAGCGACATGTCTGCGCTAGCTTTGGTTACAGTACCACTTTTAAAGATATTTTGATCAAAACCCAAAATGTCCATTAGAGTTTTATCCATAATTAGTTCAATACCTTTTCCACTTATAGTGAGAGACAAAGTACCTTCTTTTTCAGAAAATGAAATATGTTGGTCATTAATCACTTCATTTAAATAATCTACAACCAATTTAACCGAAGTAATAATGCGAGGCATCAACACTCTTGTTTCATGTAAGATACCACCTAAAGGCTCTACACACTTTCTGTATAAAGATACGGACCATTCTGTATCAAATTGATTTGACCTTTCACATGGTAAATGTTGCATATCAGATTTTCCATGAACAGCTGCAGAACGATGTCGCAAGAACTGATGAAAATCTTTTGAACAAACTAATACTAGATCATCATCATTTAATTTGCTTATTGCAATATGATTAGATGATTTAATATAAGTCAATGTTGCCACTTGTTTACCATCAACTCGAAGGAGATAATTAAATTTCTTCAATAATGTTTCAGGAGTCATGTTTGTCTTTCTTGGCTTAATCACAATCTTCTTCACCAACGTCTTCTCATTTCTTGGAATAAGATCTACATAATAAGCTTCCTCTCGATATATTAACTGTTTATGACCACTTATGTGGTAATTAACGTTAAAATTATCATAGCTTGTTAAGGCGCTAGCGAGGTAGCCTAAATCATTTCTTAAACTTGGACTTAAACCAACAATCCAATCTTTCTCAACTACATGATGTACATAATTATAATCATCATTGTGCGGAGTAAATTGGACAATATGTTTACACGCTTTATTCAAGAAATCATATATAAACTTTTTACATGATAAGAGATCTTTCTTTGGCCACTGTGGAATGTATACTCGGCACCCCTTTTCACATTGGTAAGCAGTTGTACGCCTCATATTAATAGTCATCACCTCATGATCAAAAGTATAGACACAGTTGCTATAAACAAGTTGAGTGACACCCACTTCCCAATTTCCATTTAGCTGTTGTGCATGATCAATGGGAGTAGAAAAGAGTGCGGCTCGATTACTAGTAAATCTCTTTGTAGCCGCAGTGCTAAGCAAAATATGATAAAACGACATTTTTATATTGCTGATCTGCAACTTTGCATAACATCATGAAGACTTGGATTTTGGACTCTCTACAATATATCAGAGTTGATCGTGATGGAAACGTACATTTCAAAAATTCTCATGGTCATACATCAAGAGGAATTACATTAACATGGCGACAATTTGTCAACCTCAATGATATCATGAGGGATTTGGAATATTTTGAAACATTAAGATTCATCTCCTTGGGTGATCAAGTTTGGCTTCAACATTACAGAAATGAAATTCAAATCTACCATTCTCATTCCGCAAACTGTTTCTCATTTCGCAAATACAATTGGGAGAAGTATAGAAGATATATACATCGCTCCATCATGACATTTATTCGTCGTGAGTTCATCGCCCTACTATGCAAATCTTAATCAGACATGACTACCACACATCATGAGTTGGAAATTAGATTCCCTACAACGTATTGAAACGGATCATGATCGAAACGTCTATTTCAAAGATTCAACTGGAAATGTGAGAAGAGAGTTTGCTTTATCTTATCGTCATTTTCAATCTCTACATCATATCATGAAGGACTTGAAATACTTCTATATGAAAAGACATTCACGTATTGGAAATCGCATCTGGCTGCGCGTCAACAATCGGCGAATTCAACTCTATCATTCCCAACTTCATACTAACTTCACATTTCATCAAGGTAGTTGGGAAAAGTATAAAAGGAAGGTACATCGCTCAATTTACTCATTCTTTCATCATGAAGCGCCATCGCTACACCATCGTCAACATTCTCCGTCGCTTCAGACTCTACACCAAAATCGATCTCACAACATTACACCAACAGCTTCCAAACAGCAAGTATTACCCGGGCGGTCCTCAAATGTTAGTGGTGAAGATGAACAATTCACGGGAATCTTCAACTCTTCCCAAATGGGACTGTACAGATTCTCGGCGCCCTTTCTCATTCATCGGCGCAGTCAATGCGCTTAGAGCCTACAAAGACTACTACGTCGGATATGGAAGAGGGAGAGGTGTGTGATGTCGAATCTGACTGTGGACAATATGGTGATCTCTACTCAATTGAGTGGGGGGACAGTCTATCATTTTTGAAGATTCGTACCAGCAGTTTACAATTTGTGTTATGAACCCGAACTTTTTCCTGCACTCTTGCTCTCATTAGTTGTTGGTTACCTGTGCATGTGGCAATCTTTCATAATAGTAAAGTGATCATAACTGGACAAAAATCTCATGTACAAGCAAATATGATCCTAGACTATCTCATTGAGTATGTAACGTACCCAGCGGATGTAAAATAAAAAACAATTTTTCCAACATGATGTTTTTATTTCAAATCATGATAGAACTTACAAATCATTTTTTCATTAGAGGATGGATTAACATGAAAAGTTTTGAATAATAGATGCAAATCGAGATACATGTAAACGTTTTAAGATGAAGTACAGTACAAAAGCACCACACGTTGATGTAAGTGGATGTTGTAGTATGCGTTCATTTCGCTGATATTGACGCGTATGTTTTCTCAACCACTGCTGTGTTGGTATATTTGGAGGTTGAGCAAGAGAGTCAAATAGTTCACCACGTCGGTACCCCCCCCTTTTACCCTCCAATAAAGATCGCTTTCCAATGCTCACCGCCTAAATTCTGCGAATGAGTGTTTAGCACAATAAAGATGGGATAGTGATTTACTGCAGGTGGTAAGGTATCGAGTGAATAGACATTATCGAAATCTTTCAACGGCGCTTCGTCTGCATTGCGCTGCACTTTAGTCTTAATATCGTCAGCAGTCAACCAACTCATTAACGATTATACTGAAGAATCACGTCACGATACTTTGTAATTTCAATATTTGAATCGAAGACTGCATAAATTAATACATTGATTGTCTCAGTAGTGTTCTTTTGAACGTCAAATCCAAACGAATATTATGAGGCACGTTCGCTTGACGATAGGGTGCACTAATATCGCTGTCAGCAGTCAAATCAAATGCATAAATAGTATAAATCCACTCTTAAACTCTTTCATAGTAAGTCCGTTGGTGTCATCCTATTGTAAAAGCCAAAGACATCCATAAAATCAACATAACTGCGCATAAATTGATCCGAAGCAAAATCTGGTTTGTAGGGTGGACCAGGATGGGAAAAAGGGGGGAAAAAAACTGACACCATTTACACGTAAAAAGCAATTTCACTTAACTGATTGTGTTTAAAATTGAAAGGATTCTTCTTTATATTACCATTAAATTGCATCATTTTCAACCATTGCCACCATGAGGAGCTTCGGTGCTTCCGATGGAAAGAGGCCATCTTTCATGAAACTCTTTTGATCTTTCGGAATTGTAAAGGTGAGAAGCTTTGTATGCTGAACGGGGTAAATGGCATTTTGGCGGTTAATGCCTTCAGCATGCCCTCTAATGACACTTGGATTCGGTACTACTCGACGAATGTAAAGTGCAATATCTTCCACATGAATTCTAAAATTGTCAACTTTAGCAAATGCATTCAGCGCAAATTCAGGCTTATTCAATGTCAGCTTGAGTCGCATGCTGGTATTACAGAGTAAAAAATTTGACTGTCTAAAGAAGTCTAAATTTCAGCGACCATATAGCTGACATACTTTACTATCATTAATCATAGCAGATCGCTTTACAAAGCCACTGTTTGTTTCAACATCAAATTTTCCTTCTTAATCTCTGTACCATCCCATGGCTTCCATATGACTTTTTTGTGCTGCTGGATGAAACTGTGATACATGATTGAAATATGATTTATAGGGATAATCGCTTTGACCACCTCCACCTGCTGCTCCCATCCAATCGTTAGAGAAACATCGCGAAGTAATGATGTATCAATGGTAAATTGTTGCAGCTCCAACTTTATGTGCATCGTCAATAGCAGTTCCATCTGCTTGCTGAACTTCTAAACCTCAAATCAACCATCGCTAAGCTCAAATCTATGTAGTCATCACTACCAACAGGAATAAACAAATTCAATTTTTGGTTTGGTGTTTTATTTATGTCATGGCCACATTCTCAGACTGTTCGAGGATGATAATCTACAAATACTTGAAACTAATTAATATCTGTTCTGTATGGCTTTTTGTATGGATCATAACAAACAAAAACCGGAAGTTTTTTAACACTCCATGATTTAGAAGTTATGAGCAGCGTCGTCGTTTAAAGACGCCTGATGAATGATTATGAGCCTGCTTACGACGTTTGCGTGAATGCCTTTTGACTGACGATCGGCAACTTACCAGCTCGCGATGTTTCTCCTTCCTTTATCATGCGTTTAGGTGTATTTCTTTCCTTGAGAGTAACACAGCAAAGGTCTGCTTCAATGTTTTTAAACGCGTTTCCTTCCCACGATCAACAAACTGCTCCTTAAAACTTCTACCTCTGAGAAGATCCTAGGCAACATTCACCGCAAAGCCCAACGGCATTACTTTCAAAACATTTCGTTGTTAAAGATCTACAGACATTGGATATGAGAGGTGCTACAAAAGATTTCAGTGCACAAGTATGCTACCTCCACGTTGGCGGCGAGCGCCGATGTAAATCTGTCTCCTCCACTTACATGATGGAGGGTCGTGAATTAAATGATGGCAGTTGGATTCATAGCTCAAACCCTAAACATTGTTTAGTTACAACTTTGCATGAATCACTGTCGATCACTTAGATGAAAGATGTCGGCAGCGGACGCATCCAAGAGTTCATACTTGAAGGTATAACCAGTCCATTTAACAAAGACACCGATTCTTCACCTTGCCGTTTTTTACATCGAATGATTTTCTCTACCAAATATGTTTCACTTTCAGTGACTACCTCAATCTCATCGCGGTAAAAGCTTACCCTCAATTTCTTCATTATCGTAATCTTTCAACTTGTAGGTAGGTCGGAGAGTCTTTTTTGATTAATTCCTTGATACTGTTAAATAACCTCCTCTGTCCAATTCGGAAGGTTTACCCTTTAGCAAAAACACTTTTTCATTTTGAGATACGAACTTTATCGCCAATTTTACATCACTTTTTCACTATGAGTGCGTTTACGTTGGAATTGATTCGCGCCACTTTATCTACATTGTCAGCATTTACAATCTACTGGTCTGAGTCCAATAGAACGATGGATAGAGTGATTGTAGGCATGGAGTGTATCTTGTAGAACCTTTGTCCAATTTTGTGTCAAGTTGGCAGTAAAATGTCGCCACAAGCGATTTTTTAATGTGCGATTAAAACGTTCAACGAGTGCAGCTTTATAAGCGCTCTTTACCCACTAAACAACTCAATGTCATGCTCTCAAATAATCTTGTCACATGCTGTGATTTTCAAAAAAAACAAAAAAAAAATAAAAAATAAAACATCTTTTCCTTGATCACTCTGAATTCTGTTTGGAATGCGACCTTCTCGACAAATTGTTTGGAATGCTTTTGCTACTCCTTTCCCTTCTTTAGTTTTTAAAGGTTGAGCCCACGCATAACGCGAGAAAATATCAATGACGGTTAAAATAAAATTATTGCCCGAGTTATGTTTTGAAATGGAGGCAACATCACACAAATCTGCTTGCCACTGTTCATCGATGTCATGAACAATATAATGGCGGATGCGATACTTCTCTTTCGCTTGTTTGTGGAGTGTATAGGTAGCCTGACCCTTTAACCATCGTTTCACTTGTGATTGTGGAAGACCACTCGCTTTTGATAATTTCTTGATAGATTGCAAATCTGCCGGATGTTTTTACATTTCATAATAGGATGGGACTTCAAAGTCGTTCAGTCGATCGGACGGCTGACTCTTTTTCCTCCTTCTCATCTTTTTGTTTTCTTGCCTTTCTACATTTACAACAAACTGCAGCATTTAGCTTTAGCGGTTTTGCGATCGTGTTCACATTGCTTAGGGGTTTCATTATGAGAGCTGGCGCAGCAAGTGCACTGTGACAACGACATTCACCTCTGGCGGCTCACTTACATGGCGAGAGCACACACACATCTGCTTCATATTAATAGTCTGAGAACATGTATTTCCTAGGAGGAGCTGTTTTACGTTTTCCTTTTACCAGTTTTAGTGGCGATGTAGATCTACGTCGAGTTCTTCCTCTTGTTTGCTTAGTGAGTGTGGGAGGGGATGTAGCAGGTGACGTTCTTAAACCCCAATTTGTATGCGCATTTTCATCGCCTTGAAGCATTGGAGCAGTAGCCCACTGTTGAATCAAGTTCTTTCAATTGTCTCATTATTTAAAGCAAATTTTGGTACATTATGCTTTTTCAATAGTTTAAGAAAGTATGACCAACCAGGTGGAACATAGCCCTGACGGCGCTTTCTACGTGTCGCATACTGAATCAAGTCTTCATAACGTGAAGCATCAATCACTTTATTTTCATCTGTAATGATTTCTCCTCTATCATGTACATTGAGATGGGGTTCAATACTGTTGAAAAGAGATATGGCATGTGCGCGAGATGCTAATGGTGTAGCAGTCGATACAGAGTCACGCATCTTATTCTTCAAGTTTTTCAATTGCTCAACAGTTTCCGATTGTAATAATACAGCACGATGTGGATCTTTGATGTGAACATTTTGCTGATAATCTATTTCTTTCCTATACATTTGATTTGCAAGAGGTTGCTTTACTTGCTGCATGGCAGTCAATTGTACATATTCATCCTGAGGAATAACAATCATGCGAGAATAAGAACTCATAGTTTGTAGATAATCATGGGAGTTTTCAAAATATCACTTCGAAATCTAAATTCTTCCGGACACTCTTGCGTAAAGTCAATGAATAAGTAACCGTATGGTTTTTCAGTAGCTGCTTGAAAAATTTCAATTAAGGCTTTTGATCCTCTGGGTGCAACTTGTCGCGCTAAAATTTCAAATTGACTTTTATCTCGCGGATTCTTGAAAATAGCATAATAGTGTGTATTCAGGTTTCGTGTACGAGCTTCTTTTCCATCAGGAAACAAATTTTGTGTAATATAGATGATAAAACACCTTTTATGGTGTGCTGCGCGAGTGAACATATCTGTAACATCTTTTGAATTCTTACTTTCTTTTAATAAATCATCCAATACAACAACATCATTAGACTGAAGTTTATCCACTGGAATAATTCCTTCATGTCGAATAAAGTTGCGACTTTGCAATTCCTGAAACAGCGACGGTTGATAAATACCATAACACCAAATCACTCGATTGATAGCTTCCTTAAACAACTCCCTTCTTTTATCCAATAAATTCAGCGTGAAAACAGTTTTACCTGCATGAGATGGACCTGATACAGTCAGAACTTTATCACATTGAAGTCTGAAATCCATTTCATTACTTTGAGACTCAACATTTGCATAATTAACGCTTAGAGCCAAAGATATTTCCCAATAGGTTGCCCACGGCAGGAGCTATCATTGGAAGTATTGCTGAAAGGAAACCGCCCTTTTGTGTTAGAGTTTTCCTCTTTCTTTGAAGGGCGACTTTAGGATTGGAGATGAAACGCAATTTCGTAGCATATCGCTTAAGTAACTTTCGTTGTTTTGGCGCTAATTTCTTCGTCCTCAACTTCCTCACATGAGAAATAATTTCACAAATGAATTTATCGTTAGCATGTCGTATAGCATTGTATCGCTGATTTGCTTTCATTCGTCGGAGAGCTTGAATGGCTGAAGAAAACTTTTGACTTTTACGTTTCGTCATTTTACGTTTCGCCATTTTCCGTGTTAGTCTTTGCTAAAACCTATCTTTACCACATTTGCATAGGTACTAACTATTGCGACATAAGTGACACTCGAAATGAGCAATGTCACAGTGGTTACATTGGCAAAGTTGAATGCAATTACGTATGAAACAGCGTTGACAAAAAGCATGCTTACATCTCTTGAAGATGCGCTTTTCATTTCCATCCTTTCGCTTACATACATCGCAACACATAGTTTCACCGTTACTGATGTCTATAGCAAGTCTTTTTGAAGATATGAATTTGCTAGCCTTTTCTAAATAATAGACGCATGTACAGAAGGAATATACTTCGAGAGTGAGCAGACATAGCTCGAAAACCAGTTGTGCTACAATCAAGTACCACTGCATTTTCAATTTTTCTTTATGGAAAGTTGAATGTGAATATCTGAAATCGCTTCAATCACTAGACTGCTACCATGATGGTTAAATGCGTTAAGACGTTCAGCAATTTTTATCATATGTCTTTTAAAAAATTCTTCGGGGTGATCTACCACTTCCATTGAATAAGAAGCAAAATGGAAAGAGCGACTTTCCACCTCTTCCTTTCCAAAATGACTAAACTTAATTTTCGCAACTAATCGCGCCATGATAATGCTATCAGAGAATGTATTCATTAACTCTAGAAATAGAGTGCTAGCATCATCGACCACTGCTTCGATGTCGGTCTCATCTTTATGAAAATTTATCACATAATCTTGAACAGCTCCTTTTAAACTTTGCCTATGAAAACGTAATGTTCCGCAGTCGTTTGAGAAAGACATGATCGCCCTTTAACTAACCCATCCATTGCATGAAAACAACAACTCTTCTCATAGTAACATTTATTGAATAACGGTAACAAGCATGCATTATAAATCAATGGTTTGAAAGAGATAAAATAGATACAGCTGATAACTATCATACAGCGAGCAATGATAACCATACAGGACTTTGGCAGTGTTGAGGTAAGGAGGAAAGAAGCATTGGTTATGAACGTAGCTACTACAACGAACAGACAAAATAGGAACACACAAATCCTTAAAACGTTTCGTGACTTCATGATAATGTTGATTCACTCTACTATCCCAAGGCGGGAGCAAAATATCATCAATGATTAGATTGGGAAATACTTTCCTCTCCTTACCAGGATTATTACAAAAGATGCGTATAACATTGAAAGCAGCTAACCATCGTTTAAAGTCAATAAGAAGAGCAGTCTCACAAGAAAAGCCATAGTCTTGCAAATATTTCAGATTAAGTCCATGAATGTGTTTTCTCGCCCATTGATCAACATTGGGATCGCAGTTGGCATGTTGATGATAGACACTAACAATCTGATATGTCCAATTGTTCATAGCAATAGCACTGAGCTCCTGTACAGGTTCACCCTCACAATCCATAAAAATGATGATAGAAGCCTAAAACGGAAATTTACACATCTAAGGAAACGTTCTATAACATATTACAAAATGAAGAATTACATCGATGCTTTTCACGACAAAATACACAAATGATATGATGGCAACGAAGAAGTAAAATGTATCTAATAAGACCACGTCTACGACACTCAAAGCACATAAGCGAATTGTCATAGGGTAGAGTTAGGAAAGGACTAGTAATTCTCCTTCTTTGATTTGCGTTTTGATGTAGCATTCTTCTCCGACTTGCGCTTCGTACCACTGCTGTTAAGGATTTGATCAATTATGTCGTCCACGTTGGGTGGTTTTGGAATATATAGGATGGATTCCATATGCATGGAGAGAGAGGCTATTTTATTATCCTTGTGTTGACCATAATATAGCCCATTCACTTTGAAAAGGATATCCCAAGTACCTTCTCCGAGCTCATCACATCTGATGGCTATTGATTGATCTCCCTCCTTCTTATAGTAAGTACACCAATGTGATACAGGTAGGCAAATGTGATTACCATCCCAAATCTTTCTATAGGGAGTATCCTTGTCATCTCTCGCCTTCCACTCTTGAGCAAGAGGAGTAGGAATGTCCATATTTAATGTCACGTACTCCTCAATAATATCAAGTTGGTGGCGAATGTACGGACTCACGGGGATCAGTATGTAGTCACCATACTGATTGTGCATTATCTTGACATCCGTGGAAGGGAGCATTCCCGTTTGGAGTACTACGCTATGATCATCATAACGCAAGGCTTGTTTAAATTTACGCTGTAGCGGTGTAGGATTATGTACCTTGGATGTTTCTTCCACTGGCCTCAGTTGTAGATGATCTGACCGTAGCGAACCTTGTAGATTCTGACCGCCATTTTGTCCTACTAGTGCAGCAGATGGAGTAGATGCCTGAAAATGAAAAAAGATTGTATTAAGTTTACGTTCAAGGGAGGAGAGGGAGGGAAGTAGCGACTTACCATTTTAGTTGGATAATAGAACAGGGAACTAGAGAGAGAGAGAAAATGTGCGTCCGTCACTCGTGTGATTCAACGATGGAATGATTCTCACTGTGGAAGGCTCGCTATTTATAAAGAAATGCTTGATTCTCATTGGATGATGATCCTCATTGGACAATAACATCAAGCTGATTCGAAATCTGGCCTCCGTTTACCCATCCGAGCCTTCGTTTTGGTGCTACAACCCAAAACGTCCCAAATTCTAACTCTGTCGTTTTTCGCCAATGTCCCAAAATCTTAAATGGTGTCTCACATCTAAACGAAGACAGATAGGAACAAGCCGATTCTTTCAGTGAATTTGTCTCACTCTTAGCTTTCAAACGAGCTATTGCACGACAAAATCCGTCCACTGGAAGCCAAAATCGAAGCAAGCTGTCCAGAGGGGGGGGGACGTCAGTGAAATTTCAGAATTTGATGAAAAATGTTTTGGTGACGGTCCCAGGTCAAAATTCCACACTTTGGAAAATTTTCAAAATTTTACCCATACAAAGTCACTCTGACACTTAGGATTTTTTCAGGTGAGCGAGCTCCGACCTAAAATCTTGTAACCGCTCTAACTTTTGAACGAAGACAGATAGGAACAAGCCGATTCTTTCACTGAATTTGTCTCACTCTTAGCTTTCAAACGAGCTATCGCACGACAAAATCCGTCCACTGGAAGCCAAAATCGAAGCAAGCTGTCCAGAGGGGGGGGACGTCAGCAAAATTTTTTCTCTCCGATGGCGTTCAAATTCACCATACGGATGCAGAATTTCACGCTGAATCCGAATCTGGCCTCCGTTTTCCCATCCGATGCTTCGTTTGGGCGCCACACACCAAAACGTCCCAAATTCTAACTCTGTCGTTTTTTCGAAAAATGTTGAAAATTTTTTCTCTCCGATTGACTTGAAACTCACCATACAGATAGAGAATTTCACGCTGATTCCAAATCTGAAATCCGTTTTCCAATCCGATGCTTCGTTTTGACGCTACAACCCAAAACGTCCCAAATTCTAACTCTGTCGTTTTTCGCCAATGTCCCAAAATCTTAAATGGTGTCTCACATCTAAACGAAGACAGATAGGAACAAGCCGATTCTTTCACTGAATTTGTCTCACTCTTAGCTTTCAAACGAGCTATCGCACGACAAAATCCATCCACTGGAAGCCAAAATCGAAGCAAGCTGTCCAGAGGGGGGGGGACGTCAGCGAAAATTTTTCTCTCCGATTGACTTGAAACTCACCCTACCGATGCAGAATTTCACGCTGAATCCGAATCTGGCCTCCGTTTTCTCATCCGATGCTTCGTTTGGGCGCTACACACCAAAACGTCCCAAATTCTAACTCTGTTAAAATTTTGAAGAAAAATTTTTTCTCGCCGATTGCCTTGAAACTCACCCTACCGATGCAGAATTTTACGCTGAATCCGAATCTAAAGTCCGTTTCACCATTCCACCACGCCAACCTAGACGGTCGCCCACGTCAACCTAGACGGTCGCCCACGTCAACCTAGACGGTCGCCCGCGTCAACCTAGGCGGTCGGCCACGTCAATCAGGCGGTCGGACCAACTCACCCGAGTCTCACACTCTGTCGTTTTCGAGGGGGGGGGAGTCGGCGAACATGTTGTGAACGTAAACCCACCTGGCCGGCACACCACGACAGACCACAACCTCTGTCGTTCCAGAGGGGGGGGACTCAGACCCGAAGCACCACGGCGGCCGACCACGACACTCTGCCGTTCGAGAGGGGGGGAGGGGGAGGGGAGGGGGAGGGGGGGACGTCAGCGATGGCGGCCATCCTACGCTATCTGGTGTTTGTCACTTCCTTACTACTGACGCTTTCAGTAGGTGGCAGGAAATCTATATCACCAAGGATATGAAAGAAAATACGTTACAGAATTCTTTGCGAAACATTTTTTCTCGATTTGGAATCCCAGAAACTCTAGTTTCCGACAATGGACCGAGCTTGATCGCTAAGGAACTGGAGGCATGGTTGTTTAACAATGGGTGTCAGCATCTCACATCTTCGGAGTATTCGCCACGTATTAACGGATTGGCAGAAAGAATGGTTCGTACTTTCAAAGAGCATGTGAGAGTTAATCGTGCACATGATTTGAAAAAGGCAGCCGATAGGTTCTTAATGAGTTATAGAAATATACCTCATTCGACGACGGGAATCACTCCGGCAATGATGTTGCTAGGAAGAGACGTGAGGACGGCACCCTTTGACACGTTTGTGACTCAGCTGAAAGAGAAAGCCTAGGGATGTAATTTTGCGAGCATGCAGGATCGATTAATCCGAGATAAGATAGTTTTCAGTGTCGAACCCAGACTTCAAGAGAAGCTGATTAGTGAGAAGAAATTGACTTTAGAGAGAACATTAGATATTTGCAGAGCATTCATGGCTACCACTGCGCAACTTGACGAACTAAAGAAACCTTGTGAAACTCCAGAAGCCGCTGTAGATAAGATTGGATTTAGCAGACACAATCAGCAACCTCGCAGATGGGCTCCACAACCAAATGAAAGAGAGAAGCCACAGGTTGTGACAAATTGCAATTTCTGCGCCCAGAGTCATCCTCGTTGGAAAGAGGCTTGTCCCGCATGGGGTAAAAGATGTGGAAACTGCGGAGGCAGAAACCATTTTCGAGCCAAGTGCAAGAAAGTCAACATGCTTGATGGAAATGATAGTTGTAGCGGTAGTGAGGACCAGGATAACCAGATCTTTTCAGTTTCCAGGGATAATGAACGGATAAAAGCTCAGTTGATTGTAAACGGCCAAAATGTAAGATTTCACATCGACACAGGGGCCGATGTCAACACCATTTCGTGCAAGTTTGTCAAGAAGCACCAACTCACTAGATGCAAGCAAAGCCTAACCATGTGGAATAAGACAAAAATAAACCCAGTCATAGGTATTGCGAAGCTGAAGATGACCAATCCACGGAATAAGGAGACCCAGTGGGTAAATATCTCCGTCTTTGAAGGAAACTACACCCCACTGATCGGGCGCACTGTTAGCGAGAAGTTTGGATTCATATCAGTGAATACTGAGAGGTTCATGTCAGCGATAAACAGCGAGTCAAAGGTGAAAGGAGCCTGTCTTGGGGAGTTAGGTGAAGCCAGATTAAGAATCGCCCAAAACGCCACTCCAAGCGCTCTTCCATGCAGATAGACGAAATGACTAGCTAAGTCTTACTAAGTCTGATCAGATTCTTGCAAAGTCTGATAAGAACTTATCTTTTTAAGATCTTACATTTCCTGACCAGAAAGTAGCAGACTTACTAATTCTTATATTTTGCAAAATATGATCTTTTCAGATCTTACCAGCTGATAATTGAAATTAAGAAAAGTGAACTGAAATTTAAAACTTGAAGTCTGATTTCAGTGCGAAGATCAGACGATGTCAATGGTTTTAGTTCTTAAATGATCTTGCTGGAACATCAGTGCACTAGATATATGTAGAGAAACGCAAAATATACGACTTTTTTCTACTCAAAAGATTTCTAAAAATCACAAATAAGATCTTATCAGATCTGTTGAGATTTGCTAATAAGACTTAGCACGACTGGTACTTTCTGGTCAGAACTTGTAAGATTTCCTTAGTAAGATTAGGTAAGTCATTTCGTCTAGTGAGGTTCGATGAAATCCACCGTAGAGATGACGTCATCTCCTCCAGGGACAACGCAATAGCCAGAACTTATATGAATCAACGGCTAAATATACACTACACAGCTAGGCAGAATGAGTTGCAGGCGTTTTAGCGTCAGGTGATTTAGTGCCAATATTCACTGGCCACAAGGTAGGGTACTGGGAATTACATTTCAATTGCACTTATATATTTTAAATTTAGCAGAGCTACTACGAAAACGTTACAGAATATAGGATTCTATAAACTGCATTTAAAAAAAGAGTATCAATTCGGTGAAATTATACAGCATCGAGGAAAGATGATGGAGTTGGAAGGCAAAGATGGACAAATCGTACGGCGTCACGAATCTCAAGTCAAACCGAAGAAATCTAACTTTGAGGAGGAAAGAGATGAGGGTCATGCAGACGTAGTGACAGGAGTAGTAATAAAACGGCGAACACTCGACCGGCGCGCCCCTCCCCCTCCCCCCCTCAGGAACGGCAGAGTGTCGTGGTCGGCCGCCGTGGTGCTTCGAGTCTGACTCCCCCCCCCTCTGGAACGATAGAGTGTCGTGGTGGACTTGGGCGACCACCAGGATTTGTTTTGAGGCTACAGTGTGTGATGTTTTTCGTGCTGAATGTTGGGTTGTAAAATGGGCTGTAGCTTCAAAACGAAGCATCGGATTGGAAAACGGATTTCAGATTTGGAATCAGCGTGAAATTCTCTATCTGTATGGTGAGTTTCAAGTCAATCGGAGAGAAACAATTTTCAACATTTTTCGAAAAAACGACAGAGTTAGAATTTGGGACGTTTTGGTGTGTAGCGCCCAAACGAAGCATCGGATGTGAAAACGGAGGCCAGATTCGGATTCAGCGTGAAATTCTGCATCGGTATGGTGAATTTGAACGCAATCGGAGAGAAAAAATTTTCTCTGACGTCCCCCCCCTCTGGACAGCTCGCTTCGATCTTGGCTTCTAGTGGACGGATTTTGTCGTGCCATAGCTCGTTTGAAAGCTAAGAGTGAGACAAATTCAGTGAAACAAACGGCTTGTTCATATCTGTCTTCGTTTAGATGTGAGACGCCATTTAAGATTTTGGGACATTGGCGAAAAACGACAGAGTTAGAATTTGGGACGTTTTGGGTTGTAGCGCCAAAACGAAGCATCGGATTGGAAAACGGATTTCAGATTTGGAATCAGCGTGAAATTCTCTATCTGTATGGTGAGTTTCAAGTCAATCGGAGAGAAAAATTTTCGCTGACGTCCCCCCCCTCTGGACAGCTCGCTTCGATCTTGGCTTCTAGTGGACGGATTTTGTCGTGCCATAGCTCGTTTGAAAGGTAAGAGTGAGACAAATTCAGTGAAACAAACGGCTTGTTCATATCTGTCTTCGTTTAGATGTGAGATGCCATTTAAGATTTTGGGACATTGGCGAAAAACGACAGAGTTAGAATTTGGGACGTTTTGGGCTGTAGCTTCAAAACGAAGCATCGGATTGGAAAACGGATTTCAGATTTGGAATCAGCGTGAAATTCTCTATCTGTATGGTGAGTTTCAAGTCAATCGGAGAGAAAAATTTTCAAGATTTTTCGAAAAAACGAGTTAGAATTTTGCGATGGCTGCCTACTGTAGAGCCAAAACGAAGCATCGGATTGGAAAACGGATTTCAGATTTGGAATCAGCGTGAAATTCTCTATCTGTATGGTGAGTTTCAAGTCAATCGGAGAGAGAAATTTTCGCAGACGTCCCCCCCCCTCTGGACAGCTCGCCTCGAACTTGACTTCTAGTGGACGGATTTTGTCGTGCCATAGCTCGTTTGAAAGGTAAGAGTGAGACAAATTCAGTGAAACAAACGGCTTGTTCATATCTGTCTTCGTTTAGATGTGAGATGCCATTTAAGATTTTGGGACATTGGCGAAAAACGACAGAGTTAGAATTTGGGACGTTTTGGGCTGTAGCTTCAAAACGAAGCATCGGATTGGAAAACGGATTTCAGATTTGGAATCAGCGTGAAATTCTCTATCTGTATGGTGAGTTTCAAGTCAATCGGAGAGAAAAATTTTCAAGATTTTTCGAAAAAACGAGTTAGAATTTTGCGATGGCTGCCTACTGTAGAGCCAAAACGAAGCATCGGATGGTAAAACGGAGGCCAGATTCGGATTCAGCGTCAAATTCTACATAGTCATGGTGTATTTCCAGCTCAATCGGACCTCCAGAATCGATGATAGAAGCGTTTTAAGTGTTTGGATGATGGGTATTACGTCATCAGTTGATCGCCACACACTATATAAGCTGGGAACCGACAGAGACTTGTCATTCAGACGAGAGATTGTCAACGGTAAGTCGTCTCTCTGAGCTCCGATGGTAGCATCGGACATTCCAAATTCCGAGTTTCTGTAAGAAACCGACTTAGAAAATTTCATTGCTGATATCAGCTAAGCCGTCAGACTTAGAGGTTCGCCAGGAGATGGCCTTCGTCTCCAGGCCATAAAACACTCCAAAACTTTAAAGGCTTGTAACTTTGCTTCTACTAGTCCGTTTGACTTGATTCAAAAAAGGTTCGGTCGCTATTGACCTGCCCTAAGTGATAGACTACTTATAAAATTTCATAAGTAGTGCTAAAAAGTTGAAAAATGTAAATTCACTAGTTTTGGTGGTTTTCTGGGGTTTTCGACCCTGCTGAAGTCAATGAAAGCATTTTTAATGATGTCTGAGCCAGTCTTCTCATGCTATAAGCGGCTTTTCACTGAAAGCGAGCAAGACACGGAGAGTTTTGCTGTAATATTCCACTGACAGGGTGTTCCTTCGGGACGGCGGACGATGCCGTAGTGATAAGTGTGGCAAGGGAGTGTGTCATAGTTTAGACCGTAACCGCTGGGACAACTCATGTCTCATGTTGGGCATTTGACACAGTTCTCAACGTAGCACTTTGAACGCCAATCGGTTGAGTCTTAGCTATCTTGTCATGGGTGGCCTCTAAACATCTCCATTGCAAAACGCTGGTGAATCAAGCTCTCTACGGCTTGCTATCAAGCTGATCAAAGCAATAACTTGGGATGTTTCCTCAAGGTTTTCAAGTATGCTAAGTTCAAATGTGCTATCAGATTTCAAATTTAACTAAGTCTAAGGCAGCTTTGAGGGGTTAGATCCCAGCTACTGTTCACTACCTTTGACTCGGCGTTGCTGTTGCCACTTCGGGGCAGTGACAATGATGTCTTAAGCTGTAAATAGCGGGTATCGGGGAAGATCTCTCACTTCCCTAGTGATCAGTACAAGGCCTTCGGGCTGTCGACGGGATCGAGTGCCACTCACTATACTCAAATCTATCATTCCTCACTAAGTGTAAAATCATTGTTTTCCGTTTTTCGCTTCAGAAATGCCGAAATACAATAATATGAAGACCAGTTTCAAACTGTGTCAATGCCGGAACGTATTCCGAGCTGACGCCTTCAAGAAACACGCTTGCACTAACAAGAAACAGATAGGGGTCGGTCGCTACTATTGCGGAGCCCACAAAGTCAGTCGCTTAAGTGAGCGGCTGGAGGATTGGCACTCACAACACAGCGAGTGTCAAACAGGCGAAGTAGGCGAAGAAGAACGGAGTTCACTCTTCGCCACTGAGCTCCGTTCTTTGGAGCTACAATCTGCCAACGAGCAAGAACGGAGTTCACTCTTCACCACTGAGGCCACTGAGCTACAATCCGCCATTGAAGCGATTGCCGCTGTATCCTCGCTTAGTAGCGAGAGCTCGCTGTCCAGCAGCGATAGTGAGGAGGAGGAGGAGGAGGGAGAGCTACAGTCGCAACCTATCGAGGACGTCGACCTCGATCGCGAGACCCCTACAGCCGTGACTGCGAGTGGAATTGCAACACAATGTCGCAATTTGTCAAGCGCCCGCCGGTGATCGCCGAACGGGATAGACTAAAGAAAGAGGTGGAGAAGTTGAAGGAGGAGGCCTTCTCATACAAGGCAAAGTATGAGGACCTAAAGAACGTGGCCGGAGAGATGAAGAAGGTGAAGGAGAGATTAAGCGAGCGGGATGGCGAGTTGGAGCAGGAGAGGCTCAAGACTCTCGAGGGGAAAGCCAGAGAAGAGGCTTTGCTAGCAGAGAGGGAAAGTAAGGAGAGGGAGATACGAAGGTTGAAGGAGGAAGTGGAGAGACTCCGTGTGCAGATGGCTAAGGTGGTCGAGACGAACCACGAGCTGCACCGTTCGGCGCAGCTGGTGGATTGCGATCGAAGGGTGCGTTCCAGCCGTCTGCACATCCCTATTAGAAAGGGGACAGTAGCAGAAACTCCTCTCTTGTACGAGCGTGGAAGAGGGGAGAAATGCTACTCTCGGGTGAAGAAAGGGGTGGAGTGTCTACACTTCACCTTCGATCATCCTGAACCGATCTCGAATTTCCTTTATGAGGAAGCGTCCGAGAAGATCTGTAAGTAAAAATGATTAAATTAAAATGTAAGATGATAACTCACTACTTCTTTCTTTACAGACATCCAAGAGAAGCGACCACCCGCCCCGTTGCCGGAGCCGCAGTCGAAACAGCAAGCCTGAGTCCCTACCACACACCCCGAGAACGAACCACCGGCTCTCTTAAGGGCCACCATGGGGCAAGACATGATAGAACCTCCACGCGGTTTGCCCTGGGCAGTCTTCGGACTGGCGAATACTATCATTAAGTTGAATCTGCTATCAGTCAACTTGAACGTTGCAAATGAAGTTCGGTGTAATACTTCCTTTCGACGGGCGCTCCTGTAAAGGGCGGCGGTGAAACCCGTAGCTATGTATACCGCAAGGGACATTCGGCAATGGTCAATCTTGTTAAACCTCTCTGCGTCATGTTTGCAAGTGATTGCCTCTGTCTCAACGTAGTATGCATTCGCGCCAGGGCGACATTTAGCCAACTGTCGAAGGTTGCCTAAAACTTTCCATTGCATACGTTATGAGAACCATGAGTTCTACCTGTCTCTATCAATGAGACGAATTGATGAATGGAATGAAATGGGAGCACACTCACGCGCCACACGCAACATAACACACTTCTCTCTTCCATAGTCTAACAAGCTCTTTACACATGGATCGCAGTCGATTGCTATCCCTGTATCAGAAGTGTAAGCTATCTTAATTTTATTTAACACTATTTCAACTACCATCATCGCCCATATGAAATGTTATAAGATTTACAAGTTAGACTAAGCGTGTTACTATTTCCAAATGAAAATGTATACATGGTTAAATCATCCACTGAAGCCCCAGTCAAGTAAGTCAGTATGAAAGCAAAGATAATATGAAATAAAAATTTATTATGGCATGTATTTCAAAAGGTCTTCATCGTCAATATCGTCCCAGAGTCTGGCTTCACATAGATCACAAAAACAGTTCACTTGTTTCAATCTTTCTTCCACTGCGAGCCTCACTTTGTCAATATACTCCCACTCCGTCATAGTTCGTGGCTGGGAGTTAGGGGTGTACCACTCCCATAATTGGTGGAGGAATTTTGTGCTGGTGATCTCCATCACATCGTCAGTATCGTACTGGAGATACTTCCACCTCACGCCTGTTAAGTCGGGACACTCCTTCTCACATACACTCTCTTCGTTGTCCACTGGTAATGACAACTTTCTGATATTGTCCAGTCGGTACACCTTCTCTACCTTCCCCTTCGTTGGAGCGTTTGGTGCAACGAGCGCCTTTGGTGTTGAGGATGGAGAAGAGAATTTTGTGTTTGGTGTTGTTGGAGGGCTTGTCATGTTGACTGTGAATAATAACTTTGAAATGTTTTCTAATTCTTAAGTATCAACAAGCAACCAATCAGAATGAACAGCCAATGAATGATGAATACGAAAGTATATATGTAAAGTGACATTCGTGTCATTTCACTCTGTCTTTGTGACATATAAGTGAAGTGTTCTCTGGCGAATTCTATATTTGAGGCGTACAAGTGAACTGCTCTCTCGTGAATTCCAAATTTGAGTGAAGTCTCTATCTTGTTGAAGTATCAACCTTAAACTCGATTTCGTTGAAATGGTAAGTTGAAAATTTCTTCACTCATCTCCCTCAAACGTGTGGCTAATAGCATTTTCCTCAATTTCAGGCATCAACTTCATCACCAACGCCCTCCCTTCTCGAGGAAAGTTTAGAGTTGTTGAGTCAAAGTAGGTTGTAACAATACAATGAGACTTGAACAGAGATGATAGAATGATTTCTCTTTCAGGTGATACCAGTCCCATCTCGAGCGAGTTGGATAACAACAGCGACTCCATGTCAATATTGTCGCGGGAATGCAACGATCGGGAATGTGCTGACTGTGGACACATCTTCACGAGGAAGCGTGATCTCGCCCGACACATCAAGCGAGGTGTTTGTAGACCTAAGTCAGCATCAATCTCCGAAGGTGGGGATGATTCTGTTAACGATGTCTCCTTTTCTTGCGATTTATGCATTCAGTCTTTTGAGTCACATTTTGAACTATCTTCACATAGACTTCTACATACACACAGTGACGATAGTTATACTAACAGCGCCTCCTCTATCCGACTCTCTGAAGTGTCGATAAATAATTTAGTGAGGAACTACCAGATGGAATCCTCAGAAACCATTACTGACTTTGAAGAATGGTTTCATCAAAATTCATCTTTGATTGGTGCGCTCTTCAACAATTTAGTCAATTTTAGAATGAAGGCGCTCATCTATCTCAAAATAAAATATGTAAAAATCGACCACCATACTGGTCAAATAGTAGAGAGGTTGGAGTTTCACATACCCTCCTCTCCTGCAACCGAAGTTGTAGACTGCAAGTCTTGGATAAATTTTCACATCCAAGGGTTAAAATTAAACATAGATAAATTTAACGAGCGTGATAGTGGACTCGTTTTTGATGGTATTGAGACCGCCATGATTAAAATCACTTTATTAGAGAACTACTCTGGACGAGGCTCCTTTAAACTTCCGAAAAATTTAAAAAATAAAGCAGCAGTCATTTCTGTAGATTGCGAATCGCAATGTTTTAAGTATGCCGTCCTCTCCATTCTCCACTATAATGATGTACAGAATAGCCGATACCGTAAGAGTAAGTATCAACAGTGGGAGAATGAATTAAAGTTTGATGACTGCAATAGTGAAGATATGAAAATTAAAGATATAGAAAAATTTGAAAAATTGAACAACATCAAAATAGTTCTCCATGTTTGGGAAAAGGGATTGAAGGGTGTCCGCTACAACTCGCGTTCGAGTTGTTATGACCACGTTGTCAACCTTTTATTAGTAAGACAGGATGATAGTGAGGAATGGCACTACTGCGGTATTCCCAAAATTTCTCGCTTATACCACCACCTAAGAAATTCTAGCTCATCAGAGATTTATTACTGTGATAGATGCATTCGGAACTTTAGGAGTAAAAACAAATTTGAAACTCATTACGAATGGTGTAAGCGAGGTAAACTACAAATGGAGCGCATGCCCAAAGATAAGGAGTTTTCATATAGAGAGAATGGCGATGAACTAAGTCCTCTTCGTGTCATCTATGCTGACATCGAATGCTATATCGATGATATCATCCACAAGCCAGCAGCCATTTCCTGCTATGAAGTATGGCATGACTATTTCCAAAATAGAAAAAATAAAATGCACGTCTGGCAAGGTGAGGATTGTATTTACCAATTCCTACAATTCCTCGAACAGGCTGTAAAATTTCAACAAAAGTATGATGGTGAACTCTATCGCAGATCATTGCATATGACAGCAGATGATCAAGCAAAATTTGATAGTTGCAACGTTTGCCTCAAATGTAGGAAAACATTTGATGATGATAAGATTAAGAAAGTGCGCGACCATGATCACATCACTGGTAAATTTAGAAACGCACTATGTTCAAAATGCAATTTTTCACTTAGGATGAAACGGCGTACATTACCCGTTATTTTCCATAATTTCAAGGGCTACGACAGCCATATGATAATAATAGGAGGTTTAGGTCAAATGAAAGAGTGGAAGCTTGATGTAATAGCACAAACGAGAGAGAAGTTTATGGCCATGACAGCAAAAGTGCCTGTCGATAAAACTAAAGAAAATAAGACGGTCTATTTTGATATAAAATTTTTAGATTCCTACCAATTTATGGCTGCATCACTGGCCTCTCTCGTACAAAATCTAAAGTCTCTTCCACTAACACAAAATCTTAAGAAACAATATCCAAATCTAACCGATGAAGTCATCACACGGAAAGGAGTCTTTCCATATGCATATTTTGATGCGATTAGTAAACTCGGCGAGACTTCTCTTCCGCCCATAGATAAATTTAAAAATGATTTGAGCGGCGCAGAATGTAAGACCGAAGATTATGATCATGCACAAGATGCATGGATAAAATTTGACTGCCATACATTTGGCGAATATATGATTGCCTACCTTAAGTTAGATGTATTTTTGCTGGCTGATGTATTTCAGGAGTTTCGACGAGTGGCATTAGAAGAAGATAAGATAGATCCCGTCCACTTTGTCAGTCTGCCAGCCATGTCATTTAAGTCTGCTTTTAAAATGACTGGTGAGACCATTCATCTCTTACAAGATCCAGAGATGTATAATTTATTTGAGCGAGGAATTCGCGGTGGTCTCACATTTGTAAATAAACATAGGTTAAAATCAAAATTAGTAGGCGATGATCAGACTCATCTTAAGTATTATGACCAAAATAATTTATATGGTAGTTCACTATCCAAACCACTCCCTCACTCTGAGTTTAGCTGGTTAGATGATAGTGAAATTCAGCATCTCTCCAACCCTTCTAACATACTAGCAATTCCAGATGAAGGTGATTGGGGATATTATTTTGAGATAGATCTAATCTATCCAAATAATATTAAACATAAAAGCGTAGATTTTCCACTCGCACCCGAATCAGGTGAAGTGACCAAAGATATGTTTTCCGACTTTATGAAACAATTTCATAAAGATTTAGAATCATGCGGTCAACCCGACTATAAGCCTTGCCGCAAACTTTTACTCACCCAGTATGATAAGGAAAACTATCTAGTTCACTTTAGCATCTTAAAATTTTATTTAGAAATGGGCATGATTTTAAAAAGAGTTCACCGCATTATTAAATTTAGACAGAAAGCCTTCCTCAAACCATATATTGATAGCAACAGCCAGAAACGTGCACTAGCCCAAAATAATTTTGAAAAAGATTTTTATAAGTATAAGAATAATAGTCTATTTGGTAAGACGATGGAGGATGTTAGAAAACGTGTAAACTATAAACTAGTCAATGATGTTACAAAATTTAAGAAATTGGTCTCATCACCTATATTCATCGATAGAGATATTATCGATGAGGACCTTATAGGTGTTAAAATGATAAAATGTGAAGTTGAGTTGTGCAAGCCCATCTATATTGGTCAAGCTGTACTAGATTACTCTAAGCTTGAAATGTACCAACTCTTTTATAAAATACTAAAACCATGTCGTCTCGTAAAAGAGGTTCGTTTGTTAGGTGGTGATACAGATAGTTTCTTCTTAGGTATTACCACTCAAAAAGATTTAAATTTCAATGAAGTAGGAAAATCTTTAGAAAGATATTTTGATACATCAAATTATCCTACTGATCACCCACTCTACTCCATCAAAAATAAGGCAAAACTTGGCTGCTTTAAGGATGAGACAGCAGGGAAGGAAATAGATAAAATGATTCTCCTCCGTCCAAAAATGTACAGTATGAAATTAAAGGATAGCGACGATAGTATTAAGCGTGCTAAAGGCATATCAAGATCATTGGTCTCTAACATGAAACATAAAAATTTCAGGAAAGTCTATAGAAATAAAAATATAACGTTTGTCAATATGACAATTTTAAAATCTAAGTCGCATGAGATCAAAACTCATACTTTTAGGAAACGGGCGCTTTCAGCATGGGAGGATAAGAGGTGCTGGTTAGAACATAACATATCTCTTCAGCATGGACATCCTGATACAGACATACCACCACCCAAAAGAATTAAACTCACACTACAACATTCAGGAGACGTCTTAGCATAATCATCCTTAACTTAGTATTTTCATGTTGATTTCTGTAGATAAACACTGCTGTTTTATGTATCGCTTTAGATCGTTTCTTCCTTGTGAATATATGCCTACAGTCAGCTCATTCCCCTATATCTGTGAAAAGACTTTTTCATATACATATTTTTATTTCAATAAACATATCACAATGACTTCACTTTGTTTTCCGAAACACTAAAGTTACGAGGGATTTAGTATCTTTCACATGGATGCACTCTTGTAAACCATTGGTAATTTTGATAGCAATAGAGGGTATAGTTTGTTTGACGACGGGATGATAGAAAATAGATTCAAACATCTTCTCGACTATTCCATATGAAGCGTCTTTATCATGAATGAAATCATGTAAAATGTATTCTTTTTTCTCACCAACAGAAATAGGTAGAATCAAATCACTTTGAATGTAAAGGTGCTGTTCATGTTTATCAAGTGTCATTGGTGTTTCTATACCAATCGTATGCGCAGCAGTAAACACAGTTTGTAGCATTGAAAAACCAAAGAGTTTTTTCAAATTTTTACTCAATTGACATTGAATGTCATCACCCAGTCTCAGAACAACGTGTTGATTTTCAATTGAAAACGAAATGTGGTGTGTCTTTACATCATATTTACTTTTCATCACATGCTTCTACTTCTGTTGTATATAAGGATTTACTACATGAATGAAGCTTTCAACTGTATGATATAGACGCGGCATTATATTGATAGCAACTTTAGATTCTTCATAAGACTGGTAAATTTTCTTGATGCGATCACCATAGATGTCCACCCACCATTCATCATTAACTGAATCAGCTTTAGTGTGATATTCATGAGAAGCATACACCACACCGCTTCCAATAATAGGTGTATAATGTCTTACAAAATGACGCAAGCTTGGAGAGAAATAAACTGTAAGTTTGTCATTATATTTCTGAATGATCAACTTATTTTTGTCCGCCATAATTTTCTCTCCATACTTCTTACCCACAGTCTCATTCCATCGTTTTACTAACTCAATAAGTGATAAAGGTTGAACACCACGCTTTTTCAAAATGATGCGTTCTTCGCATTCTACAACATCTTCATCAAATATTTTAAATCTATAATGAAATTTGTTGATTTGATTTGAATAAACTTTTTTAACATTTGCAGTAGCAATTGACGTTAGATGTAGTCCATGGCCAAAACCGAGATGTGGATAGAATTCATTATCCAACCTCAGTGTAAGACCTTTAGTAAAAGAATGAAAGCGAAGGAACTGTCTCCCACTCCAATGATAGATAGTAAACTCATAAACTTTCTGATCCTTATTCTTCATGATGGAAGTATTACCACTATTGAATGCCTTAATAATTTTCTCATTCCCAAATGGTTCATAAGAATCTGATTTTATCTGAATCCATTCATAGTTCCACTTTCCATCTGATGTTAAATTGTATGGGAACTGGAATGCATTATTCATCGTTATTCCATCATGGGTGCGAGGAGTCAATATCATTTCTTCCAAATCATTCACATTCTGAATATTGCTATCATAGCAAATACTAGAAACCCCAACCTCCCATTCACCTTCTAAATGTAGTGGGCGATTTAATTCTACTCGATAGTCTGATGGTTTATTTTTGGGAAATTTATTCATAGAAGCATTACTGGGCAAGTAGATTAGAAACGAGTCCTTATTTTCACTTTCCATACTATTCACATTGGAAAAAATATATTAGCATACTTTTGCATTAACTCTTCATTCGGAAATGGAGTGTGATACTTGTCACAGCATCTTTATGAAAAGGAATCAACGCACCAGCATCGTCATAAATGGCAATATCAATTTGTGGGATGTAGTTTGATTTCAGCTTTGTATAATGCACTTTCTTGAAAGCATGCTCAGATAAAATACTTCAGCTTTTTGGCTGGTATGGTATCATTGCTAGCAATGGAGCTTCAACATCTCCCACACGTACATCTTCACCAATATTGGAATATATCTGAAAATAGTTAATACGACGCGATAGCGACATGTCTGCGCTAGCTTTGGTTACAGTACCACTTTTAAAGATATTTTGATCAAAACCCAAAATGTCCATTAGAGTTTCATCCATAATTAGTTCAATACCTTTTCCACTTATAGTGAGAGACAAAGTACCTTCTTTTTCAGAAAATGAAATATGTTGCTCATTAATCACTTCATTTAAATAATCTACAACCAATTTAACCGAAGTAATAATGCGAGGCATCAACACTCTTGTTTCATGTAAGATACCACCTAAAGGCTCTACATACTTTCTGTATAAAGATACGGTCCATTCTGTATCAAATTGATTTGGCCTTTCACATGGTAAATGTTGCATATCAGATTTTCCATGAACAGCTGCAGAACGATGTCGTAAGAACTGATGAAAATCTTTTGAACAAACTAATACTAGATCATCATCATTTAATTTACTTATTGCAATATGATTAGATGATTTGATATAAGTCAATGTTGCCACTTGTTTACCATCAACTCGAAGGAGATAATTAAATTTCTTCAATAATGTTTCAGGAGTCGTGTTTGTCTTTCTTGGCTTAATCACAATCTTCTTTACCAACGTCTTCTCATTTCTTGGAATAAGATCTACATAATAAGCTTCCTCTCGATATATTAACTGTTTATGACCACTTATGTGGTAATTAACGTTAAAATTATCATAGCTTGTTAAGGCGCTAGCGAGGTAACCTAAATCATTTCTTAAACTTGGACTTAAACCAACAATCCAATCTTTCTCAACTACATGATGTACATAATTATGATCATCATTGTGCGGAGTAAATTGGACAATATGTTTACACGCTTTATTCAAGAAATCATATATAAACTTTTTACATGATAAGAGATCTTTCTTTGGCCACTGTGGAATGTATACTCGGCACCCCTTTTCACATTAGTAAGCAGCTGTACGTCTCATATTAATAGTCATCACTTCATGATCAAAAGTATAGACACAGTTGCTATAAACAAGTTGAGTGACACCCACTTCCCAATTTCCATTTAGCTGTTGTGCATGATCAATGGGAGTAGAAAAGAGTGCGGCTCGATTACTAGCAAATCTCTTTGTAGCCGCATTGCTAAGCAAAATATGATAAAACGACATTTTTATATTGCTGATCTGCGGCTTTGCATAACATCATGAAGACTTGGATTTTGGACTCTCTACAATATATCAGAGTTGATCGTGATGGAAACGTGCATTTCAAAAATTCTCATGGTCATACATCAAGAGGTATTACATTAACATGGCGACAATTTGTCAACCTCAATGATATCATGAGGGATTTGGAATATTTTGAAACATTAAGATTCATCTCCTTGGGTGATCAAGTTTGGCTTCAACATTACAGAAATGAAATTCAAATCTGCCATTCTCATTCCGCAAACTGTTTCTCATTTCGCAAATACAATTGGGAGAAGTATAGAAGATACATACATCGCTCCATCATGACATTTATTCGTCGTGAGTTCATCGCCCTACTATGCAAATCTTAATCAGACATGACTACCACGCACCATGAGTTGGAAATTAGATTCCCTACAACGTATTGAAACGGATCATGATCGAAACGTCTATTTCAAAGATTCAACTGGAAATGTGAGAAGAGAGTTTGCTTTATCTTATCGTCATTTTCAATCTCTACATCATATTATGAAGGATTTGAAATACTTCTATATGAAAAGACATTCACGTATTGGAAATCGCATCTGGTTGCGCGTCAACAATCGGCGAATTCAACTCTATCATTCCCAACTTCATACTAACTTCACATTTCATCAAGGTAGTTGGGAGAAGTATAAAAGGAAGGTACATCGCTCAATTTACTCATTCTTTCATCATGAAGCGCCATCGCTACACCATCGTCAACATTCTCCGTCGCTTCAGACTCTACACCAAAATCGATCTCACAACATTACACCAACACCTTCCAAACAGGAAGTATTACCCGGGCCGACCTCAAATGTTAGTGGTGAAGATGAACAATTCACGGAATCTTCAACTCTTCCCAAATGGGACTGTACAGATTCTCGGCGCCCTTTCTCATTCATCGGCGCAGTCAATGCGCTTAGAGCTACAAAGACTACTACGTCGGATATGGAAGAGGGAGAGGTGTGTGATGTCGAATCTGACTGTGGACAATATGGTGATCTCTACTCAATTGAGTGAAAGTGTATCATTTTTGAAGATTCGTACCAGCAGTTACAATTTGTGTTATGAACCCGAACTTTTTCCTGCAGCTCTCATTAGTTGTTGGTTACCTGTGCATGTGGCAATCTTTCATAATAGTAAAGTGATCATTACTGGACTAAAATCTCATGTACAAGCAAATGTGATCCTAGACTATCTCATCGAGTATGTACGTACCCAGCGGATTGTAAAATAAAAAACAATTTTTCCAACATGATGTTTTTATTTCAAATCATGATAGAACTTACAAATCATTTTTTCATTTGAGGATGGATTACATGAAAAGTTTTGAATAACAGATGCAAATCGAGATACATGTAAACGTTTTAAGATGAAGTACAGTACAAAAGCACCACACGTTGATGAAAGTGGATGTTGTAGTATGCGTTCATTTCGCTGATATTGACGCGTATGTTTTCTCAACCACTGCTGTGTTGGTATATTTGGAGGTTGAGCAAGAGAGTCAAATAGTTCACCACGTCGGTCTTCTCCAATAAAGATCGCTTTCCAATGCTCACCGCCTAAATTCTGCGAATGAGTGTTTAGCACAATAAAGATGGGATAGTGATTTACTGCAGGTGGTAAGGTATCGAGTGAATAGACATTATCGAAAGCTTTCAACGTCGCTTCGTCTGCATTACGCTGCACTTTAGTCTTAATATCGTCAGCAGTCAACCAACTCATTAACGATTATACTGAAGAATCACATCACGATACTTTGTAATTTCAATATTTGAATCGAAGACTGCATAAATTAATACATTGATCGTCTCAGGTAGTGTTCTTTTGAACGTCAAATCCAAACGAATATTATGAGGCACGTTCGCTTGACGATAGGGGGCACTAATATCGCTGTCAGCAGTCAAATCAAATGCATAAATAGTATATCCACTCTTAAACTCTTTCATAGTCAGTCCGTTGGTGTCATCCGTATTGTAAAAGCCAAAGACATCCATAAAATCAACATAACTGCGCATAAATTGATCCGAAGCAAAATCTGGTTTGTAGGGTGGATCAGGATGACTCACACCATTTACACGTAAAGCAATTTCACTTAACTGATTGTGTTTAAAATTGAAAGGATTCTTCTTTATATTACCATTAAATGCATCATTTTCAACCATTGCCACCATGAGGAGCTTCGGTGCTTCCGATGGAAAGAGGCCATCTTTCATGAAACTCTTTTGATCTTTCGGAATTGTAAAGGTGAGAAGCTTTGTATGCTGAACGGGGTAAATGGCATTTTGGCGGTTAAGGCCTTCAGCATGCCCTCTAATGACACTTGGATTCGGTACTACTCGACGAATGTAAAGTGCAATATCTTTCACATGAATTCTAAAATTGTCAACTTAGCAAATGCATTCAGCGCAAATTCAGGCTTATTCAATGTCAGCTTGAGTCGCATGCTGGTATTACAGAGTAAAAACTTTGACTGTCTAAAGAAGTCTAAATTCAGCGGACCATATAGCTGACATACTTTACTATCTTTAATCATAGCAGATCGCTTTACAAAGCCACTGTTTGTTTCAACATCAAATTTTCCTGCTTCATCTCTGTACCATCCCATGGCTTCCATATGACTTTTTTGTGCTGTTGGATGAAACTGTGATACATGATTGAAATATGATTTATAGGGATAATCGCTTTGACCACCTTCCACCTGCTGCTCTCCAATCGTTAGAGAAACATCGCGAAGTAGTGTAGTCAATGGTAAATTGCTCAGTCCAACTTTATGTGCATCGTCAATAGCAGTTCCATCTGCTTGCTGAATTCTAAACCTCAAATCAAGCATCGCATAACTCAAATCTATGTAGTCATCACTACCACTAGGAATAACAAATTCAATGGGGCCAGCATTCTCAGCTGTTCGAGGATGATAATCTACAATACTTGAACTAAGAATATCTGTCTGTATGGCTTGTTGATCGAACAAACAAAAACCGGAAGTTTTACACTCCATGATTAGAAGTTATAGCAGCGTCGTCGTTTAGCGCCTGATGAATGATTAGAGCCTCTACGACGTTTGCGTGAATGCCTTTTGACTGAAGATCGCACCTTACCAGCTCCGCGATGTTTCCTCCTTCCTTTATTCATTCGTTTAGGTGATTTCTTTCCTTGAGTAACACCAGCAAAGGTCTGCTTCAATGTTTTTAAACCGCGTTCCTTCCCACGATTCAACAAACTGCTCTTAAAACTTCTACCTCTGGAAAGATCACTAGCAACATCACCAGCAAAGCCAACGGCATTACTTAAAACATTTCGTTTTAAAGATCTACCGACATTGGATATGAGAGGTGCTACAACAGATTTCAGTGCACCAAGTATGCTACCTCCACGTTGGCGGCGAGCGCCGATGTAAATTTGTCCTCCACCACTTACATAGGAGGGTCGTGAATAAAATGAGGCAGTTGGATTCATAGCTCAAACCCTAAACATTGTTAGTTACAACTTTGCATGAATCACTGTCGATCACTTAGATGAAAGATGTCGGCACGACGCATCCAAGAGTTCATACTTGAAGGATAACCAGTCCATTTAACAAGACACCATTCTTCACCTTGCCGTTTTTTACATCGAATGATTTTCTCTACCAAATATGTTTCACTTTCAGTGACTACCTCAATCTCATCGCGGTAAAAGCTACCCTCAATTTCTTCATTATCGTAATCTTTCAACTTGTAGGTGGTCGGAGAGTCTTTTTGATTAATCCTTGATACTGTAAATACCTCCTCTGTCCAATTCGGAAGGTACCCTTTATCAAAAACACTTTTCACTTTTGAGATACGAACTTTATCGCCAATTTTCACATCACTTTTCACATGAGTGCGTTTACGTTGGAATGATTCGCGCACTTTATCTACATTGTCAGCATTTACATCTACTGGTATGAGTCCAATAGAACGATGGATAGAGTGATTGTAGGCATGGAGTGTATCTTGTAGAACCTTTGTCCAATTTTGTGTCAAGTTCGCAGTAAAATGTCGCCACAAGCGATTTTTTAATGTGCGATTAAAACGTTCAACGAGTGCAGCTTTAAAAGCACTCTTTACACTAAACAACTCAATGTCGTGCCTCTCAAATAATCTTGTCACATGCTGATTTTCAAACTCTTTTCCTTGATCACTCTGAATTCTTTTTGGAATGCGACCTTCTCGAAAAATTGTTTGGAATGCTTTTGCTACTCCTTTCCCTTCTTTAGTTTTTAAAGGTTGAGCCCACGCATAACGCGAGAAAATATCAATGACGGTTAAAATAAAATTATTGCCCGAGTTATGTTTTGAAATGGAGGCGACATCGCACAAATCTGCTTGCCACTGTTCATCGATGTCATGAACAATATAATGGCGGGTGCGGTACTTCTTTTTCGCTTGTTTGTGGAGTGTATAGGTAGCCTGACCCTTTAACCATTGTTTCACTTGTGATTGTGGAAGACCACTCGCTTTTGATAATTTCTTGATAGATGCAAATCCTGCCGGATGTTTTACATCATAATAGATTGACTTCAAACGTTCAGTCGATGACGACTGACTCTTTTTCCTCCTTCTCATCTTTTTGTTTTCTTGCCTTTCTACATTTACAACAACTGCAGCATTTAGCTTTAGCGGTTTTGCGATCGTGTTCACATTGCTTAGGGGTTTCATTGTGAGAGCTGGCGCAGCAAGTGCAAGTGACAACGACATTCACCTCTGGCGGCTCATTACATGGCAAGCAACACATCTGCTTCATATTAATAGTCTGAGAACATGTATTTCTTGGGAGGAGCTGTTTTACGTTTTCCTTTTACTAGTTTTAGTGGCGATGTAGATCTACGTCGAGTTCTTCCTCTTGTTTGCTTAGTGAGTGTGGGAGGGGATGTAGCAGGTGACGCCTTAAACCAATTTGTTGGCATTTTCATCGTCTGAAGCATTGGAGCAGTAGCCACTGTTGAATCAAGTTCTTTCAATGTCTCATTATTCAAAGCAAATTTTGGTACATTATGCTTTTTCAATAGTTTAAGAAAGTATGACCAACCAGGTGGAGCAAAGCCCTGACGGCGCTTTCTACGTGTTGCATACTGAATCAAGTCTTCATAACAGGAAGCATCAATCACTTTTTTTTCATCTGTAATGATTTCTCCTCTATCATTTACATTGAGATGGGGTTCAATACTGTTGAAAAGAGATATGGCATGTGCGCGAGATGCTAAAGGTGTAGCAGTCGATACAGAGTCACGCATCTTATTCTTCAAGTTTTTCAATTGCTCAACAGTTTCCGATTGTAATAATACAGCACGATGTGGATCTTTGATGTGAACATTTTGCTGATAATCTATTTCTTTCCTATACATTTGATTTGCAAGAGGTTGCTTTACTTGCTGCATGGCGGTCAATTGTACATATTCATCCTGAGGAATAACAATCATGCGAGAATAAGAACTCATAGTTTGTAGATAATCATGGGAGTTTTCAAAATATCACTTCGAAATCTAAATTCTTCCGGACACTCTTGCGTAAAGTCAATGAATAAGTAACCGTATGGTTTTTCAGTAGCTGCTTGAAAAATTTCAATTAAGGCTTTTGATCCTCTGGGTGCAACTTGTCGCGCTAAAATTTCAAATTGACTTTTATCTCGCGGATTCTTGAAAATAGCATAATAGTGTGTATTCAGGTTTCGTGTACGAGCTTCTTTTCCATCAGGAAACAAATTTTGTGTGATATAGATGATAAAGCACCTTTTATGGTGTGCTGCACGAGTGAACATATCTGTAACATCTTTGGAATTCTTACTTTCTTTTAATAAATCATCCAATACAACAACATCATTAGACTGAAGTTTATCCACTGGAATAATTCCTTCATGTCGAATAAAGTTGCGACTTTGCAATTCCTGAAACAGCGACGGTTGATAAATACCATAACACCAAATCACTCGATTGATAGGTTCCTTAAACAACTCCCTTCTTTTATCCAATAAATTCAGCGTGAAAACAGTTTTACCTGCATGAGATGGACCTGATACAGTCAGAACTTTATCACATTGAAGTCTGAAATCCATTTTATTACTTTGAGATTCAACATTTGCATAATTAACGCTTAGAGCCAAAGATATTACCCAATAGGTTGCCCACGGCAGGAGCTATCATTGGAAGTATTGCTGAAAGGAAACCGCCCTCTTGTGTTAGAGTTTTCCTCTTTCTTTGAAGGGTGACTTTAGGATTGGAGATGAAACGCAATTTCGTAACATATCGCTTAAGTAACTTTCGTTGTTTTGGCACCAATTTCTTCGTCCTCAACTTCCTCACATGAGAAATAATTTCACAAATGAATTTATCGTTAGCATGTCGTATAGCATTGTATCGCTGATTTGCTTTCATTCGTCGGAGAGCTTGAATGGCTGAAGAAAACTTTGAAGACTTTTGACTTTTACGTTTCGCCATTTTACATTTCGCCATTTTCCGTGTTAGTCTTTGCTGAAACCTATCTTTACCACATTTGCATAGGTACTAACTATTGCGACATAAGTGACACTCGAAATGAGCAATATCACAGTGGTTATATTTGCAAATGTTGAATGCAATTACGTATGAAACAGCGTTGACAAAAAGCATGCTTACATCTCTTGAAGATGCGCTTTTCATTTCCATCCTTTCGCTTACATACATCACAACACATAGTTTCACCGTTACTGATGTCTATAGCAAGTCTTTTTGAAGATATGAATTTGCTAGCCTTTTCTAAATAATAGACACATGTACAGAAGGAATATACTTCGAGAGTGAGCAGACATAGCTCGAAAACCAGTTGTGCTACAATCAAGTACCACTGCATTTTCAGTTTTTCTTTATGGAAAGTTGAATGTGAATATCTGAAATCGCTTCAATCACTAGACTGCTACCATGATGGTTAAATGCGTTAAGACGTTCAGCAATTTTTATCATATGTCTTTTAAAAAATTCTTCGGGGTGATCTACCACTTCCATTGAATAAGAATCAAAATGGAAAGAGCGACTTTCCACCTCTTCCTTTCCAAAATGACTAAACTTAATTTTCGCAACTAATCGCGCCATGATAATGCTATCAGAGAATGTATTCATTAACTCTAGAAATAGAGTGCTAGCATCATCGACCACTGCTTCGACGTCGGTCTCATCTTTATGAAAATTTATCACATAATCTTGAACAGCTCCTTTTAAACTTTGCCTATGAAAACGTAATGTTCCGCAGTCGTTTGAGAAAGACATGATCGTCCTTTATCTCACCCATCCATTGCATGAAAACAACAACTCTTCTCATAGTAACATTTATTGAATAACGGTAACAAGCATGCATTATAAATCAATGGTTTGAAAGAGATAAAATAGATACAGCTGGTAACTATCATACAGCGAGCAATGATAACCATACAGGACTTTGGCAGTGTTGAGGTAAGGAGGAAAGAAGCATTGGTTATGAACGTAGCTACTACAACGAATAGACAAAATAGGAACACACAAATCCTTAAAACGTTTCGTGACTTCATGATAATGTTGATTCACTCTACTATCCCAAGGCGGGAGCAAAATATCATCAATGATTAGATTGGGAAATACTTTCCTCTCCTTACCGGGATTATTACAAAAGATGCGTATAACATTGAAAGCAGCTAACCATCGTTTAAAGTCAATAAGAAGAGCAGTCTCACAAGAAAAGCCATAGTCTTGCAAATATTTCAGATTAAGTCCATGAATGTGTTTTCTCGCCCATTGATCAACATTGGGATCGCAGTTGGCATGTTGATGATAGACACTAACAATCTGATATGTCCAATTGTTCATAGCAATAGCACTGAGATCCTGTACAGGTTCACCCTCACAATCCATAAAAATGATGATAGAAGCCTAAAACGGAAATTACACATCTAAGGAAACGCTCTATAACATATTACAAAATGAAGAATTACATCGATGCTTTTCACGACAAAATACACAAATGATATGATGGCAACGAAGAAGTAAAATGTATCTAATAAGACCACGTCTACGACACTCAAAGCACATAAGCGAATTGTCATAGGGTAGAGTTAGGAAAGGACTAGTAATTCTCCTTCTTTGATTTGCGTTTTGATGCAGCATTCTTCTCCGACTTGCGCTTCGTACCACTGCTGTTAAGGATTTGATCAGTTATGTCATCCACGTTGGGTGGTTTTGGAATATATAGGATGGATTCCATATGCATGGAGAGAGAGGCTATTTTATTATCCTTATGCCGACCATAATATAGCCCATTCACTTTGAAAAGGATATCCCAAGTACCTTCTCCGAGCTCATCACATCTGATGGGTATTGAATGATCTCCCTCCTTCTTATAGTAAGTACACCAATGTGATACTGGTAGGCAAATGTGATTACCATCCCAAATCTTTCTATAGGGAGTATCCTTGTCATCTCTCGCCTTCCACTCTTGAGCAAGAGGAGTAGGAATGTCCATATTGAATGTCACGTACTCCTCAATAATATCAAGTTGGTGGCGAATGTACGGACTCACGGGGATCAGTATGTAGTCTCCATACTGATTGCGCATTATCTTGACATCCGTGGAAGGGAGCATTCCCGTTTGGAGTACTACGCTATGATCGTCATAACGCAAGACTTGTTTAAATTTACGCTGTAGCGGTGTAGGATTATGTACCTTTGTTGTTTCTTCCACTGGCCTCAGTTGTAGATGATCTGATCGTAGCGAACCTTGTAACGTTTGACTGCCATTTTGTCCTACTAGTGCAGCAGATGGAGTAGATGCCTGAAAATGAAAAAGACTGTATTAAGTTTACGTTCAAGGGAGGAGAGGGAGGAAAGTAGCGACTTACCATTTTAGTTGGATAATAGAATAGGGAACTAGAGAGAGAGAGAAAATGTGCGTCCGTTACTCGTGTGATTCAACGATGGAATGATTCTCACTGTGGAAGGCTCGCTATTTATATAGAAATGCTTGATTCTCATTGGATGATGATCCTCATTGGACAATAACATCAAGCTGATTCCAAATCTGAAATCCGTTTTCCAATCCGATGCTTCGTTTTGGCATCAATCCGATGCTTCAACTCTGTCGTTTTTCGCCAATGTCCCAAAATCTTAAATGGCATCTCACATCTAAACGAAGACAGATATGAACAAGCCGTTTGTGTCACTGAATTTGTCTCACTCTTACCTTTCAAACGAGCTATGGCACGACAAAATCCGTCCACTAGAAGTCAAGATCGAAGCGAGCTGTCCAGAGGGGGGGGACGTCAGCGAAAATTTCTCTCTCCGATTGACTTGAAACTCACCATACAGATAGAGAATTTCACGCTGATTCCAAATCTGAAATCCGTTTTCCAATCCGATGCTTCGTTTTGGCGCTACACACCAAAACGTCCCAAATTCTAACTCTGTCGTTTTTCGCCAATGTCCCAAAATCTTAAATGGCGTCTCACATCTAAACGAAGACAGATATGAACAAGCCGTTTGTTTCACTGAATTTGTCTCACTCTTAGCTTTCAAACGAGCTATGGCACGACAAAATCCGTCCACTAGAAGCCAAGATCGAAGCTAGCTGTCCAGAGGGGGGGGACGTCAGAGAAAATTTTTTTCTCCGATTGCGTTCAAATTCACCATACCGATGCAGAATTTTACGCTGAATCCGAATCTGGCCTCCGTTTTCACATCCGATGCTTCGTTTGGGCGCTACACACCAAAACGTCCCAAATTCTAACTCTGTCGTTTTTTCGAAAAATGTTGAAAATTGTTTCTCTCCGATTGACTTGAAACTCACCATACAGATAGAGAATTTCACGCTGATTCCAAATCTGAAATCCGTTTTCCAATCCGATGCTTCGTTTTGAAGCTACAGCCCATTTTACAACCCAACATTCAGCACGAAAAACATCACACACTATAGCCTCAAGACAAATCCTGGCGGTCGCCCAAGTCCACCACGACACTCTATCGTTCCAGAGGGGGAGGGGGAGGGGAGGGGAGGGGGGAGGGGGAGGGGGGCGCCGGTCGAGTGTTCGCCGTTTTATTACTACTGACAGGTGAAGAGGTCGGGATAATAGATCCACAAGCAAATTTGAGGAATGAAGTCGATGAGTTAGGTAGGACTAATGATGATGACGTATCAGATGATAGTCCTAACCCTGTGTGTGTGGTATTGCTCGATCTCGTAGTACGCGGACTGTTAAACCTGTAGATCGTTTTATGTTTTCTTGAATTATTAGCATGATCAACATTTAAATATTTCATGAAAGTTTTTTGATAGTATCTATGCTTGCAAATCTGTAAATTTGTTAATCACGTTGATTGAAGTAAATTTCGTGCATATACAGGTATTCTTGTTACCTAGTATAAAGCTGATTTTTTGAAATGTAAAGCTTATACTTTTATGTTCTGTGCATCGGATTGTCATGTGTTTTATGAAATCATCCCATGGACTATTGCGTGCAAATTATGCATTTTCTATCTTATGTAGTTCTTCGGTGCCGGTGTATTGACGAGTGACTCATTTCAGTGCTTCTATTCAATCAATGGACTGATCGGATCAATAGATGGGTGATTCGGATTAAGGAAGGAGGAATGTTATGTTTAATGTATTTAATTGATTGTGATATATTTGTTTAAACGTTCATCTGTTTAAATAAAATGCACACCTTGAACAGATGAGCACTTGAGTGGTGAAACACGTCTTGTTTTTATTTATAATACAGAAAAGTGGAAGCATTCTGTAACACAAATGAATCATTCAGATGCGTTGGCTGCCTGTTATAATATCAAGATGGTTGAAGATGGCTGCATCGATTGGCATGACGTCACAGAGTCACGCGTGCGCAAAAGACCTTGCAAAAGACACCTCAGTCGAGCAAGCCGGCTATGAATGAAAAGTTGCTTTCTATTCCGGTATCTCTCTAAACAGCATCTTAAACGCACGGTGGCTACGAGCAACGCTTGTCTGCCGGACCCCTAATGACGAGCACCGCTCGTCGGCCGGGCTTAAAGGGTTAACAAACACACTTTTCTGCTTTAAGTATTGGCAGCTCGTCCGAATGACTTCCTACCATATACGCAATCGAAGGCGATGACTATGATCGACAGAAAGAACAAACAGTAGGTCTATCTACGAAAGTCATTCGCAAACGTTCAAATTGAGAGATGAAAAAGCATCTGTTGCAGTATAGGAATTTCGACAGCAGCCTGATCACGAAGTCAACAATTGGTAGTAAGGAATATAATTTATGAAACCCGCTGTCCATGGTGCTGTATACAGTCGCAAGCTACCTTAACCATACTTCAACTTGACTACCCAACAAACAAGCGGACTTCCGACGGAAGGCCGACGGAAGTCCGCGGATCTTACGGACTAGAAACGGAACCGACGGAAATCCGCGGATCGTCTTTGTTTGTCGGGCATCTTATGGAATACTGGGATCAATCTCGGTCATTGGATTTTTGAAACCCATATTGATGTCACCGGTTTAATCCTTCTGGACTGTCAGATCTGTATCATAGAGCATTTATGATTTGCATGAGGGCATATATAAAAAATTGGGTGATCCATCGATATTCCAGGGCAATGATGCATTGCTGATTCCGTCGCGCCCGAGAAGTGAATATAGGATATAAATCAGTAAGTATGGTATATAGTGATGCAAATGGAAAATTTTCCAGAAAATTTTCCGGAAAATTTTGAAAAAATTGGAAAATTTTCTGGAAAATTTTGAAATTTATTTTTCGGCGATTGACGTTTTTCCCTTTGTTTTGGAGACTTATTTTAGTCGTTTGAAAAGACTAATATTCAAAGACCGAAAACTTCTCTATCATCCCTGTATGTCAACTTTTGTAACCAACAGCACCTTTTCCATGTCTATTTCTGATCTTTCCAAATGAATTTCAGACATCAGATGGATTTCAGATATCTGTCAGAAGCACAACTTTGAAAAGATCTTAAATTCAATTGGAGATTCATGTGGATCATATCTGAAATTCATTTGGGCAGATCTGAAATCGAATTGGAACTATCTGAACCATCTGAACTAGAAATGGAAGATGTGTATCCTCAGCGAATATGTCGGACAATAGGCCAGAAGTTAGAGGCTATCATAGATATTCTTTTACTGATCACAGATATCTTTAGTGACCAAATATCTAACGAGTTTGCAGTCTTTATGTCTTCCAAAATGGTCGCTCATGAATGCTGCTTGGACTGTGTGCTTATGCTTCACTTGTTCATCAACACATGGAGAATTTGCATCACTATGATCAACGCTGCATACTAAAGCTTAACTTTGAAGCTAACAATTAGCAAACTCCAGAATAAAGTACATTATTTTTGCTTCAGATCTTTCACATTGCATGAAATTGTACCCCTATTGTAAAGAAGATTCACGTCATCCAAAACGGTGTCTGTGTGACAATTAAAAATGCTAACAAAATGGCACAAGCCACTTTGGCAAAGGAATTGTCAAAAATCCGCGGACGGAACTCGCATTGCTACGATCGCTTTAATCGAAATAATGATGAAATTAAGAGTTTTAGACCCAATTTATTGGTACATTTAGCTGCCTCGGCAGTGGAAGCGCTAAAAATTCTAAGGCGTATAAAAGAAAATCAAAACTTTCAAAATTTTCCAATATTTTCCAAAATTTTCCAATTTTTTCCATCCGGAAAATTTTCATCACTAATGGTATAGTAGCCTATAGAGCAAAGAGATTTAATACATAAACAAGTAGTGTTAAATATCTTTGAGGTCGAGTGTCGACCATAGAGTAAAACCATATCTGCAAGCTACAAGGGAAATTGTTGTCATTTATCAAAGTGCAGGAAATCATAGACAAATGACCATACAGCATATCAAAGAGGCATATAAGCATAACTATGTTAAAGAGAGCGAAACAAAGATGTTTAATATTATAAAGGGCTAGAGGAAATAGACGTGTTTTTACCAATTGTGTGCAACGAGACCAGTGAAAATCAGCTGATATTGCATGAATTTGAAAATATTTGTAGGCGAGCAACAATGATTCCTTTTTATTGCCTCTTTTTAGTAATACAGAACTAAAGTGCATTCAAGAAATTTTCATATATGTCTAAATACAGCGTCTAAATTCTTTCAAAATTTCTCCCTAGCGTTCTACTTTTTCAGATGTTTTGCAAAACGCAGTTGTAAATAAGAGCATCCTGATGATACAATGCTTTCAATTATACTTCATTGCATTATTTTGTGTCAGTTGATTATTACATCTGAAGTGCGCATGTCATATAGAAATAGCACAAATGAAAACCAATTGTTTCATTCTTAGATAAAAGCAGAGTGAAGTTGACTTGCAATCAGGGCTGTGGAGCCGGAGCCGAGCCGGAGCCGGAGCCTTAAGGAGCCGATGGTTTTGGTCGGAGCCGGAGCCGATTTATCACAAAGGCTCCGGCTCCGACTCCGATAGTTTGAGCTTTGATATAAATCTAGAATTTTGAAAGTTATTAATTGGCATCATAAAAAAATTAAATCATTTGAAATCTAAAGATATGTCTTTTAAGTATACCAATGATCTGTCCTCCACGATATCTTCCTTTGCAGTTGCCGCCTTCTTTTGTATTATATTTATTATATACTTACACACATGTGTAATATTTTTTTATTGCATATGTTTCGTAAGACTAATTTCCATATTGACAACGTATTCTCCAAAATCCATTAATTTGAAGACTTGTTATATGCATGCTAACTAGATGATTGTAGATTCCTAGAGACAAGTCGCCAGTCATTTATGTACACATTTCCAGTTCAGTCAGCAAAGATAATATAGCTACATTTCTTGCGCAATGTCTTAAATCTAATACGGTTACTATGTAGGCTATCATCTATCGGTATGGCTACTGGCAGAAGCTACTGGCATCTGTAACAATGCCAATTTCCTTAGATTGTATTGTAGGCTCTTGTGCAGTCCCTCCACCTACATTTTTCAAAACAATCGATTATTCAATTTGATCAATTTTGATTTGAGGGACAACTCTTCACACTCACACGAATGACCTGACTACAAGTCCTCGCATGGCTATAGCAATAAGCGACCCAGCCACTTCTAGTAGCGCCCTATTATTTTAAAGGTATCTCATTCACAATGAATTTCCTTTGACTTCAAAATTCAAAGGGTATATTTCAATGCGAAAAACCCGAAGGCAAATTACAATGTTGACTTGCTGACGAAGTTTGCGACCATGACATCGCAATTACCCACGTAGATTTTTACAACAGCACGGAATGCTTCACTCAAACCGGTGATGCTGAAACGGACATCCAATGGTGCTGCATCTTTTGACCAGAGAAAAAATGGGGGGGGGGAGGACTGCACAAGAGCCGTATCGTGTAATAATATTTCCCCAAATGTCATAGACCTGTGGATTTCAAGAATTTTCATTATTATTTTTTCCGTCTGTCAACACTTTATGCTGATATCATGCTGACTTATATGTAAACAATAAAAAAGACTGAGACGCTCTCAATAAAGGCGCCTTTTGACCTCCCTTTTCTATTGTCTGTGACATTAAACCGCACGCGCATTCGAAAGCTAGCAAAGTAGATGGGATTTCTGCTCGGTGCTCGCAGTCAAAATTTTTATTATGCATAGCACCCTGCAACATACTGTGTGATACTCCGAGTTCAGTTTCATCAGCCTAACCATCATCAGAGGAATAGTGGTAATGTGTTATACATAAATTGAATATAATAATATACATGAATCATTGATGAATTATTTAGTGCAACTTTACGCCATAATGAAAAATACGAAATTAATATAATGTAAGTTAGGCCTTAACTTATTAAGTATGCTGCATAGAATTACAAAACTTGTTCTAAATTAGATATTTTTAATTTTTTTAAGTATAATTTTCAATTGTACATTTCTAGCCTACACTGCAATGAGGCTATCTAAATTACAATTTCTACAGATGATGAGTCGTGGGCTACCCACCGATCATATTATTCATGGACCAACAGACTATTGAATAAAGGCAATAACAAATAACAATAACAACCTAAGCTAGCCTATATACACTTTAATATTCAATAAAGCAATTGATATCTTTATTGATACGGTATATTTGGCTATATAGCCGATACCCTTTCCATGTTCGAGTAGATACAGGCCCTATAAGCTATCTAGAGGCATACGCTATCCAGTTTCATATTCAAGCTTTGTTAAAAAGCTTATACTACTATTCGTCACCTGTGACGGCTAATTAAGTATATCATCATCACTCATGTGGTCTTATTTAATGTAGCCTTGTAGTAGACTGGTTGCAGGCTAGGCCAATTTATATTTAGCCAGTGCGGGAGATCTTTATCTAATTTAACCAATCCTGGCTATAACTTTATTTTATCTTTCAGAGATAGTCAATTCATGCAAAAATATATGACAAGTATGTTATTTGTCATTATATTAGGCTATTATCATTTTTATTATTAACTTAAGTCGTTGCTTGTTAATGAAAACTAATTTGATGATTGTAGCAAGCCTCTAAAGGCCACACCGTTATCCAAAAAACCCGTTCAACGGATCCAGGATAACCAGCATAGATAGAACCTGAATTTGAAGTCGGAGCCGGAGCCGAGCCGGAGCCTTTCACATCAGTGTCGTGGAGCCGGAGCCGGAGCCGATGAGATAACGCATCGGCTCCACAGCCCTGCTTGCAATTCACCAAATACATGACTAAATGACTTTTCTGAACAGAAAAATAAAACGCGTCTTCACTTTTGATCATGCAGATTGTTTCTTTGTAATAAGTACGAAGCCTGGCTATGGTTGTACACGTATATCTGTAGAAGCCGTAAATCGGCAACACATGTGCTGAGACCGTAAATTGGCACAATGATAAACCGCAGCCAAAATTGTCGAAATTCGCCTACAGTCATGGTCTACCGCGGGGTAATGTTCTGACGGAAAATCATAAGCATTGAATCAATACTTTTGGAGAAAATTGAAAATTTTGAAAAATATTTTAGGACGCTGAAATGCGTAAATCGGCAACTTTAATTATTATATGAACTCACATTCACGCTGCCGATTTCCGTACTCTACAAGTAAAATTTCACCAGACAAAACATTGTTTCCTAGTAATGGGTACTAATGGTTGCCATCAGCCCTAGTACTGTAATACATTTAACACAATGTGATATGGCAAAATGGCAAATAGCCTATTAATTAATGATTTAAAATATGAATCATTGCTTACATTTGATGTTGTGTGATAAACCAGTAAATTACCTAATTAGAAACATCTGCTATGTCAATATCTGATACAGTAAGAATATTCAATTAAAGTACTTTAGAGGAACGGTAATGAACAACCACATCGTGACAAGAGCAATGCGATCTGTCTGATATGACTGAGCAATGCGATATATCTGTTGAAAGGAGGCCATTGTATCGGTTGTCAAATCGGTTACTTGCTTCTTTAAAATATTGTAGAAGGTGTAAATCGACAACTCGTGCCGCCAGAGAAGATACAACAATCTTTCCCTGGCTTCTGAGTAATGCACGAGATTCAACAGCATCATAATGACTTAAAACAAACCGATCTGACTGATATTCGACTGAACATTACTCTCTGAATCGGCAACTGGTTACTTGCTGCATTAAGAGATTGTAGAAGGCGTAAATCGATAACTCGTGCCGCCAGAGAAGATACAACAATCTTTCCCTGGCTTCTGAGTAATGCACGAGATTCAACAGCATCATAATGACTTAAAACAAACCGATCTGACTGATATTCGACTGAACATTACTCTCTGAATCGGCAACTGGTTACTTGCTGCATTAAGAGATTGTAGAAGGCGTAAATCGATAACTCGTGCCGCCAGAGAAGATACAACAATCTTTCCCTGGCTTTTGAGTGATGCACGAGATTCAACAGCAACATAATGACTTAAAACAACCCGATCTGACTGATATTCGACTGAACATTACTCTCTGAATCGGCAAACTGGTTGCTTGCTACATTAAGAGATTGTAGAAGGCGTAAATCGACAACTCGTGCCGCCAGAGAAGATACAACAATCTTTCCCTGGCTTCTGAGTAATGCACGAGATTCAACAGCATCATAATGACTTAAAACAACCCGATCTGACTGATATTCGACTGAACATTACTCTCTGAATCGGCAAACTGGTTACTTGCTGCATTAAGAGATTGTAGAAGGCGTAAATCGACAACTCGTGCCGCCAGAGAAGACACAACAATCTTTCCCTGGCTTCTGAGTAATGCACGAGATTCAACAGCATCATAATGACTTAAAACAACCCGATCTGACTGATATTCGACTGAACATTACTCTCTGAATCGGCAAACTGGTTGCTTGCTACATTAAGAGATTGTAGAAGGCGTAAATCGACAACTCGTGCCGCCAGAGAAGATACAACAATCTTTCCCTGGCTTCTGAGTAATGCACGAGATTCAACAGCATCATAATGACTTAAAACAACCCGATTACTCTCTGAATCGGCAAACTGGTTACTTGCTGCATTAAGAGATTGTAGAAGGCGTAAATCGACAACTCGTGCCGCCAGAGAAGATACAACAATCTTTCCCTGGCTTCTGAGTGATGCACGAGATTCAACAGCATCATAATGACTTAAAACAACCCGATCTGACTGATATTCGACTGAACATTACTCTCTGAATCGGCAAACTGGCTACTTGCTGCATTAAGAGATTGTAGAAGGCGTAAATCGACAACTCGTGCCGCCAGAGAAGACATAACAATCTTTCCCTGGCTTCTGAGTAATGCACGAGATTCAACAGCATCATAATGATTTAAAACAACCCGATCTGACTGATATTCGACTGAACATTACTCTCTGAATCGGCAAACTGGTTACTTGCTGCATTAAGAGATTGTAGAAGGCGTAAATCGACAACTCGTGCCGCCAGAGAAGATATAACAATCATTCCCTGGCTTCTGAGTGATGCACGAGATTGAACAGCATCATAATGATTTGAAACAACCCGATCTGACTGATATTCGACTGAACATTACTCTCTGAATCGGCAAACTGATTACTTGCTGCATTAAGAGATTGTAGAAGGCGTAAATCGACAACTCGTGCCGCCAGAGAAGATACAACAATCTTTCCCTGGCTTCTGAGTAATGCACGAGATTCAACAGCATCATAATGATTTAAAACAACCCGATCTGACTGATATTCGACTGAACATTACTCTCTGAATCGGCAAACTGGTTACTTGCTGCATTAAGAGATTGTAGAAGGCGTAAATCGACAACTCGTGCCGCCAGAGAAGATACAACAATCTTTCCCTGGCTTCTGAGTAATGCACGAGATTCAACAGCATCATAATGACTTAAAACAAACCGATCTGACTGATATTCGACTGAACATTACTCTCTGAATCGGCAAACTGGTTGCTTGCTGCATTAAGAGATTGTAGAAGGCGTAAATCGACAACTCGTGCCGCCAGAGAAGATACAACAATCTTTCCCTGGCTTCTGAGTGATGCACGAGATTCAACAGCATCATAATGACTTAAAACAACCCGATCTGACTGATATTCGACTGAACATTACTCTCTGAATCGGCAAACTGGTTACTTGCTGCATTAAGAGATTGTAGAAGGCGTAAATCGACAACTCGTGCCGCCAGAGAAGACACAACAATCTTTCCCTGGCTTCTGAGTGATGCACGAGATTCAACAGCATCATAATGACTTGAAACAACCCGATCTGACTGATATTCGACTGAACATTACTCTCTGAATCGGCAAACTGGTTACTTGCTGCATTAAGAGATTGTAGAAGGCGTAAATCGACAACTCGTGCCGCCAGAGAAGATACAACAATCTTTCCCTGGCTTCTGAGTGATGCACGAGATTCAACAGCATCATAATGACTTAAAACAACCCGATCTGACTGATATTCGACTGAACATTACTCTCTGATTCGGCAAACTGGTTACTTGCTGCACTAAGAGATTGTAGAAGGCGTAAATCGACAACTCGTGCCGCCAGAGAAGATACAACAATCTTTCCCTGGCTTCTGAGTGATGCACGAGATTCAACAGCATCATAATGACTTGAAACAACCCGATCTGACTGATATTCGACTGAACATTACTCTCTGAATCGGCAAACTGGTTACTTGCTGCATTAAGAGATTGTAGAAGGCGTAAATCGATAACTCGTGCCGCCAGAGAAGACACAACAATCTTTCCCTGGCTTCTGAGTAATGCACGAGATTCAACAGCATCATAATGACTTAAAACAACCCGATCTGACTGATATTCGACTGAACATTACTCTCTGAATCGGCAAACTGGTTACTTGCTGCATTAAGAGATTGTAGAAGGCGTAAATCGACAACTCGTGCCGCCAGAGAAGACACAACAATCTTTCCCTGGCTTCTGAGTGATGCACGAGATTCAACAGCATCATAATGACTTAAAACAACCCGATCTGACTGATATTCGACTGAACATTACTCTCTGAATCGGCAAACTGGCTACTTGCTGCATTAAGAGATTGTAGAAGGCGTAAATCGACAACTCGTGCCGCCAGAGAAGACATAACAATCTTTCCCTGGCTTCTGAGTAATGCACGAGATTCAACAGCATCATAATGACTTAAAACAACCCGATTACTCTCTGAATCGGCAAACTGGTTACTTGCTGCATTAAGAGATTGTAGAAGGCGTAAATCGACAACTCGTGCCGCCAGAGAAGATACAACAATCTTTCCCTGGCTTCTGAGTGATGCACGAGATTCAACAGCATCATAATGACTTAAAACAAACCGATCTGACTGATATTCGACTGAACATTACTCTCTGAATCGGCAAACTGGTTACTTGCTGCATTAAGAGATTGTAGAAGGCGTAAATCGACAACTCGTGCCGCCAGAGAAGACACAACAATCTTTCCCTGGCTTCTGAGTGATGCACGAGATTCAACAGCATCATAATGACTTAAAACAACCCGATCTGACTGATATTCGACTGAACATTACTCTCTGAATCGGCAAACTGGTTACTTGCTGCATTAAGAGATTGTAGAAGGCGTAAATCGACAACTCGTGCCGCCAGAGAAGACACAACAATCTTTCCCTGGCTTCTGAGTGATGCACGAGATTCAACAGCATCATAATGACTTAAAACAACCCGATCTGACTGATATTCGACTGAACATTACTCTCTGAATCGGCAAACTGGTTACTTGCTGCATTAAGAGATTGTAGAAGGCGTAAATCGACAACTCGTGCCGCCAGAGAAGATACAACAATCTTTCTCTGGCTTCTGAGTAATGCACGAGATTCAACAGCATCATAATGACTTAAAACAAACCGATCTGACTGATATTCGACTGAACATTACTCTCTGAATCGGCAAACTGGTTGCTTGCTGCATTAAGAGATTGTAGAAGGCGTAAATCGACAACTCGTGCCGCCAGAGAAGACACAACAATCTTTCCCTGGCTTCTGAGTAATGCACGAGATTCAACAGCATCATAATGACTTAAAACAACCCGATCTGACTGATATTCGACTGAACATTACTCTCTGAATCGGCAAACAGGCTACTTGCTGCATTAAGAGATTGTAGAAGGCGTAAATCGACAACTCGTGCCGCCAGAGAAGACATAACAATCTTTCCCTGGCTTCTGAGTAATGCACGAGATTCAACAGCATCATAATGATTTAAAACAACCCGATCTGACTGATATTCGACTGAACATTACTCTCTGAATCGGCAAACTGGTTACTTGCTGCATTAAGAGATTGTAGAAGGCGTAAATCGACAACTCGTGCCGCCAGAGAAGATATAACAATCATTCCCTGGCTTCTGAGTAATGCACGAGATTCAACAGCATCATAATGATTTAAAACAACCCGATTACTCTCTGAATCGGCAAACTGGTTACTTGCTGCATTAAGAGATTGTAGAAGGCGTAAATCGACAACTCGTGCCGCCAGAGAAGATACAACAATCTTTCCCTGGCTTCTGAGTGATGCACGAGATTCAACAGCATCATAATGACTTAAAACAACCCGATCTGACTGATATTCGACTGAACATTACTCTCTGAATCGGCAAACTGGTTACTTGCTGCATTAAGAGATTGTAGAAGGCGTAAATCGACAACTCGTGCCGCCAGAGAAGACACAACAATCTTTCCCTGGCTTCTGAGTGATGCACGAGATTCAACAGCATCATAATGACTTGAAACAACCCGATCTGACTGATATTCGACTGAACATTACTCTCTGAATCGGCAAACTGGTTACTTGCTGCATTAAGAGATTGTAGAAGGCGTAAATCGACAACTCGTGCCGCCAGAGAAGACACAACAATCTTTCCCTGGCTTCTGAGTGATGCACGAGATTCAACAGCATCATAATGACTTGAAACAACCCGATCTGACTGATATTCGACTGAACATTACTCTCTGAATCGGCAAACTGGTTACTTGCTGCATTAAGAGATTGTAGAAGGCGTAAATCGACAACTCGTGCCGCCAGAGAAGACACAACAATCTTTCCCTGGCTTCTGAGTGATGCACGAGATTCAACAGCATCATAATGACTTGAAACAACCCGATCTGACTGATATTCGACTGAACATTACTCTCTGAATCGGCAAACTGGTTACTTGCTGCATTAAGAGATTGTAGAAGGCGTAAATCGACAACTCGTGCCGCCAGAGAAGACACAACAATCTTTCCCTGGCTTCTGAGTGATGCACGAGATTCAACAGCATCATAATGACTTAAAACAACCCGATCTGACTGATATTCGACTGAACATTACTCTCTGAATCGGCAAACTGGCTACTTGCTGCATTAAGAGATTGTAGAAGGCGTAAATCGACAACTCGTGCCGCCAGAGAAGACATAACAATCTTTCCCTGGCTTCTGAGTAATGCACGAGATTCAACAGCATCATAATGACTTAAAACAACCCGATCTGACTGATATTCGACTGAACATTACTCTCTGAATCGGCAAACTGGTTACTTGCTGCATTAAGAGATTGTAGAAGGCGTAAATCGACAACTCGTGCCGCCAGAGAAGATATAACAATCATTCCCTGGCTTCTGAGTGATGCACGAGATTCAACAGCATCATAATGATTTGAAACAACCCGATCTGACTGATATTCGACTGAACATTACTCTCTGAATCGGCAAACTGGTTACTTGCTGCATTAAGAGATTGTAGAAGGCGTAAATCGACAACTCGTGCCGCCAGAGAAGATACAACAATCTTTCCCTGGCTTCTGAGTAATGCACGAGATTCAACAGCATCATAATGATTTAAAACAACCCGATCTGACTGATATTCGACTGAACATTACTCTCTGAATCGGCAAACTGGTTACTTGCTGCATTAAGAGATTGTAGAAGGCGTAAATCGACAACTCGTGCCGCCAGAGAAGATACAACAATTTTTCCCTGGCTTCTGAGTAATGCACGAGATTCAACAGCATCATAATGACTTAAAACAACCCGATCTGACTGATATTCGACTGAACATTACTCTCTGAATCGGCAAACTGGTTGCTTGCTACATTAAGAGATTGTAGAAGGCGTAAATCGACAACTCGTGCCGCCAGAGAAGATACAACAATCTTTCCCTGGCTTCTGAGTGATGCACGAGATTCAACAGCATCATAATGACTTAAAACAACCCGATCTGACTGATATTCGACTGAACATTACTCTCTGAATCGGCAAACTGGTTACTTGCTGCATTAAGAGATTGTAGAAGGCGTAAATCGACAACTCGTGCCGCCAGAGAAGACACAACAATCTTTCCCTGGCTTCTGAGTGATGCACGAGATTCAACAGCATCATAATGACTTGAAACAACCCGATCTGACTGATATTCGACTGAACATTACTCTCTGAATCGGCAAACTGGTTACTTGCTGCATTAAGAGATTGTAGAAGGCGTAAATCGACAACTCGTGCCGCCAGAGAAGATACAACAATCTTTCCCTGGCTTCTGAGTGATGCACGAGATTCAACAGCATCATAATGACTTAAAACAACCCGATCTGACTGATATTCGACTGAACATTACTCTCTGAATCGGCAAACTGGTTACTTGCTGCATTAAGAGATTGTAGAAGGCGTAAATCGACAACTCGTGCCGCCAGAGAAGACACAACAATCTTTCCCTGGCTTCTGAGTGATGCACGAGATTCAACAGCATCATAATGACTTAAAACAACCCGATCTGACTGATATTCGACTGAACATTACTCTCTGAATCGGCAAACTGGTTACTTGCTGCATTAAGAGATTGTAGAAGGCGTAAATCGACAACTCGTGCCGCCAGAGAAGACACAACAATCTTTCCCTGGCTTCTGAGTAATGCACGAGATTCAACAGCATCATAATGACTTAAAACAACCCGATCTGACTGATATTCGACTGAACATTACTCTCTGAATCGGCAAACTGGCTACTTGCTGCATTAAGAGATTGTAGAAGGCGTAAATCGACAACTCGAGCCGCCAGATAAGACATAACAATCTTTCCCTGGCTTCTGAGTAATGCACGAGATTCAACAGCATCATAATGACTTAAAACAACCCGATTACTCTCTGAATCGGCAAACTGGTTACTTGCTGCATTAAGAGATTGTAGAAGGCGTAAATCGACAACTCGTGCCGCCAGAGAAGATACAACAATCTTTCCCTGGCTTCTGAGTGATGCACGAGATTCAACAGCATCATAATGACTTAACACAAACCGATCTGACTGATATTCGACTGAACATTACTCTCTGAATCGGCAAACTGGTTACTTGCTGCATTAAGAGATTGTAGAAGGCGTAAATCGACAACTCGTGCCGCCAGAGAAGACACAACAATCTTTCCCTGGCTTCTGAGTAATGCACGAGATTCAACAGCATCATAATGACTTAAAACAACCCGATCTGACTGATATTCGACTGAACATTACTCTCTGAATCGGCAAACTGGTTACTTGCTGCATTAAGAGATTGTAGAAGGCGTAAATCGACAACTCGTGCCGCCAGAGAAGACACAACAATCTTTCCCTGGCTTCTGAGTGATGCACGAGATTCAACAGCATCATAATGACTTAAAACAACCCGATCTGACTGATATTCGACTGAACATTACTCTCTGAATCGGCAAACTGGTTACTTGCTGCATTAAGAGATTGTAGAAGGCGTAAATCGACAACTCGTGCCGCCAGAGAAGACACAACAATCTTTCCCTGGCTTCTGAGTGATGCACGAGATTCAACAGCATCATAATGACTTAAAACAAACCGATCTGACTGATATTCGACTGAACATTACTCTCTGAATCGGCAAACTGGTTACTTGCTGCATTAAGAGATTGTAGAAGGCGTAAATCGACAACTCGTGCCGCCAGAGAAGACACAACAATCTTTCCCTGGCTTCTGAGTGATGCACGAGATTCAACAGCATCATAATGACTTAAAACAACCCGATCTGACTGATATTCGACTGAACATTACTCTCTGAATCGGCAAACTGGTTACTTGCTGCATTAAGAGATTGTAGAAGGCGTAAATCGACAACTCGTGCCGCCAGAGAAGACACAACAATCTTTCCCTGGCTTCTGAGTGATGCACGAGATTCAACAGCATCATAATGACTTAAAACAACCCGATCTGACTGATATTCGACTGAACATTACTCTCTGAATCGGCAAACTGGTTACTTGCTGCATTAAGAGATTGTAGAAGGCGTAAATCGACAACTCGTGCCGCCAGAGAAGACACAACAATCTTTCCCTGGCTTCTGAGTGATGCACGAGATTCAACAGCATCATAATGACTTGAAACAACCCGATCTGACTGATATTCGACTGAACATTACTCTCTGAATCGGCAAACTGGTTACTTGCTGCATTAAGAGATTGTAGAAGGCGTAAATCGACAACTCGTGCCGCCAGAGAAGACACAACAATCTTTCCCTGGCTTCTGAGTAATGCACGAGATTCAACAGCATCATAATGACTTAAAACAACCCGATCTGACTGATATTCGACTGAACATTACTCTCTGAATCGGCAAACTGGTTACTTGCTGCATTAAGAGATTGTAGAAGGCGTAAATCGACAACTCGTGCCGCCAGAGAAGACACAACAATCTTTCCCTGGCTTCTGAGTAATGCACGAGATTCAACAGCATCATAATGACTTAAAACAACCCGATCTGACTGATATTCGACTGAACATTACTCTCTGAATCGGCAAACTGGTTACTTGCTGCATTAAGAGATTGTAGAAGGCGTAAATCGACAACTCGTGCCGCCAGAGAAGACACAACAATCTTTCCCTGGCTTCCGAGTAATGCACGAGATTCAACAGCATCATAATGACTTAAAACAAACCGATCTGACTGATATTCGACTGAACATTACTCTCTGAATCGGCAAACTGGCTACTTGCTGCATTAAGAGATTGTAGAAGGCGTAAATCGACAACTCGTGCCGCCAGAGAAGACATAACAATCTTTCCCTGGCTTCTGAGTAATGCACGAGATTCAACAGCATCATAATGACTTAAAACAACCCGATTACTCTCTGAATCGGCAAACTGGTTACTTGCTGCATTAAGAGATTGTAGAAGGCGTAAATCGACAACTCGTGCCGCCAGAGAAGATACAACAATCTTTCCCTGGCTTCTGAGTGATGCACGAGATTCAACAGCATCATAATGACTTAAAACAAACCGATCTGACTGATATTCGACTGAACATTACTCTCTGAATCGGCAAACTGGTTACTTGCTGCATTAAGAGATTGTAGAAGGCGTAAATCGACAACTCGTGCCGCCAGAGAAGACACAACAATCTTTCCCTGGCTTCTGAGTGATGCACGAGATTCAACAGCATCATAATGACTTAAAACAAACCGATCTGACTGATATTCGACTGAACATTACTCTCTGAATCGGCAAACTGGTTACTTGCTGCATTAAGAGATTGTAGAAGGCGTAAATCGACAACTCGTGCCGCCAGAGAAGACACAACAATCTTTCCCTGGCTTCTGAGTGATGCACGAGATTCAACAGCATCATAATGACTTAAAACAACCCGATCTGACTGATATTCGACTGAACATTACTCTCTGAATCGGCAAACTGGTTACTTGTTGCATTAAGAGATTGTAGAAGGCGTAAATCGACAACTCGTGCCGCCAGAGAAGACACAACAATCTTTCCCTGGCTTCTGAGTGATGCACGAGATTCAACAGCATCATAATGACTTAAAACAACCCGATCTGACTGATATTCGACTGAACATTACTCTCTGAATCGGCAAACTGGTTACTTGCTGCATTAAGAGATTGTAGAAGGCGTAAATCGACAACTCGTGCCGCCAGAGAAGATACAACAATCTTTCCCTGGCTTCTGAGTGATGCACGAGATTCAACAGCATCATAATGACTTGAAACAACCCGATCTGACTGATATTCGACTGAACATTACTCTCTGAATCGGCAAACTGGTTACTTGCTGCATTAAGAGATTGTAGAAGGCGTAAATCGACAACTCGTGCCGCCAGAGAAGACACAACAATCTTTCCCTGGCTTCTGAGTAATGCACGAGATTCAACAGCATCATAATGACTTAAAACAACCCGATCTGACTGATATTCGACTGAACATTACTCTCTGAATCGGCAAACTGGTTACTTGCTGCATTAAGAGATTGTAGAAGGCGTAAATCGACAACTCGTGCCGCCAGAGAAGACACAACAATCTTTCCCTGGCTTCTGAGTAATGCACGAGATTCAACAGCATCATAATGACTTAAAACAACCCGATCTGACTGATATTCGACTGAACATTACTCTCTGAATCGGCAAACTGGCTACTTGCTGCATTAAGAGATTGTAGAAGGCGTAAATCGACAACTCGTGCCGCCAGAGAAGACATAACAATCTTTCCCTGGCTTCTGAGTGATGCACGAGATTCAACAGCATCATAATGACTTGAAACAACCCGATCTGACTGATATTCGACTGAACATTACTCTCTGAATCGGCAAACTGGTTACTTGCTGCATTAAGAGATTGTAGAAGGCGTAAATCGACAACTCGTGCCGCCAGAGAAGACACAACAATCTTTCCCTGGCTTCTGAGTGATGCACGAGATTCAACAGCATCATAATGACTTAAAACAACCCGATCTGACTGATATTCGACTGAACATTACTCTCTGAATCGGCAAACTGGTTACTTGCTGCATTAAGAGATTGTAGAAGGCGTAAATCGACAACTCGTGCCGCCAGAGAAGACACAACAATCTTTCCCTGGCTTCTGAGTAATGCACGAGATTCAACAGCATCATAATGACTTAAAACAACCCGATCTGACTGATATTCGACTGAACATTACTCTCTGAATCGGCAAACTGGTTACTTGCTGCATTAAGAGATTGTAGAAGGCGTAAATCGACAACTCGTGCCGCCAGAGAAGACACAACAATCTTTCCCTGGCTTCTGAGTAATGCACGAGATTCAACAGCATCATAATGACTTAAAACAACCCGATCTGACTGATATTCGACTGAACATTACTCTCTGAATCGGCAAACTGGCTACTTGCTGCATTAAGAGATTGTAGAAGGCGTAAATCGACAACTCGTGCCGCCAGAGAAGACATAACAATCTTTCCCTGGCTTCTGAGTAATGCACGAGATTCAACAGCATCATAATGACTTAAAACAACCCGATTACTCTCTGAATCGGCAAACTGGTTACTTGCTGCATTAAGAGATTGTAGAAGGCGTAAATCGACAACTCGTGCCGCCAGAGAAGATACAACAATCTTTCCCTGGCTTCTGAGTGATGCACGAGATTCAACAGCATCATAATGACTTAAAACAAACCGATCTGACTGATATTCGACTGAACATTACTCTCTGAATCGGCAAACTGGTTACTTGCTGCATTAAGAGATTGTAGAAGGCGTAAATCGACAACTCGTGCCGCCAGAGAAGACACAACAATCTTTCCCTGGCTTCTGAGTGATGCACGAGATTCAACAGCATCATAATGACTTAAAACAAACCGATCTGACTGATATTCGACTGAACATTACTCTCTGAATCGGCAAACTGGTTACTTGCTGCATTAAGAGATTGTAGAAGGCGTAAATCGACAACTCGTGCCGCCAGAGAAGACACAACAATCTTTCCCTGGCTTCTGAGTGATGCACGAGATTCAACAGCATCATAATGACTTAAAACAACCCGATCTGACTGATATTCGACTGAACATTACTCTCTGAATCGGCAAACTGGTTACTTGCTGCATTAAGAGATTGTAGAAGGCGTAAATCGACAACTCGTGCCGCCAGAGAAGACACAACAATCTTTCCCTGGCTTCTGAGTGATGCACGAGATTCAACAGCATCATAATGACTTAAAACAACCCGATCTGACTGATATTCGACTGAACATTACTCTCTGAATCGGCAAACTGGTTACTTGCTGCATTAAGAGATTGTAGAAGGCGTAAATCGACAACTCGTGCCGCCAGAGAAGATACAACAATCTTTCCCTGGCTTCTGAGTGATGCACGAGATTCAACAGCATCATAATGACTTGAAACAACCCGATCTGACTGATATTCGACTGAACATTACTCTCTGAATCGGCAAACTGGTTACTTGCTGCATTAAGAGATTGTAGAAGGCGTAAATCGACAACTCGTGCCGCCAGAGAAGACACAACAATCTTTCCCTGGCTTCTGAGTAATGCACGAGATTCAACAGCATCATAATGACTTAAAACAACCCGATCTGACTGATATTCGACTGAACATTACTCTCTGAATCGGCAAACTGGTTACTTGCTGCATTAAGAGATTGTAGAAGGCGTAAATCGACAACTCGTGCCGCCAGAGAAGACACAACAATCTTTCCCTGGCTTCTGAGTAATGCACGAGATTCAACAGCATCATAATGACTTAAAACAACCCGATCTGACTGATATTCGACTGAACATTACTCTCTGAATCGGCAAACTGGCTACTTGCTGCATTAAGAGATTGTAGAAGGCGTAAATCGACAACTCGTGCCGCCAGAGAAGACATAACAATCTTTCCCTGGCTTCTGAGTGATGCACGAGATTCAACAGCATCATAATGATTTAAAACAACCCGATCTGACTGATATTCGACTGAACATTACTCTCTGAATCGGCAAACTGGTTACTTGCTGCATTAAGAGATTGTAGAAGGCGTAAATCGACAACTCGTGCCGCCAGAGAAGATACAACAATCTTTCCCTGGCTTCTGAGTGATGCACGAGATTCAACAGCATCATAATGACTTGAAACAACCCGATCTGACTGATATTCGACTGAACATTACTCTCTGAATCGGCAAACTGGTTACTTGCTGCATTAAGAGATTGTAGAAGGCGTAAATCGACAACTCGTGCCGCCAGAGAAGACACAACAATCTTTCCCTGGCTTCTGAGTAATGCACGAGATTCAACAGCATCATAATGACTTAAAACAACCCGATCTGACTGATATTCGACTGAACATTACTCTCTGAATCGGCAAACTGGTTACTTGCTGCATTAAGAGATTGTAGAAGGCGTAAATCGACAACTCGTGCCGCCAGAGAAGACACAACAATCTTTCCCTGGCTTCTGAGTAATGCACGAGATTCAACAGCATCATAATGACTTAAAACAACCCGATCTGACTGATATTCGACTGAACATTACTCTCTGAATCGGCAAACTGGCTACTTGCTGCATTAAGAGATTGTAGAAGGCGTAAATCGACAACTCGTGCCGCCAGAGAAGACATAACAATCTTTCCCTGGCTTCTGAGTAATGCACGAGATTCAACAGCATCATAATGACTTAAAACAACCCGATTACTCTCTGAATCGGCAAACTGGTTACTTGCTGCATTAAGAGATTGTAGAAGGCGTAAATCGACAACTCGTGCCGCCAGAGAAGATACAACAATCTTTCCCTGGCTTCTGAGTGATGCACGAGATTCAACAGCATCATAATGACTTAAAACAAACCGATCTGACTGATATTCGACTGAACATTACTCTCTGAATCGGCAAACTGGTTACTTGCTGCATTAAGAGATTGTAGAAGGCGTAAATCGACAACTCGTGCCGCCAGAGAAGACACAACAATCTTTCCCTGGCTTCTGAGTGATGCACGAGATTCAACAGCATCATAATGACTTAAAACAAACCGATCTGACTGATATTCGACTGAACATTACTCTCTGAATCGGCAAACTGGTTACTTGCTGCATTAAGAGATTGTAGAAGGCGTAAATCGACAACTCGTGCCGCCAGAGAAGACACAACAATCTTTCCCTGGCTTCTGAGTGATGCACGAGATTCAACAGCATCATAATGACTTAAAACAACCCGATCTGACTGATATTCGACTGAACATTACTCTCTGAATCGGCAAACTGGTTACTTGTTGCATTAAGAGATTGTAGAAGGCGTAAATCGACAACTCGTGCCGCCAGAGAAGACACAACAATCTTTCCCTGGCTTCTGAGTGATGCACGAGATTCAACAGCATCATAATGACTTAAAACAACCCGATCTGACTGATATTCGACTGAACATTACTCTCTGAATCGGCAAACTGGTTACTTGCTGCATTAAGAGATTGTAGAAGGCGTAAATCGACAACTCGTGCCGCCAGAGAAGACACAACAATCTTTCCCTGGCTTCTGAGTGATGCACGAGATTCAACAGCATCATAATGACTTGAAACAACCCGATCTGACTGATATTCGACTGAACATTACTCTCTGAATCGGCAAACTGGTTACTTGCTGCATTAAGAGATTGTAGAAGGCGTAAATCGACAACTCGTGCCGCCAGAGAAGACACAACAATCTTTCCCTGGCTTCTGAGTAATGCACGAGATTCAACAGCATCATAATGACTTAAAACAACCCGATCTGACTGATATTCGACTGAACATTACTCTCTGAATCGGCAAACTGGTTACTTGCTGCATTAAGAGATTGTAGAAGGCGTAAATCGACAACTCGTGCCGCCAGAGAAGACACAACAATCTTTCCCTGGCTTCTGAGTAATGCACGAGATTCAACAGCATCATAATGACTTAAAACAACCCGATCTGACTGATATTCGACTGAACATTACTCTCTGAATCGGCAAACTGGCTACTTGCTGCATTAAGAGATTGTAGAAGGCGTAAATCGACAACTCGTGCCGCCAGAGAAGACATAACAATCTTTCCCTGGCTTCTGAGTGATGCACGAGATTCAACAGCATCATAATGACTTGAAACAACCCGATCTGACTGATATTCGACTGAACATTACTCTCTGAATCGGCAAACTGGTTACTTGCTGCATTAAGAGATTGTAGAAGGCGTAAATCGACAACTCGTGCCGCCAGAGAAGACACAACAATCTTTCCCTGGCTTCTGAGTGATGCACGAGATTCAACAGCATCATAATGACTTAAAACAACCCGATCTGACTGATATTCGACTGAACATTACTCTCTGAATCGGCAAACTGGTTACTTGCTGCATTAAGAGATTGTAGAAGGCGTAAATCGACAACTCGTGCCGCCAGAGAAGACACAACAATCTTTCCCTGGCTTCTGAGTGATGCACGAGATTCAACAGCATCATAATGACTTGAAACAACCCGATCTGACTGATATTCGACTGAACATTACTCTCTGAATCGGCAAACTGGTTACTTGCTGCATTAAGAGATTGTAGAAGGCGTAAATCGACAACTCGTGCCGCCAGAGAAGACACAACAATCTTTCCCTGGCTTCTGAGTAATGCACGAGATTCAACAGCATCATAATGACTTAAAACAACCCGATCTGACTGATATTCGACTGAACATTACTCTCTGAATCGGCAAACTGGTTACTTGCTGCATTAAGAGATTGTAGAAGGCGTAAATCGACAACTCGTGCCGCCAGAGAAGACACAACAATCTTTCCCTGGCTTCTGAGTAATGCACGAGATTCAACAGCATCATAATGACTTAAAACAACCCGATCTGACTGATATTCGACTGAACATTACTCTCTGAATCGGCAAACTGGCTACTTGCTGCATTAAGAGATTGTAGAAGGCGTAAATCGACAACTCGTGCCGCCAGAGAAGACATAACAATCTTTCCCTGGCTTCTGAGTAATGCACGAGATTCAACAGCATCATAATGACTTAAAACAACCCGATCTGACTGATATTCGACTGAACATTACTCTCTGAATCGGCAAACTGGTTACTTGCTGCATTAAGAGATTGTAGAAGGCGTAAATCGACAACTCGTGCCGCCAGAGAAGATACAACAATCTTTCCCTGGCTTCTGAGTGATGCACGAGATTCAACAGCATCATAATGACTTAAAACAAACCGATCTGACTGATATTCGACTGAACATTACTCTCTGAATCGGCAAACTGGTTACTTGCTGCATTAAGAGATTGTAGAAGGCGTAAATCGACAACTCGTGCCGCCAGAGAAGATACAACAATCTTTCCCTGGCTTCTGAGTAATGCACGAGATTCAACAGCATCATAATGACTTAAAACAACCCGATCTGACTGATATTCGACTGAACATTACTCTCTGAATCGGCAAACTGGTTGCTTGCTACATTAAGAGATTGTAGAAGGCGTAAATCGACAACTCGTGCCGCCAGAGAAGATATAACAATCATTCCCTGGCTTCTGAGTGATGCACGATATTCAACAGAATCATAATGACTTAACACAAACCGATCTGACTGATATTCGACTGAACATTACTCTCTGAATCGGCAAACTGGTTACTTGCTGCATTAAGAGATTGTAGAAGGCGTAAATCGACAACTCGTGCCGCCAGAGAAGACACAACAATCTTTCCCTGGCTTCTGAGTGATGCACGAGATTCAACAGCATCATAATGACTTGAAACAACCCGATCTGACTGATATTCGACTGAACATTACTCTCTGAATCGGCAAACTGGTTACTTGCTGCATTAAGAGATTGTAGAAGGCGTAAATCGACAACTCGTGCCGCCAGAGAAGACACAACAATCTTTCCCTGGCTTCTGAGTGATGCACGAGATTCAACAGCATCATAATGACTTGAAACAACCCGATCTGACTGATATTCGACTGAACATTACTCTCTGAATCGGCAAACTGGTTACTTGCTGCATTAAGAGATTGTAGAAGGCGTAAATCGACAACTCGTGCCGCCAGAGAAGACACAACAATCTTTCCCTGGCTTCTGAGTGATGCACGAGATTCAACAGCATCATAATGACTTAAAACAACCCGATCTGACTGATATTCGACTGAACATTACTCTCTGAATCGGCAAACTGGTTACTTGCTGCATTAAGAGATTGTAGAAGGCGTAAATCGACAACTCGTGCCGCCAGAGAAGACACAACAATCTTTCCCTGGCTTCTGAGTAATGCACGAGATTCAACAGCATCATAATGACTTAAAACAACCCGATCTGACTGATATTCGACTGAACATTACTCTCTGAATCGGCAAATTGGCTACTTGCTGCATTAAGAGATTGTAGAAGGCGTAAATCGACAACTCGTGCCGCCAGAGAAGACATAACAATCTTTCCCTGGCTTCTGAGTAATGCACGAGATTCAACAGCATCATAATGACTTAAAACAACCCGATCTGACTGATATTCGACTGAACATTACTCTCTGAATCGGCAAACTGGTTACTTGCTGCATTAAGAGATTGTAGAAGGCGTAAATCGACAACTCGTGCCGCCAGAGAAGATACAACAATCTTTCCCTGGCTTCTGAGTGATGCACGAGATTCAACAGCATCATAATGACTTAAAACAACCCGATCTGACTGATATTCGACTGAACATTACTCTCTGAATCGGCAAACTGGTTACTTGCTGCATTAAGAGATTGTAGAAGGCGTAAATCGACAACTCGTGCCGCCAGAGAAGACACAACAATCTTTCCCTGGCTTCTGAGTGATGCACGAGATTCAACAGCATCATAATGACTTAAAACAACCCGATCTGACTGATATTCGACTGAACATTACTCTCTGAATCGGCAAACTGGTTACTTGCTGCATTAAGAGATTGTAGAAGGCGTAAATCGACAACTCGTGCCGCCAGAGAAGATACAACAATCTTTCGCTGGCTTCTGAGTGATGCACGAGATTCAACAGCATCATAATGACTTAAAACAACCCGATCTGACTGATATTCGACTGAACATTACTCTCTGAATCGGCAAACTGGTTACTTGCTGCATTAAGAGATTGTAGAAGGCGTAAATCGACAACTCGTGCCGCCAGAGAAGACACAACAATCTTTCCCTGGCTTCTGAGTAATGCACGAGATTCAACAGCATCATAATGACTTAAAACAACCCGATCTGACTGATATTCGACTGAACATTACTCTCTGAATCGGCAAACTGGTTACTTGCTGCATTAAGAGATTGTAGAAGGCGTAAATCGACAACTCGTGCCGCCAGAGAAGACATAACAATCTTTCCCTGGCTTCTGAGTGATGCACGAGATTCAACAGCATCATAATGACTTAAAACAACCCGATCTGACTGATATTCGACTGAACATTACTCTCTGAATCGGCAAACTGGTTACTTGCTGCATTAAGAGATTGTAGAAGGCGTAAATCGACAACTCGTGCCGCCAGAGAAGATACAACAATCTTTCCCTGGCTTCTGAGTGATGCACGAGATTCAACAGCATCATAATGACTTAAAACAAACCGATCTGACTGATATTCGACTGAACATTACTCTCTGAATCGGCAAACTGGTTACTTGCTGCATTAAGAGATTGTAGAAGGCGTAAATCGACAACTCGTGCCGCCAGAGAAGACACAACAATCTTTCCCTGGCTTCTGAGTGATGCACGAGATTCAACAGCATCATAATGACTTGAAACAACCCGATCTGACTGATATTCGACTGAACATTACTCTCTGAATCGGCAAACTGGTTACTTGCTGCATTAAGAGATTGTAGAAGGCGTAAATCGACAACTCGTGCCGCCAGAGAAGATACAACAATCTTTCCCTGGCTTCTGAGTGATGCACGAGATTCAACAGCATCATAATGACTTAAAACAACCCGATCTGACTGATATTCGACTGAACATTACTCTCTGAATCGGCAAACTGGTTACTTGCTGCATTAAGAGATTGTAGAAGGCGTAAATCGACAACTCGTGCCGCCAGAGAAGACACAACAATCTTTCCCTGGCTTCTGAGTGATGCACGAGATTCAACAGCATCATAATGACTTAAAACAACCCGATCTGACTGATATTCGACTGAACATTACTCTCTGAATCGGCAAACTGGTTACTTGCTGCATTAAGAGATTGTAGAAGGCGTAAATCGACAACTCGTGCCGCCAGAGAAGATACAACAATCTTTCCTGGCTTCTGAGTGATGCACGAGATTCAACAGCATCATAATGACTTAAAACAACCCGATCTGACTGATATTCGACTGAACATTACTCTCTGAATCGGCAAACTGGTTACTTGCTGCATTAAGAGATTGTAGAAGGCGTAAATCGACAACTCGTGCCGCCAGAGAAGACACAACAATCTTTCCCTGGCTTCTGAGTGATGCACGAGATTCAACAGCATCATAATGACTTAAAACAACCCGATCTGACTGATATTCGACTGAACATTACTCTCTGAATCGGCAAACTGGTTACTTGCTGCATTAAGAGATTGTAGAAGGCGTAAATCGACAACTCGTGCCGCCAGAGAAGACACAACAATCTTTCCCTGGCTTCTGAGTAATGCACGAGATTCAACAGCATCATAATGACTTAAAACAACCCGATCTGACTGATATTCGACTGAACATTACTCTCTGAATCGGCAAACTGGTTGCTTGCTACATTAAGAGATTGTAGAAGGCGTAAATCGACAACTCGTGCCGCCAGAGAAGATACAACAATCTTTCCCTGGCTTCTGAGTGATGCACGAGATTCAACAGCATCATAATGACTTAAAACAACCGATCTGACTGATATTCGACTGAACATTACTCTCTGAATCGGCAAACTGGTTACTTGCTGCATTAAGAGATTGTAGAAGGCGTAAATCGACAACTCGTGCCGCCAGAGAAGACACAACAATCTTTCCCTGGCTTCTGAGTGATGCACGAGATTCAACAGCATCATAATGACTTGAAACAACCCGATCTGACTGATATTCGACTGAACATTACTCTCTGAATCGGCAAACTGGTTACTTGCTGCATTAAGAGATTGTAGAAGGCGTAAATCGACAACTCGTGCCGCCAGAGAAGATACAACAATCTTTCCCTGGCTTCTGAGTAATGCACGAGATTCAACAGCATCATAATGACTTAAAACAACCCGATCTGACTGATATTCGACTGAACATTACTCTCTGAATCGGCAAACTGGTTACTTGCTGCATTAAGAGATTGTAGAAGGCGTAAATCGACAACTCGTGCCGCCAGAGAAGACACAACAATCTTTCCCTGGCTTCTGAGTGATGCACGAGATTCAACAGCATCATAATGACTTAAAACAACCCGATCTGACTGATATTCGACTGAACATTACTCTCTGAATCGGCAAACTGGTTACTTGCTGCATTAAGAGATTGTAGAAGGCGTAAATCGACAACTCGTGCCGCCAGAGAAGACACAACAATCTTTCCCTGGCTTCTGAGTAATGCACGAGATTCAACAGCATCATAATGACTTAAAACAACCCGATCTGACTGATATTCGACTGAACATTACTCTCTGAATCGGCAAACTGGCTACTTGCTGCATTAAGAGATTGTAGAAGGCGTAAATCGACAACTCGTGCCGCCAGAGAAGACATAACAATCTTTCCCTGGCTTCTGAGTAATGCACGAGATTCAACAGCATCATAATGACTTAAAACAACCCGATCTGACTGATATTCGACTGAACATTACTCTCTGAATCGGCAAACTGGTTACTTGCTGCATTAAGAGATTGTAGAAGGCGTAAATCGACAACTCGTGCCGCCAGAGAAGATACAACAATCTTTCCCTGGCTTCTGAGTGATGCACGAGATTCAACAGCATCATAATGACTTAAAACAAACCGATCTGACTGATATTCGACTGAACATTACTCTCTGAATCGGCAAACTGGTTACTTGCTGCATTAAGAGATTGTAGAAGGCGTAAATCGACAACTCGTGCCGCCAGAGAAGACATAACAATCTTTCCCTGGCTTCTGAGTGATGCACGAGATTCAACAGCATCATAATGACTTAAAACAACCCGATCTGACTGATATTCGACTGAACATTACTCTCTGAATCGGCAAACTGGTTACTTGCTGCATTAAGAGATTGTAGAAGGCGTAAATCGACAACTCGTGCCGCCAGAGAAGACACAACAATCTTTCCCTGGCTTCTGAGTAATGCACGAGATTCAACAGCATCATAATGACTTAAAACAACCCGATCTGACTGATATTCGACTGAACATTACTCTCTGAATCGGCAAACTGGTTACTTGCTGCATTAAGAGATTGTAGAAGGCGTAAATCGACAACTCGTGCCGCCAGAGAAGACACAACAATCTTTCCCTGGCTTCTGAGTAATGCACGAGATTCAACAGCATCATAATGACTTAAAACAACCCGATCTGACTGATATTCGACTGAACATTACTCTCTGAATCGGCAAACTGGTTACTTGCTGCATTAAGAGATTGTAGAAGGCGTAAATCGACAACTCGTGCCGCCAGAGAAGATACAACAATCTTTCCCTGGCTTCTGAGTAATGCACGAGATTCAACAGCATCATAATGACTTAAAACAACCCGATCTGACTGATATTCGACTGAACATTACTCTCTGAATCGGCAAACTGGTTACTTGCTGCATTAAGAGATTGTAGAAGGCGTAAATCGACAACTCGTGCCGCCAGAGAAGATACAACAATCTTTCCCTGGCTTCTGAGTGATGCACGAGATTCAACAGCATCATAATGACTTAAAACAAACCGATCTGACTGATATTCGACTGAACATTACTCTCTGAATCGGCAAACTGGTTACTTGCTGCATTAAGAGATTGTAGAAGGCGTAAATCGACAACTCGTGCCGCCAGAGAAGACACAACAATCTTTCCCTGGCTTCTGAGTGATGCACGAGATTCAACAGCATCATAATGACTTAAAACAAACCGATCTGACTGATATTCGACTGAACATTACTCTCTGAATCGGCAAACTGGTTACTTGCTGCATTAAGAGATTGTAGAAGGCGTAAATCGACAACTCGTGCCGCCAGAGAAGACACAACAATCTTTCCCTGGCTTCTGAGTGATGCACGAGATTCAACAGCATCATAATGACTTAAAACAACCCGATCTGACTGATATTCGACTGAACATTACTCTCTGAATCGGCAAACTGGTTACTTGCTGCATTAAGAGATTGTAGAAGGCGTAAATCGACAACTCGTGCCGCCAGAGAAGACACAACAATCTTTCCCTGGCTTCTGAGTGATGCACGAGATTCAACAGCATCATAATGACTTGAAACAACCCGATCTGACTGATATTCGACTGAACATTACTCTCTGAATCGGCAAACTGGTTACTTGCTGCATTAAGAGATTGTAGAAGGCGTAAATCGACAACTCGTGCCGCCAGAGAAGACACAACAATCTTTCCCTGGCTTCTGAGTGATGCACGAGATTCAACAGCATCATAATGACTTGAAACAACCCGATCTGACTGATATTCGACTGAACATTACTCTCTGAATCGGCAAACTGGTTACTTGCTGCATTAAGAGATTGTAGAAGGCGTAAATCGACAACTCGTGCCGCCAGAGAAGATACAACAATCTTTCCCTGGCTTCTGAGTGATGCACGAGATTCAACAGCATCATAATGACTTAAAACAACCCGATCTGACTGATATTCGACTGAACATTACTCTCTGAATCGGCAAACTGGTTACTTGCTGCATTAAGAGATTGTAGAAGGCGTAAATCGACAACTCGTGCCGCCAGAGAAGACACAACAATCTTTCCCTGGCTTCTGAGTGATGCACGAGATTCAACAGCATCATAATGACTTAAAACAACCCGATCTGACTGATATTCGACTGAACATTACTCTCTGAATCGGCAAACTGGTTACTTGCTGCATTAAGAGATTGTAGAAGGCGTAAATCGACAACTCGTGCCGCCAGAGAAGACACAACAATCTTTCCCTGGCTTCTGAGTAATGCACGAGATTCAACAGCATCATAATGACTTAAAACAACCCGATCTGACTGATATTCGACTGAACATTACTCTCTGAATCGGCAAACTGGTTACTTGCTGCATTAAGAGATTGTAGAAGGCGTAAATCGACAACTCGTGCCGCCAGAGAAGACATAACAATCTTTCCCTGGCTTCTGAGTAATGCACGAGATTCAACAGCATCATAATGACTTAAAACAACCCGATCTGACTGATATTCGACTGAACATTACTCTCTGAATCGGCAAACTGGTTACTTGCTGCATTAAGAGATTGTAGAAGGCGTAAATCGACAACTCGTGCCGCCAGAGAAGATACAACAATCTTTCCCTGGCTTCTGAGTGATGCACGAGATTCAACAGCATCATAATGACTTAAAACAAACCGATCTGACTGATATTCGACTGAACATTACTCTCTGAATCGGCAAACTGGTTACTTGCTGCATTAAGAGATTGTAGAAGGCGTAAATCGACAACTCGTGCCGCCAGAGAAGACATAACAATCTTTCCCTGGCTTCTGAGTAATGCACGAGATTCAACAGCATCATAATGACTTAAAACAACCCGATCTGACTGATATTCGACTGAACATTACTCTCTGAATCGGCAAACTGGTTACTTGCTGCATTAAGAGATTGTAGAAGGCGTAAATCGACAACTCGTGCCGCCAGAGAAGACACAACAATCTTTCCCTGGCTTCTGAGTAATGCACGAGATTCAACAGCATCATAATGACTTAAAACAACCCGATCTGACTGATATTCGACTGAACATTACTCTCTGAATCGGCAAACTGGTTACTTGCTGCATTAAGAGATTGTAGAAGGCGTAAATCGACAACTCGTGCCGCCAGAGAAGATACAACAATCTTTCCCTGGCTTCTGAGTGATGCACGAGATTCAACAGCATCATAATGACTTAAAACAAACCGATCTGACTGATATTCGACTGAACATTACTCTCTGAATCGGCAAACTGGTTACTTGCTGCATTAAGAGATTGTAGAAGGCGTAAATCGACAACTCGTGCCGCCAGAGAAGACACAACAATCTTTCCCTGGCTTCTGAGTGATGCACGAGATTCAACAGCATCATAATGACTTGAAACAACCCGATCTGACTGATATTCGACTGAACATTACTCTCTGAATCGGCAAACTGGTTACTTGCTGCATTAAGAGATTGTAGAAGGCGTAAATCGACAACTCGTGCCGCCAGAGAAGACACAACAATCTTTCCCTGGCTTCTGAGTGATGCACGAGATTCAACAGCATCATAATGACTTAAAACAACCCGATCTGACTGATATTCGACTGAACATTACTCTCTGAATCGGCAAACTGGTTACTTGCTGCATTAAGAGATTGTAGAAGGCGTAAATCGACAACTCGTGCCGCCAGAGAAGACACAACAATCTTTCCCTGGCTTCTGAGTAATGCACGAGATTCAACAGCATCATAATGACTTAAAACAACCCGATCTGACTGATATTCGACTGAACATTACTCTCTGAATCGGCAAACTGGTTACTTGCTGCATTAAGAGATTGTAGAAGGCGTAAATCGACAACTCGTGCCGCCAGAGAAGACACAACAATCTTTCCCTGGCTTCTGAGTAATGCACGAGATTCAACAGCATCATAATGACTTAAAACAACCCGATCTGACTGATATTCGACTGAACATTACTCTCTGAATCGGCAAACTGGTTACTTGCTACATTAAGAGATTGTAGAAGGCGTAAATCGACAACTCGTGCCGCCAGAGAAGATACAACAATCTTTCCCTGGCTTCTGAGTGATGCACGAGATTCAACAGCATCATAATGACTTAAAACAACCCGATCTGACTGATATTCGACTGAACATTACTCTCTGAATCGGCAAACTGGTTACTTGCTGCATTAAGAGATTGTAGAAGGCGTAAATCGACAACTCGTGCCGCCAGAGAAGACACAACAATCTTTCCCTGGCTTCTGAGTGATGCACGAGATTCAACAGCATCATAATGACTTGAAACAACCCGATCTGACTGATATTCGACTGAACATTACTCTCTGAATCGGCAAACTGGTTACTTGCTGCATTAAGAGATTGTAGAAGGCGTAAATCGACAACTCGTGCCGCCAGAGAAGACACAACAATCTTTCCCTGGCTTCTGAGTGATGCACGAGATTCAACAGCATCATAATGACTTAAAACAACCCGATCTGACTGATATTCGACTGAACATTACTCTCTGAATCGGCAAACTGGTTACTTGCTGCATTAAGAGATTGTAGAAGGCGTAAATCGACAACTCGTGCCGCCAGAGAAGACACAACAATCTTTCCCTGGCTTCTGAGTAATGCACGAGATTCAACAGCATCATAATGACTTAAAACAACCCGATCTGACTGATATTCGACTGAACATTACTCTCTGAATCGGCAAACTGGTTACTTGCTGCATTAAGAGATTGTAGAAGGCGTAAATCGACAACTCGTGCCGCCAGAGAAGATACAACAATCTTTCCCTGGCTTCTGAGTGATGCACGAGATTCAACAGCATCATAATGACTTAAAACAAACCGATCTGACTGATATTCGACTGAACATTACTCTCTGAATCGGCAAACTGGTTACTTGCTGCATTAAGAGATTGTAGAAGGCGTAAATCGACAACTCGTGCCGCCAGAGAAGACACAACAATCTTTCCCTGGCTTCTGAGTGATGCACGAGATTCAACAGCATCATAATGACTTGAAACAACCCGATCTGACTGATATTCGACTGAACATTACTCTCTGAATCGGCAAACTGGTTACTTGCTGCATTAAGAGATTGTAGAAGGCGTAAATCGACAACTCGTGCCGCCAGAGAAGACACAACAATCTTTCCCTGGCTTCTGAGTGATGCACGAGATTCAACAGCATCATAATGACTTAAAACAACCCGATCTGACTGATATTCGACTGAACATTACTCTCTGAATCGGCAAACTGGTTACTTGCTGCATTAAGAGATTGTAGAAGGCGTAAATCGACAACTCGTGCCGCCAGAGAAGACACAACAATCTTTCCCTGGCTTCTGAGTAATGCACGAGATTCAACAGCATCATAATGACTTAAAACAACCCGATCTGACTGATATTCGACTGAACATTACTCTCTGAATCGGCAAACTGGTTACTTGCTGCATTAAGAGATTGTAGAAGGCGTAAATCGACAACTCGTGCCGCCAGAGAAGACACAACAATCTTTCCCTGGCTTCTGAGTAATGCACGAGATTCAACAGCATCATAATGACTTAAAACAACCCGATCTGACTGATATTCGACTGAACATTACTCTCTGAATCGGCAAACTGGTTACTTGCTGCATTAAGAGATTGTAGAAGGCGTAAATCGACAACTCGTGCCGCCAGAGAAGATACAACAATCTTTCCCTGGCTTCTGAGTGATGCACGAGATTCAACAGCATCATAATGACTTAAAACAACCCGATCTGACTGATATTCGACTGAACATTACTCTCTGAATCGGCAAACTGGTTACTTGCTGCATTAAGAGATTGTAGAAGGCGTAAATCGACAACTCGTGCCGCCAGAGAAGACACAACAATCTTTCCCTGGCTTCTGAGTAATGCACGAGATTCAACAGCATCATAATGACTTAAAACAACCCGATCTGACTGATATTCGACTGAACATTACTCTCTGAATCGGCAAACTGGTTACTTGCTGCATTAAGAGATTGTAGAAGGCGTAAATCGACAACTCGTGCCGCCAGAGAAGATACAACAATCTTTCCCTGGCTTCTGAGTAATGCACGAGATTCAACAGCATCATAATGACTTAAAACAACCCGATCTGACTGATATTCGACTGAACATTACTCTCTGAATCGGCAAACTGGTTACTTGCTGCATTAAGAGATTGTAGAAGGCGTAAATCGACAACTCGTGCCGCCAGAGAAGATACAACAATCTTTCCCTGGCTTCTGAGTGATGCACGAGATTCAACAGCATCATAATGACTTAAAACAACCCGATCTGACTGATATTCGACTGAACATTACTCTCTGAATCGGCAAACTGGTTACTTGCTGCATTAAGAGATTGTAGAAGGCGTAAATCGACAACTCGTGCCGCCAGAGAAGACACAACAATCTTTCCCTGGCTTCTGAGTGATGCACGAGATTCAACAGCATCATAATGACTTAAAACAACCCGATCTGACTGATATTCGACTGAACATTACTCTCTGAATCGGCAAACTGGTTACTTGCTGCATTAAGAGATTGTAGAAGGCGTAAATCGACAACTCGTGCCGCCAGAGAAGACACAACAATCTTTCCCTGGCTTCTGAGTGATGCACGAGATTCAACAGCATCATAATGACTTAAAACAACCCGATCTGACTGATATTCGACTGAACATTACTCTCTGAATCGGCAAACTGGTTACTTGCTGCATTAAGAGATTGTAGAAGGCGTAAATCGACAACTCGTGCCGCCAGAGAAGACACAACAATCTTTCCCTGGCTTCTGAGTAATGCACGAGATTCAACAGCATCATAATGACTTAAAACAACCCGATCTGACTGATATTCGACTGAACATTACTCTCTGAATCGGCAAACTGGTTACTTGCTGCATTAAGAGATTGTAGAAGGCGTAAATCGACAACTCGTGCCGCCAGAGAAGATACAACAATCTTTCCCTGGCTTCTGAGTGATGCACGAGATTCAACAGCATCATAATGACTTAAAACAAACCGATCTGACTGATATTCGACTGAACATTACTCTCTGAATCGGCAAACTGGTTACTTGCTGCATTAAGAGATTGTAGAAGGCGTAAATCGACAACTCGTGCCGCCAGAGAAGACATAACAATCTTTCCCTGGCTTCTGAGTAATGCACGAGATTCAACAGCATCATAATGACTTAAAACAACCCGATCTGACTGATATTCGACTGAACATTACTCTCTGAATCGGCAAACTGGTTACTTGCTGCATTAAGAGATTGTAGAAGGCGTAAATCGACAACTCGTGCCGCCAGAGAAGACACAACAATCTTTCCCTGGCTTCTGAGTGATGCACGAGATTCAACAGCATCATAATGACTTAAAACAACCCGATCTGACTGATATTCGACTGAACATTACTCTCTGAATCGGCAAACTGGTTACTTGCTGCATTAAGAGATTGTAGAAGGCGTAAATCGACAACTCGTGCCGCCAGAGAAGATACAACAATCTTTCCCTGGCTTCTGAGTGATGCACGAGATTCAACAGCATCATAATGACTTAAAACAACCCGATCTGACTGATATTCGACTGAACATTACTCTCTGAATCGGCAAACTGGTTACTTGCTGCATTAAGAGATTGTAGAAGGCGTAAATCGACAACTCGTGCCGCCAGAGAAGACACAACAATCTTTCCCTGGCTTCTGAGTGATGCACGAGATTCAACAGCATCATAATGACTTAAAACAACCCGATCTGACTGATATTCGACTGAACATTACTCTCTGAATCGGCAAACTGGTTACTTGCTGCATTAAGAGATTGTAGAAGGCGTAAATCGACAACTCGTGCCGCCAGAGAAGACACAACAATCTTTCCCTGGCTTCTGAGTGATGCACGAGATTCAACAGCATCATAATGACTTAAAACAACCCGATCTGACTGATATTCGACTGAACATTACTCTCTGAATCGGCAAACTGGTTACTTGCTGCATTAAGAGATTGTAGAAGGCGTAAATCGACAACTCGTGCCGCCAGAGAAGACACAACAATCTTTCCCTGGCTTCTGAGTGATGCACGAGATTCAACAGCATCATAATGACTTAAAACAAACCGATCTGACTGATATTCGACTGAACATTACTCTCTGAATCGGCAAACTGGTTACTTGCTGCATTAAGAGATTGTAGAAGGCGTAAATCGACAACTCGTGCCGCCAGAGAAGACACAACAATCTTTCCCTGGCTTCTGAGTAATGCACGAGATTCAACAGCATCATAATGACTTAAAACAACCCGATCTGACTGATATTCGACTGAACATTACTCTCTGAATCGGCAAACTGGTTACTTGCTGCATTAAGAGATTGTAGAAGGCGTAAATCGACAACTCGTGCCGCCAGAGAAGACATAACAATCTTTCCCTGGCTTCTGAGTAATGCACGAGATTCAACAGCATCATAATGACTTAAAACAACCCGATCTGACTGATATTCGACTGAACATTACTCTCTGAATCGGCAAACTGGTTACTTGCTGCATTAAGAGATTGTAGAAGGCGTAAATCGACAACTCGTGCCGCCAGAGAAGATACAACAATCTTTCCCTGGCTTCTGAGTGATGCACGAGATTCAACAGCATCATAATGACTTAAAACAACCCGATCTGACTGATATTCGACTGAACATTACTCTCTGAATCGGCAAACTGGTTACTTGCTGCATTAAGAGATTGTAGAAGGCGTAAATCGACAACTCGTGCCGCCAGAGAAGACACAACAATCTTTCCCTGGCTTCTGAGTGATGCACGAGATTCAACAGCATCATAATGACTTAAAACAACCCGATCTGACTGATATTCGACTGAACATTACTCTCTGAATCGGCAAACTGGTTACTTGCTGCATTAAGAGATTGTAGAAGGCGTAAATCGACAACTCGTGCCGCCAGAGAAGACACAACAATCTTTCCCTGGCTTCTGAGTGATGCACGAGATTCAACAGCATCATAATGACTTAAAACAACCCGATCTGACTGATATTCGACTGAACATTACTCTCTGAATCGGCAAACTGGTTACTTGCTGCATTAAGAGATTGTAGAAGGCGTAAATCGACAACTCGTGCCGCCAGAGAAGATACAACAATCTTTCCCTGGCTTCTGAGTAATGCACGAGATTCAACAGCATCATAATGACTTAAAACAACCCGATCTGACTGATATTCGACTGAACATTACTCTCTGAATCGGCAAACTGGTTACTTGCTGCATTAAGAGATTGTAGGAGGAGGAGAGAGAGAAGAGGAGGAGGAGAGGAGAGGAGAGAGAAGGCGTAAATCGACAACTCGTGCCGCCAGAGAAGACACAACAATCTTTCCCTGGCTTCTGAGTGATGCACGAGATTCAACAGCATCATAATGATTTGAAACAACCCGATCTGACTGATATTCGACTGAACATTACTCTCTGAATCGGCAAACTGTTTACTTGCTGCATTAAGAGATTGTAGAAGGCGTAAATCGACAACTCGTGCCGCCAGAGAAGATACAACAATCTTTCGCTGGCTTCTGTGTTAATGCACGAGATTCAACAGCATCATAATGACTTAAAACAACCCGATCTGACTGATATTCGACTGAACATTACTCTCTGAATCGGCAAACTGGTTACTTGCTGCCATTAAGAGATTGTAGAAGGCGTAAAATCGACAACTCGTGCCGCCAGAGAAGATACAACAATCTTTCCCTGGCTTCTGAGTAATGCACGAGATTCAACAGCATCATAATGACTTAAAACAACCCGATCTGACTGATATTCGACTGAACATTACTCTCTGAATCGGCAAACTGGTTGCTTGCTACATTAAGAGATTGTAGAAGGCGTAAATCGACAACTCGTGCCGCCAGAGAAGACACAACAATCTTTCCCTGGCTTCTGAGTGATGCACGAGATTCAACAGCATCATAATGACTTGAAAACAACCCGATCTGACTGATATTCGACTGAACATTACTCTCTGATCGGCAAACTGGTTACTTGCTGCATTAAGAGATTGTAGAAGGCGTAAATCGACAACTCGTGCCGCCAGAGAAGACACAACAATCTTTCCCTGGCTTCTGAGTGATGCACGAGATTCAACAGCATCATAATGACTTAAAACAACCCGATCTGACTGATATTCGACTGAACATTACTCTCTGAAGCGGCCAAATCTGGTTACTTGCTGCATTAAGAGATTGTAGAAGGCGTAAATCGACAACTCGTGCCGCCAGAGAAGACACAACAATCTTTCCCTGGCTTCTGAGTGATGCACGAGATTCAACAGCATCATAATGACTTAAAACAAACCGATCTGACTGATATTCGACTGAACATTACTCTCTGAATCGGCAAACTGGTTACTTGCTGCATTAAGAGATTGTAGAAGGCGTAAATCGACAACTCGTGCCGCCAGAGAAGACACAACAATCTTTCCCTGGCTTCTGAGTAATGCACGATATTCAACAGCATCATAATGACTTAAAACAACCCGATCTGACTGATATTCGACTGAACATTACTCTCTGAATCGGCAAACTGGTTACTTGCTGCATTAAGAGATTGTAGAAGGCGTAAATCGACAACTCGTGCCGCCAGAGAAGACATAACAATCTTTCCCTGGCTTCTGAGTAATGCACGAGATTCAACAGCATCATAATGACTTAAAACAACCCGATCTGACTGATATTCGACTGAACATTACTCTCTGAATCGGCAAACTGGTTACTTGCTGCATTAAGAGATTGTAGAAGGCGTAAATCGACAACTCGTGCCGCCAGAGAAGATACAACAATCTTTCCATGGCTTCTGAGTGATGCACGAGATTCAACAGCATCATAATGACTTAAAACAAACCGATCTGACTGATATTCGAACTGAACATTACTCTCTGAATCGGCAAACTGTTTACTTGCTGCATTAAGAGATTGTAGAAGGCGTAAATCGACAACTCGTGCCGCCAGAGAAGACATAACAATCTTTCCCTGGCTTCTGAGTGATGCACGAGATTCAACAGCATCATAATGACTTAAAACAACCCGATCTGACTGATATTCGACTGAACATTACTCTCTGAATCGGCAAACTGGTTACTTGCTGCATTAAGAGATTGTAGAAGGCGTAAATCGACAACTCGTGCCGCCAGAGAAGACACAACAATCTTTCCCTGGCTTCTGAGTAATGCACGAGATTCAACAGCATCATAATGACTTAAAACAACCCGATCTGACTGATATTCGACTGAACATTACTCTCTGAATCGGCAAACTGGTTACTTGCTGCATTAAGAGATTGTAGAAGGCGTAAATCGACAACTCGTGCCGCCAGAGAAGGACATAACAATCTTTCCCTGGCTTCTGAGTAATGCACGAGATTCAACAGCATCATAATGACTTTAAAACAACCCGATCTGACTGATATTCGACTGAACATTACTCTCTGAATCGGCAAACTGGTTACTTGCTGCATTAAGAGATTGTAGAAGGCGTTAAATCGACAACTCGTGCCGCCAGAGAAGATACAACAATCTTTCCCTGGCTTCTGAGTGATGCACGAGATTCAACAGCATCATAATGAGTTAAAACAACCGATCTGACTGATATTCGACTGAACATTACTCTCTGAATCGGCAAACTGGTTACTTGCTGCATTAAGAGATTGTAGAAGGCGTAAATCGACAACTCGTGCCGCCAGAGAAGATACAACAATCTTTCGCTGGCTTCTGGAGTAATGCACGAGATTCAACAGCATCATAATGACTTAAAACAACCCGATCTGACTGATATTCGACTGAAACATTACTCTCTGAATCGGCAAACTGGTTACTTGCTGCATTAAGAGATTGTAGAAGGCGTAAATCGACAACTCGTGCCGCCAGAGAAGATACAACAATCTTTCCCTGGCTTCTGAGTAATGCACGAGATTCAACAGCATCATAATGACTTAAAACAACCCGATCTGACTGATATTCGACTGAACATTACTCTCTGAATCGGCAAACTGGTTGCTTGCTACATTAAGAGATTGTAGAAGGCGTAAATCGACAACTCGTGCCGCCAGAGAAGAAACAACAATCTTTCCCTGGCTTCTGAGTGATGCACGAGATTCAACAGCATCATAATTACTTAAAACAACCCGATCTGATGATATTCGACTGAACATTACTCTCTGAATCGGCAAACTGGTTACTTGCTGCATTAAGAGATTGTAGAAGGCGTAAATCGACAACTCGTGCCGCCAGAGAAGACACAACAATCTTTCCTGGGCTTCTGAGTGATGCACGAGATTCAACAGCATCATAATGACTTTAAAACACACCGATCTGACTGATATTCGACTGAACATTACTCTCTGAATCGGCAAACTGGTTACTTGCTGCATTAAGAGATTGTAGAAGGCGTAAATCGACAACTCGTGCCGCCAGAGAAGACACAAACAATCTTTCCCTGGCTTCTGAGTAATGCACGAGATTCAACAGCATCATAATGACTTAAAACAACCCGATCTGACTGATATTCGACTGAACATTACTCTCTGAATCGGCAAACTGGCTACTTGCTGCATTAAGAGATTGTAGAAGGCGTAAATCGACAACTCGTGCCGCCAGAGAAGACATAACAATCTTTCCCTGGCTTCTGAGTAATGCACGAGATTCAACAGCATCATAATGACTTAAAACAACCCGATCTGACTGATATTCGACTGAACATTACTCTCTGAATCGGCAAACTGGTTACTTGCTGCATTAAGAGATTGTAGAAGGCGTAAATCGACAACTCGTGCCGCCAGAGAAGACACAACAATCTTTCCCTGGCTTCTGAGTGATGCACGAGATTCAACAGCATCATAATGACTTGAATCAAACCGATCTGACTGATATTCGAGTTGCTGAACATTACTCTCTGAATCGGCAAACTGGTTACTTGCTGCATTAAGAGATTGTAGAAGGCGTAAATCGACAACTCGTGCCGCCAGAGAAGACACAACAATCTTTCCCTGGCTTCTGAGTGATGCACGAGATTCAACAGCATCATAATGACTTGAAACAACCCGATCTGACTGATATTCGACTGAACATTACTCTCTGAATCGGCAAACTGGTTACTTGCTGCATTAAGAGATTGTAGAAGGCGTCAATCGACAACTCGTGCCGCCAGAGAAGACACAACAATCTTTCCCTGGCTTCTGAGTGATGCACGAGATTCAACAGCATCATAATGATTTGAAACAACCCGATCTGACTGATATTCGAAACTGAACATTACTCTCTGAATCGGCAAACTGGTTACTTGCTGCATTAAGAGATTGTAGAAGGCGTAAATCGACAACTCGTGCCGCCAGAGAAGATACAACAATCTTTCCCTGGCTTCTGAGTAATGCACGAGATTCAACAGCATCATAATGATTTAAAACAAACCGATCTGACTGATATTCGACTGAACATTACTCTCTGAATCGGCAAACTGGTTACTTGCTGCATTAAGAGATTGTAGAAGGCGTAAATCGACAACTCGTGCCGCCAGAGAAGATACAACAATCTTTCCCTGGCTTCTGAGTAATGCACGAGATTCAACAGCATCATAATGATTTTAAACAACCCGATCTGACTGATATTCGACTGAACATTACTCTCTGAATCGGCAAACTGGTTGCTTGCTACATTAAGAGATTGTAGAAGGCGTAAATCGACAACTCGTGCCGCCAGAGAAGATACAACAATCTTTCCCTGGCTTCTGAGTGATGCACGAGATTCAACAGCATCATAATGACTTAAAACAAACCGATCTGACTGATATTCGACTGAACATTACTCTCTGAATCGGCAAACTGGTTACTTGCTGCATTAAGAGATTGTAGAAGGCGTAAATCGACAACTCGTGCCGCCAGAGAAGACATAACAATCTTTCCCTGGCTTCTGAGTAATGCACGAGATTCAACAGCATCATAATGACTTAAAACAACCCGATCTGACTGATATTCGACTGAACATTACTCTCTGAATCGGCAAACTGGTTACTTGCTGCATTAAGAGATTGTAGAAGGCGTAAATCGACAACTCGTGCCGCCAGAGAAGATACAACAATCTTTCCCTGGCTTCTGAGTAATGCACGAGATTCAACAGCATCATAATGACTTAAAACAACCCGATCTGACTGATATTCGACTGAACATTACTCTCTGAATCGGAAAACTGGTTGCTTGCTACATTAAGAGATTGTAGAAGGCGTAAATCGACAACTCGTGCCGCCAGAGAAGATACAACAATCTTTCCCTGGCTTCTGAGTGATGCACGAGATTCAACAGCATCATAATGACTTAAAACAACCCGATCTGACTGATATTCGACTGAACATTACTCTCTGAATCGGCAAACTGGTTACTTGCTGCATTAAGAGATTGTAGAAGGCGTAAATCGACAACTCGTGCCGCCAGAGAAGACACAACAATCTTTCCCTGGCTTCTGAGTGATGCACGAGATTCAACAGCATCATAATGACTTCAAACACCCCGATCTGACTGATATTCGACTGAACATTACTCTCTGAATCGGCAAACTGGTTACTTGCTGCATTAAGAGATTGTAGAAGGCGTAAATCGACAACTCGTGCCGCCAGAGAAGACACAACAATCTTTCCCTGGCTTCTGAGTAATGCACGAGATTCAACAGCATCATAATGACTTAAAACAACCCGATCTGACTGATATTCGACTGAACATTACTCTCTGAATCGGCAAACTGGCTACTTGCTGCATTAAGAGATTGTAGAAGGCGTAAATCGACAACTCGTGCCGCCAGAGAAGACATAACAATCTTTCCCTGGCTTCTGAGTAATGCACGAGATTCAACAGCATCATAATGACTTAAAACAACCCGATCTGACTGATATTCGACTGAACATTACTCTCTGAATCGGCAAACTGGTTACTTGCTGCATTAAGAGATTGTAGAAGGCGTAAATCGACAACTCGTGCCGCCAGAGAAGACACAACAATCTTTCCCTGGCTTCTGAGTGATGCACGAGATTCAACAGCATCATAATGACTTGAAACAACCCGATCTGACTGATATTCGACTGAACATTACTCTCTGAATCGGCAAACTGGTTACTTGCTGCATTAAGAGATTGTAGAAGGCGTAAATCGACAACTCGTGCCGCCAGAGAAGACACAACAATCTTTCCCTGGCTTCTGAGTGATGCACGAGATTCAACAGCATCATAATGACTTGAAACAACCCGATCTGACTGATATTCGACTGAACATTACTCTCTGAATCGGCAAACTGGTTACTTGCTGCATTAAGAGATTGTAGAAGGCGTCAATCGACAACTCGTGCCGCCAGAGAAGACACAACAATCTTTCCCTGGCTTCTGAGTGATGCACGAGATTCAACAGCATCATAATGATTTGAAACAACCCGATCTGACTGATATTCGACTGAACATTACTCTCTGAATCGGCAAACTGGTTACTTGCTGCATTAAGAGATTGTAGAAGGCGTAAATCGACAACTCGTGCCGCCAGAGAAGATACAACAATCTTTCCCTGGCTTCTGAGTAATGCACGAGATTCAACAGCATCATAATGATTTAAAACAACCCGATCTGACTGATATTCGACTGAACATTACTCTCTGAATCGGCAAACTGGTTACTTGCTGCATTAAGAGATTGTAGAAGGCGTAAATCGACAACTCGTGCCGCCAGAGAAGATACAACAATCTTTCCCTGGCTTCTGAGTAATGCACGAGATTCAACAGCATCATAATGATTTAAAACAACCCGATCTGACTGATATTCGACTGAACATTACTCTCTGAATCGGCAAACTGGTTGCTTGCTACATTAAGAGATTGTAGAAGGCGTAAATCGACAACTCGTGCCGCCAGAGAAGATACAACAATCTTTCCCTGGCTTCTGAGTGATGCACGAGATTCAACAGCATCATAATGACTTAAAACAACCGATCTGACTGATATTCGACTGAACATTACTCTCTGAATCGGCAAACTGGTTACTTGCTGCATTAAGAGATTGTAGAAGGCGTAAATCGACAACTCGTGCCGCCAGAGAAGATACAACAATCTTTCCCTGGCTTCTGAGTGATGCACGAGATTCAACAGCATCATAATGACTTAAAACAACCCGATCTGACTGATATTCGACTGAACATTACTCTCTGAATCGGCAAACTGGCTACTTGCTGCATTAAGAGATTGTAGAAGGCGTAAATCGACAACTCGTGCCGCCAGAGAAGACACAACAATCTTTCCCTGGCTTCTGAGTAATGCACGAGATTCAACAGCATCATAATGACTTAAAACAACCCGATCTGACTGATATTCGACTGAACATTACTCTCTGAATCGGCAAACTGGTTACTTGCTGCATTAAGAGATTGTAGAAGGCGTAAATCGACAACTCGTGCCGCCAGAGAAGATACAACAATCTTTCCCTGGCTTCTGAGTAATGCACGAGATTCAACAGCATCATAATGACTTAAAACAACCCGATCTGACTGATATTCGACTGAACATTACTCTCTGAATCGGCAAACTGGTTACTTGCTGCATTAAGAGATTGTAGAAGGCGTAAATCGACAACTCGTGCCGCCAGAGAGGATACAACAATCTTTCCCTGGCTTCTGAGTGATGCACGAGATTCAACAGCATCATAATGACTTAAAACAAACCGATCTGACTGATATTCGACTGAACATTACTCTCTGAATCGGCAAACTGGTTACTTGCTGCATTAAGAGATTGTAGAAGGCGTAAATCGACAACTCGTGCCGCCAGAGAAGATACAACAATCTTTCCCTGGCTTCTGAGTAATGCACGAGATTCAACAGCATCATAATGATTTAAAACAACCCGATCTGACTGATATTCGACTGAACATTACTCTCTGAATCGGCAAACTGGTTACTTGCTGCATTAAGAGATTGTAGAAGGCGTAAATCGACAACTCGTGCCGCCAGAGAAGATACAACAATCTTTCCCTGGCTTCTGAGTGATGCACGAGATTCAACAGCATCATAATGACTTGAAACAACCCGATCTGACTGATATTCGACTGAACATTACTCTCTGAATCGGCAAACTGGTTACTTGCTGCATTAAGAGATTGTAGAAGGCGTAAATCGACAACTCGTGCCGCCAGAGAAGACACAACAATCTTTCCCTGGCTTCTGAGTGATGCACGAGATTCAACAGCATCATAATGACTTGAAACAACCCGATCTGACTGATATTCGACTGAACATTACTCTCTGAATCGGCAAACTGGTTACTTGCTGCATTAAGAGATTGTAGAAGGCGTAAATCGACAACTCGTGCCGCCAGAGAAGACACAACAATCTTTCCCTGGCTTCTGAGTGATGCACGAGATTCAACAGCATCATAATGACTTAAAACAACCCGATCTGACTGATATTCGACTGAACATTACTCTCTGAATCGGCAAACTGGTTACTTGCTGCATTAAGAGATTGTAGAAGGCGTAAATCGACAACTCGTGCCGCCAGAGAAGACACAACAATATTTCACTGGCTTCTGAGTGATGCACGAGATTCAACAGCATCATAATGACTTAAAACAACCCGATCTGACTGATATTCGACTGAACATTACTCTCTGAATCGGCAAACTGGTTACTTGCTGCATTAAGAGATTGTAGAAGGCGTAAATCGACAACTCGTGCCGCTAGAGAAGCTGCAACAAACTCTCCGCAGCATCTGAGCTAGCTAGAAGCAATAAAAAAAGACACAGTAACTTAAACAATGCGATCTGTGTAGATCAAAACTCACTGAATCGCCAAACAGGCTGTTATGAGCTCTCTATGACTTTTAAGCGAAAAGAGAGAGATAGACGAAGATATCCTAGTGACTCAGAACAATGAATGTACGGTAGAAAAGGCATGCAGCTCATGCTATCGCCAAACGTGTTACTTGCTTTTTTAAGAAATTGTTAAGTTGTAATCGTCAACTCGTGCTGCTACAGAAAATCTTCAACGACCTTTCATAAGTTAATGAGCATGGTGAGAAAAACAAGAGCAGCATAGTAACTGAAAGAAATGTGCTGTCTGATGATCGTCTAAGATCGGTCAGTCAATGAAGCAAACGGATTACTTGGCTCTACTAGAGCATAATTTGCAGTGTATTCATCTTATTCCTAGGCAAATTTGCGTGGCTGCAGGTTTCTACATCGTTTCAATTTTATCATTATTCTGACCATCTTATTACGATTTTCTACATGTATAGTCTTTATTCTGTAGTAGTATACATTCCACAGAATTAGATTAATCTGCGCGCGCTTCGGTTTCCTAGAAAGGACGAGTTATATGTAACCTTAATATCGAAATTGCACATCACAGAATTTGACACCTTGTTCCTTCTCGAATGGATAATTCGTGTATCGCTTGCTATTGGAAATGGCAAACAATGAGCTGTCACCAGAGCCAGTGAGAGATGCGTGCGTGCTGTGATATAATTTCGCACACACCAAAACACACATCGTGTCGGGTTAACATTCGATTCATTGAATGCACTATACAGTGAGAAATGCCGAGGAATGGATGTGAAAACATCAAGTGAACTAATTTTCGTACGCTTGGTAGTTTCTTTAATAATGATCGGAGGGGCCAACATTATGGAGAAAACTTGTGCGCAATGATCTGAATTCTTCGAATCCTAAGGAAATTTGGCAATCGAAGCACTCAGCTGGAACTCACATTAATCCGCAAACAACGCACGACTTTTTTTCCTATTTCTGTAAGGTATTAGGAATTCCTTTTTGCCCACTTAATAGGTTCTTCGATGGGTAATAGGTTTCGTATTTATCACACTTCTAGCAAACCGAAGCAGACAAACAAAATATTTAATTCTGTGATACATTCATTTTAACTTGAATTCGCTAACGTGTAGCAGCTAAACTCACTGGTTTATATTGGTTCCCGGTGTTACGAATTTTAATTTCCCTAGGTTTTAGTTTCCGATCGGAAAATAAAACCATGGTTTTATCTTCCTAGTAGGAAAATGATACCAGGTTTTATTTTCCTATTAGGAAACTAGAAGCCGCAACACCAGCTTAAACCAGGGGGAAACTAAAACACACTTAAAAATTTGAGTTTAATTTTCCTATCGGAATATTAAACCATGGTTTTAGTTTCCGGTAGGAAACTGAGACAGAGGGAGAGAGAGAACTATAACACCGGACTAAACAATACAACCGTCACAGCAGGTCACTCCATCCCAGAGTTACTATTTAAAGCCATCGCTGAAAGCATGCGACTCGATAGAGAACGAATATTGTGTTGGTGTCTCTTGTCTGTCAGCGATGACTCACGCTCACGCTGCAATCGGGAGCAAGCATGATTGACGCCAGTCAAATTCTGCACCACAGACGTGATTGAAGAACCAATTAAACTGATTGTCTTCTCACAGGTTCAATTAACTGAAGGCGACCAGATTTATAAATCCAAAACCGGGTCACCTTACAGAGTAAGAAAATGGGTCCATAAGTGCATAGGAAAATTGTTGGGTAATCATCAAACTATGAGAATCATGGAATCTTTTTTTTTACTTCGTTCTCTCGCCTAATGTAATGTAAATCGATTTAGGCAGCTGTGTTTGGTTTTACATTTCTCTGTTATTTCGTGTGTATATTCTGGTGTTAGCTTTTCATATCAACAATTATGCAGTCATTTACTGAATACCTTCCCATTTTCAGTAGTTTTTAGTGCATTTCTTCAATCGATGTTCAATCATTGATTGTTTACCTCGTTACGTTCAATACATAGAACTTGATTTTAGCGCTCATGGTATGGATATAGACTGAGATCTTTTTCTATGGTTCAGGACTTATTGCCTCGACCTCGCTATGATCCATGACTGATTCTTATTCTTATGACTGACTTTCATTCCCCTCTGTCACACCGAGAGAAGACTTCGAACATTTTTTCCTTATGCATGCACCTTATATAATCAGTACATTTGAATGTTTTCCTATTGTTCTGACCACAGAAATACTTACGACTATATTTATACGTATTTCTACTTTTCTGACTTTGTAACTCGACCTTTTGTAATGCAGCTTATGATTTTCAGTCTACAAATATACGTACGCATTCTATTCTTAGCACGCGTGGTGTACTATGCTTTAAACTAAATTTAAATAAAAATATCTGAAGCTGAAATTTTGAACTGAGACACGGCAAAACCGGGATGTCTGGCCACTTTGAGTTAACTTGACTCTAAACACTAACCTGATTCCCGTATTCGTCCACAACTCCGTATGAGGGTTGCGAAATCATACATCCGAAAAGGACATTTCATTTTCAACTTCTCATCTACTCAGCATAAATAACCTCACAGTGAACAACTCATCTTTATATTATTTGAGATTAAAATGATTATTTCGTGAGGGGACTCGGTCTTACGCACGCATGCTTCTTTTGCGCACGACGATTACTCAAACTGAATTGAAGATTACTCGTGCGTGATTGTCTGTGTGTAATGAGGGGTCTTTATCACGCCTCGCCAATCAATAGCTCCTCAACCTATCGAATGAAGAGGAGAGGGACTTAAGGTGTGATTAGGTTAGTGTTTATCGCAGTGACAGAATGCACGCGTGTTGACAACTTCTGCTATCGAACTCGTCCACCTCAAGAATGAGATTGTACATGAACAGAGACAAACTGACCGAGGGTCAGATTAACGACTGTCTCCATGACCATTATACTGAACATCCTAGAAACAGGAAACCCCAACGATCGCGCTGTATCCGGATCTCTCATTTGCTGTCAAAAATGTAACGATCATTGTTTAATTCAAGAAATTACCTAACCAATTTCAAAAAGCATACATGGCAAACATGACTATTCTAAGGGTAGTAAAACTGAAATTATGTTTTCAATCATTAATTTCATGCAATTCATCGGATCACAATTAGGCCTTATCAAAAATACGGCATTTCACTGTAATTTCGTGCAAAGTAAAAAAAGCATATAGCTCTCGGTCAAGAGAATCCAAACATCAATGTTTCCACTTGATCATGCGATATGTGCTCGCAGCACTCCCTTCATCTCACCGGGGCACTGCGAGTATGCATCTGAGTGATCTGTTTTTTGGCCCGGGATAATGAAAAACATTCAAGCAAAGTGGGGTGCATGCATGTTGGTGCTGCCAAACTGCACCGTCAAAACCTCAAATGCCACCCTGCACCCACCGCCCCTTCATGTCAGAGTATCCGCGTTTCAGCAATTGGTCATGGACTGCATTCGGCTGATAGTTAAACTTGCGGAGTATCTGCTGACTTTTACTCAAATTGGGTTGGCACCCACGCCGGGAGTTGAGGATCAGCAACCTTGACGTCTATAATGATAAAGGAATTTACTGACAGCGGATTTCCAGAACCATAGTATGACCTATGTTTTGTGGTTATTGCATAACGGAATATATCAGGCGATTGAGAGCAACATTCTCACCGCAGCATGCTGAAACTTACGCTTCAACTAAGATGCTGCATATACCACTATGCGCACCGATAGAATTCATGTTGGACAGCATCTTTTGCCACATCGAAATTTCACTATGTTTGTAATAGGCTATTTAGGTCGGTCAGTTATTGCATCTTCCGAAATCTCTGTAGCGCTGAGACAGGAGATTCGAACTCCTGATGCTTAAAGACTGACACGACACTAATGGCTTTCATTATGTTTTGAATGATAATTTACGTTGATTTATGCATGAAAGATTAAACTTGGTTGAGTAGATTATTTTTGCGAACTCGACCAAATATTCCTGCGCCTTACATCAACGAAACATAATTAGGTACCGGTAGATTAGTGGCTAATTATCAAGATACAATACTTAGCTTACATAGCGAAACGGACAGAGAATAAAAGGATACGGACACAGAATCGTAAAAGAATTCTAAAAACATGAATATTTTCAAAAATCGGCCGTCCTAAAGTTTTACGCTTTTTGATAATGGGGTTTAATTGAAGCAAACAAACGGAATCTTTTTGAAAATTACCTTGTATTAGTTACATAAGTTACGTACGAATGTTTTCATCAACTCAATACTCCCCGTGAAGTCATCAGGCTGTCACATATATTTTATTTCTTTTGGATCAAATAATAGAGGATCGTATTTTTCTCGAAACATGATGCGCTGTTCCTCCATAAAAATTCTTTAGAGGTCTTCAATTGTTATAGGATTTCTTTGGATTATATTTTCCTTCAAAGTGCCAGATATATTCAATAACATATACCGATAGATCAAGTATAGTCAATTGGTTGTGGTTGAAAAAAGTGAGTAGGCCTATAGTTTTTCTCCAAAAATCTCCTTGAGTCTACATGCAATTCAGTGCACTAGATGTCCAGCTATTAGGAAATGCACATTCTTCGTATGAGATATGCGGCAGGACGACACTCAATACTCAGACAAATTCTCAAAAATCAACTCTTACATCACACAACTTCCTGGAACCCACTTCATTGATAGCGCTTCTAATCATTACGTATGACGGTATATTGTTCTAAGTGTGAATATTTCTTGCTTTCAACTTACTGTCAATGTAACATGAAAATGCCAGTTCATATTGAGGTTTAGCAATTATTTATCAAAGAAAACGATTTTTCTCAATCTGCTGCAGATAATTTCTGACGATACCGTTCAAACCGATTTCTACACTCAAGCCGTGACCTCATATGAAGTAGGCCTCCGGTTTCAGAATCATACCAAGTCTGTTTAATCCGCATCTTCGACGTGTTCTTTAAACTATGTTCAAGGATGCGGTATTGCTGAGACTGGACTCTTCCAAGACAAGTATTTTATATTCTGGTAGTTTCATTGGATATATACATGTATGTATGATAGGTATGGTGAGTGAAGTATTTGCATTTTGGACGATAAACAGCATTGGTGATATCCCTGAATCTTCTGAAGATATATCGAATTGAGCTCTGACTTGTGTAAAGTTTGGTGAATAACGTCCTCTTCGTCCCATTTTCTGATAATTGGGAAAATTAACTGCGTTTCTTGAACTGGCTGGATGTCAATCTCGTGATGCATCCACCAAATAAACGCGACAATTAATGTCAGTCGCTATTTTGTGTTGAAAGAATGTCGTTCTAACGGTATGATAGATCTTCTTCACGTTTTTCTGATATCCATTAATAGCTGATGGAAATAGATAGCACTACCATTTTCCGGAATAGATTACAGTTGTAAATATCCATTTTGGTGATGATGTTATCATGTATATTTATGCAAACCAGTTAATATTTTTAAGAACATCATTTAAGTGCCCAGCAGATTAAAGAATCGTTTTTGTGTTGCTAGCACAAGGTTTTATTTACACACTATATTGAAAATTATACATCGATAAGTTTTGCAAATGTCGTAGGCCCTGCGTAGGCCTATATTCAAGAAAAATCTGCACACCTGATCTGAAAATGTACGTAGATCGCACCCTGTGCTTGCGGAGTACTTTTTTAGGAAATTTCACTGGGCGACATTAATGCAAAATAGGTGGCGTCTTACGGAATCTACTAGATTTGTTCTCTTTTCGACTGAATGAAAACATATATATTCTGTATCTTGTCTGGTGTAGGTAAAATTAAAAATGTGGGCATAGCATACGGCCTATATCTTTAAATTAAACTATCTTTGGATTTGCTTGAATGCATAGTCGAAAGCCGTCATTCCTCTACAATATTTTCATATTCATTAAATTGTTCATAAGCAGAATAATTACTTTTACACGATTGTTAAAATGAGACTGATCTAGCCAGTCGATATGCATTTAACCACGAAATAAAAATCAAAGTTGTCATTCCAAGACGATAATAAAAATGATTATGAAAACGATGATGATATTATGATTAGCCGTTGTAGCTAATCATTCGCGAAAATGTCCTCGTAAGATACTGAAATTAATAGACTTGCTAAATTTTTAAGGAAGTACGCAATTCCCAAACTGTAACAACTCAATCATTATAATGATAAATCACACAAACATGTACTAACCGAAACCAAATAACAAGGTTTAACGTGTAACGCAGGCTGTCTATATTTAGGTTCTATTGCTCCATCATCATTATCGGAAAGCAAAAACAAGACATCACAAGACGTATGTGGCACTCAGCATGAAAATACACATTTGTACAGGATTTGCATGTCGACAAAACGTCAAAAATTGAGTGCCATCTCAATGCATGATATTCGACTGATGTCATCGACTATCAATTTCTGAGCAATGAAATTTAATTTAGTAAACAATTAATTATTTTTTGCACTTTTTCAAATTAAAAATGGTAACCAAAGACTATGAATCATTCATAGTCTTTGTGGTGGACAGCCCAGTGAGCTTTTTAAACGTGTATAGATTTTTACCTTTTGCGCATCTCCTCTCAAAGCTGGAATAAGATGGTATCAATCAAGAAAATTTCATAAGAATAGTTAATGGGGTCTACTGTATCTAACCGAATTTCTGTCACTGTTCGCCTATGTGTCATTCCAACAAGATTCAAATTTTTTTAGAAATTGTGTGATAGGGTTAAATGTTTACTAAATCGCCTCAAACTGTCAAGATATGTAAACCTATGTCTTAATAGTAAAATCACTAATTCTGGCGTAAACCTCTCATTATTTCTTTTGTTATACAGACATTTACATGAGTAGTCCAAATGTTTTAAATATAACGTGAAAGCCAGTCATGAGTAGTACTATTTGCAAACGGCACAGTCCAAAGAGGGTAAATTAGTTCATAAAATTCTTAGAATATAAATTAGTTCTTGCGAATTTACGTAAAACATAAAACACATTTAGTTTTGTGTCGAGGATATGGAATTCCATCTCCATGTGTTTATACCTGTTCAATTTGCTTAACCAACTTTCTGAGTTTTGAGTATATCATACTCGAATCACAAATCGGAACCATGAAAAATAAGACGCGAAAGCTGCATATCAGTGAAACTTTGAAGGATTCCCGTCAGATCTTATCGATTGCTTGCTCTAGACTCAAGACTTTGGGAGCTGTATCTGCAAATTCAGTGGCGTAGATGGCTTGGTGGTCTCTCGACCTGAACTATTGCAAAATTCAAGTATGACTGCAGACAAACTACCTTCTCACATAAAAGTATAAGTAGAGTTGAGGTTGAGTATGAAAAAGTTGAGGTCAAAAAGTTATTATCAATTCTCTCTCCTGTGATGATCATTTGCTAACTTACACCGAAAAGATTTTTCCAAATTCCATTCTGCCTACGTCATTGGTTGCCACAGTTTTGAGGACCAAAATGTTAAGAAATAGTCATTATTATAAATTGTCCAATTTTTTAACTACGGGTAGATATTTAGTAGACCCTATTTACTATTGCAGGGTTAATAATGTAGGTAGGCCCCTACTTTAAATAGCTGGTTGGCCCCTATTTTTTATTGGAAGAAGGTTTTTTTCCAATGTACCCGACCACAAATTTAATGCCAGCTACGCGTCTGACATTGTATAATTAGCATTTTCGATTAGAGCCAAGTAGTTGTAATTGTAGGTCTTTTGTAAGTGAAGGTATACAACTTCCGGACGAAACATTTCGTGAGAATAACATTTTTAGTAGAATTTACTTATCCACACGAAAGATGCCGTGGGAATAACATTTTCAGGGGAATTAATTTACTTATTCGCATGAAAAATATCGTGGGATTAATCACTGCCTTTCAACTTACATAATTTCAACACTGCAATTTTCTGACATATATGTGAAAAGGACAACAAATTATATACAGCATGCAGTATTAAATAATCAATTTAAAACGAGTTTACGCACAAAGTATTATGTGACTAAGTACAATCATATGTTCAGATGTTATGTATTATCTGACACAGTCCATAAATGCAGACACAGTCCATAATTATTAGAATATATCAACAACACTTCTAATAATATTCTTTATATCCTGTAATGTGATGTATATATATATATATAAATATGTTTCAACATGTATATATATGTTGAAATTTTATGCCTATTGCTATGCAATTGTAAAATCAGCTGATACTTCAAATGCTGGCAAAATGAATTTATGGCATTTAATCATATATTACAATTTTAGCATAATACAATTTTGATAATTGATTTGCTGGAAACTCATTTTTTGTCGATTGATCACTGCACATAGTGATAATTATCATCATTTATTACACATTGAAAGCAAAAATGATGGCTCTCATTTAAATGCATTGATCTAATTATGAATATCTTATAAATTATCTTATATCTTATCTTATAAAATATCTTATAAATATTTTAGTAAATTTATACGTAGAATTGCTTGGAAGGTCTGAGTGCGGATCTACAAATGGAAATAATGATTACGTGCGATATCATAGCCTACATCTATATTCGCTCATGATTCCACTTGAATTCAGCTATGCAAATTATCTAGTCTAGCTGGTGGAATATATTCTCTTTTTATATTAATGAATTAGCAAACCACAAATCTCCCATTTGCAAGTTATCCTATCGTCGAATACCAGCCTTCACACATCTCCGTCGAGAGAGGGCCGACCGAGGGTCGAGGTGCAGGGTCAGAAGCCATCTGTAAATTAAGAAGGTCACTACATTCGAATTCATCGGAGAAATTCTCGCTCACAGGTTCAAGGTCAATTACTTCCCCTAAACTGATATCCTCTATACCTTCCGGTATAGGAGACAGCGGAGGAAGATTTGAACTGACCGATTGAGGTTCGTTAATTGACCGGAAATCCCTCTCTGCCAGGGGTATGTCCGGGTCCGGAACAAGCACTTCCAAATCGATACCTGGATCTACCTCAATTTCCTCTCGGAAATAAGGATGAATTTCTTGCTGATCTTCCACCCCAGCAGTTACGGAAGAACTCCGCGCATGATCTCTCTGATCCAGACGAACGTCAATCGGGCACGGTTTGACTCTGTTAACATGTACAACTTGGTACCTACCCGGCCGTGCCGGATCTGACACTTCTACGTTAGTCGCATTCATAATTCGTGATACAAGATACGGCCCTCGCCAAGATCTTGACAACTTCGGGCAAGGTCCAGTCGGCACTTCAGAGTGCAACCAGACTAAATCCCCTGATCTGTAGTGAGGTACTTTCGTAGCTCTACGATCATAAAACTGCTTCTGATGACTCCTGGCTGCCGCCAAGTTGTCTCTTGCTACCTGCCCGCAGAGCGAATGCTTGCTTGGAGCCATTCTGCATAATCTTCCGCTTCCATATTAGCAGATGGCACTGATTCAAGAATGACATCTATTGGGAAACGCATTTCCCTCCCCATAAACAATCTGGACGGCGAGTAACCCGTGGAGTAATGGATATTGGACCGATACGCCCACATACAGAAATGTAGCGTTTCGTCCCACCTTTCTCGATCTCGATCGGTATGAGACAGCAGCAAATTCTTAATAGTACGGTTGAGTCTCTCGACTCCCCCATTCCCCATAGGATGATAAGGACTAGAGCGCAATTTCCTCATTCCCAACAAATGACACAGCTGGCGAAATAGTGCTGACTCAAATTCCGTCCCTTGATCGGACAAAATCTCCTTTGGTACTCCATAGCGAGAAGCCCAATGGGAGAGAATTGTAGTAGCCACTGTTTTGGCGGTATGATCTTTCAGTGGCACTGCTTCGGCCCACTTTGTAAAGGCGTCCACCATTGTAAGAATAAATCGATTTCCGGAAGCCGTTCTATTTAAGGGACCAATTATGTCCAAAGAAATACGCGCAAGAGGTTCGTCTGCTGGTATTGGTCGGAGGTGTGCTACAGTCTTAGGGTTGGGACCCCTGCATTCACCACACACTCCGCAAGACTCCACCCATTTATCAATATCCTTCCGTAACCCTGGCCACCAAAAACGTAGGCTTACTTTCCTGAAAGTTGACTCTTTACCGGTGTGCCCACCCACAGGGTTATTGTGATATTGCTGAAGGGCCTGTTCTCTTAACGATGGAGGCAAAATAACCCTCCAACCCTCATCGTCAGGATACCTAATATGTAATATATCTTCAATCAGAGCCATAAAAGGAAATTCTTTTATCATTTTCCGCAACTCAGGAATTGCTTGCGCGTTTGATAATTGTGGAGGGCCTGAACGCCCTTGCTGAATCTATGAGACGGCATGAGAAATGGCTGGGGATTCTAGCTGTGCTCTTTTAAGGTCCTCAGCCGACCACCCATAAGGCCAGGTTATGGCTGCAATTTCAAAACTTTGTTCTAATTCCTTAGAACATGTTGGACAATCACCATGTGAACGATGCGGCCGCCTCGATAGGGCATCGGCATTTGTATGTTTCGGATTCGGGCGATATTCGATTGTAAACTGATATTCCTGTAATTTCTGTATCCAACGTGCCACTTGTCCAGTCGGCTCTTTAAACGAATTCAGCCACGTCAAAGCACTATGATCAGTCCGTAAAATGAAAGGTCTCCCTAACAAATACGCCCGCAGATCATGGATAAAATATACCATCGCCAACATCTCCTTTCGGGTTACGCAATAATTTCTCTCTGCTTTAGTAAGACACCTACTTCCGTAAGCGATTACTCTTTCCAATCCACTCTCGTCTTTGTGACAACACACACCCAATTGCCCGATCGCTGGCATCGGTGTCCAGGATAAAATTCCCTGCTTCCGCAGAAAAATCTGGCAAGGTCAGAACCGGCGCAGAGCATAACGCTTGTCTTAGTATAATAAAAGCTTCCTCACACTCATCCGTCCACGAAAACTTTGCGTTCTTACCTGTTATTCGGTGGAGCGGTTCGGCTATGCTTGCGAATCCTTTAATAAACCGCCGGTAGTAGCTACACAGTCCGATGAATCCCCGTAATTTCTTTTGAGTATCCGGTCGCGGCCAATTCATGACTTTCTCGATTGTAGATTTGTCAGTATGGACACCTTCCGGCGATACCACATGTCCGAGATATTTAACCTCCGTCTTAAACCATTGACATTTCTTGGGATTTAATTGCAAGTTAGCCTTACGAAAACGCTGTAACACTGACACCAAGTTGGCTAGATGATCTTCAAACGAGCGCCCGATGACGATGGTATCGTCTAAATATACCAAACAAGCATCCCACGTCAATCCTGCCAAAACGTTATTCATTAGTCTTGCAAAAACAGCAGGAGCAGTAATCAGTCCCATAGGAAGAACGTTGAATTCATATAGGCCTCTGTGGGTTGAGAACGCAGTCTTTTCCTTAGAGCTCTCCTCTAATGGCACCTGCCAATACCCCGACTTGAGATCCAAAACGGTGAAATATTTTGCTCCAGACAACGAATCTAGACTCTCGTCCACTCTCGGAAGCGGGTAAGCATCTTTCACCGTTATCTCGTTCAATTGCCGAAAATCCACACAACATCGCAAAGATCCATCTTTCTTTTTTACTAATAAAATCGGGCTTGACCACGGACTATTACTAGGTCTGACTACATCATCTCGCAACATTTCATCCACCATCTTGTCAACATCTGCTCGCTGATGAGGAGGAATTCTCCGTCCTCTGACTTTAATAGGACTCATGCCTGTATTTATTGTGTGATGGAAAAGCGTTGTTCTACCTAACGGTTTTCCCTCCTCGACAAAAACATCGGCAAACTCACGAAGTAAAGCTTCCGCTTTGCGAACCTCATCTTTCGACAAGGTACCTTGACGAATTTGGTCTATCGCCACTTCAACATTAGATTTATGAGATTTCAACGTAGACTCTTCAGTTACCGTTAGAACTTCCTCAATTGGTTCAAACTGCGCAATATGCGCCCCTGAAGGAATTTTCACCTCTGAATGAGTAATGTTAAGCAATTGAAGCCATACTTTACCATTATCTGTCTGCACTACACCATTTGCCATAAGAATACCTTCCGGTAAACTTTGCTGCAAAGGCGTCACCACACCCAGAATCGCTCTCCTGGACCAGTTTTGACAAATACCTTTACAATAGATAAGAGCGTCAGGAGGGACTGTCGTTTCCTCGACCAAACTTATCTCGGTATCTACAACCTCAAAACGATTTCTCATCTTCAGCGTCGTGCCGGTTCTTGCGAACTCAACGACTCCTCGACTATTCAAAATGTCAATATCGAACACTGACAAAAAATCTTGTCCAAAAATGATATCGTAGCTTATCTCATTGGCTACCACAAATTCATATGTGCATATTTCAGAACCCAAATTCACTTTCAGCTCACTAATTCCTGCAACTCTTAAAGGCCTTTTCTCAGCGTCCCGAAGCGCAGGCCGTTTGGAGCTATCAATTTTAGCCCCAACTTCTCTTGCAAGGTTAATATGCACCACACTACGATCGGCGCCGCTATCTAACAAACCCCATCCTCTACGATGGGCAATAACAAATTGGACTACATTCTTACCGACTTTCTTCTTTGCAGTTCCAGACAGACATTCCGCGAGACCAATTTCGCCTGGAGGAAGATCGAAACTTACTTCATTGGCCTCGCTTATTCGTTTAAATCACGGAAGGGACAATCCCGTCGAAAATGTCCTTCGCGATCACAGGCATAGGCATAACATCTACCAGAAGATCTACGGAACTCGCTTGCGCGAGATGCTTCCCCACGTGGAGGTGTAGGAGATCTAGGGAACCGTCTAGCAAAGGGTTGCTGTTCCCGATACGCCCCACGAGATTGACGCCAATTCCTGTCCGAACCTGCATTACCAGGCACCCTGCTATCTTGCGACTGCACCGGACGGTTGATTTGACTTACAACACTTTCGCGCTGGTTCCCCACATCCGGCACGAATGACTCCGCAGACAGAAGTGGAATTTCGCGGAATCTATCGTCAACCTTCAAAATATGACCCACCTCTTCAGGTGGCGACAATGCAAAGTGGCGAGCTACTTCTACATTCGTAGTGCCCTCAATCATTCTTTCAATGATGCACCGTTCTCGTTCTTTCTCCCCAAAATTCTGAAAAGCAATGCGCCCCAACTTCCTAAGTTCTCCCTCAAACTCGCGCAAGGACTCACCTCTTCGCTGCGTACGCGTATAAAATAACTCTTTCGCTCTCGCGACACTAGGAGCTTTAGAGTATCGCTGTCGCAAACTCTTGACGAGCAGTCCCAAATCACTCTGCTCCATCTCTGAACGGTTGCTTACAAACGCAAACACCTCATCGGACAAAAGTGAATTAAGCTGAAAAATCCTCTCTTTCGGCGGATAACTCTCGAGAACAGAATCTAACCTTCTGAACCAAACGTCAAAATCACCTCCTTTAAAATGAGGAATATTCTTTAACGACACACGCGTATATTTTGGGGCTCCCGCCACCTTTTTCCAGGAACAGTCTTTCGACTGATCAGACTCAACATAAAAAATATGCAGGAAATCTAATATATCTGTAAGATTATCCTGTACTCTTCCCACATCAAGTGCTCGACATAACTCTGCATATACTGCATCACTCAGCTTCGAGCACAAAACGAACTTCCTTTCCCGCATGGGATAAGTTTGCAATGCCATTCTAAAACGGCGATACCACAGAGCGAAATTACCTCCGCAAAAAGAGACCAGATGTTCCACGGAATATCTGTCGTAGAACCTATCTAAACAAGATCTGACGTTTACAACATCTTGAACGTGGGAACGGCCACCGCTGCCACCAATTGTAACTGGCCTAGTTCCGCGGTCAAATAAGTTTAACGAATTGCGACAACTTACCCTCTCGGATGTCCGCGCTCGCTGCTGTTCTCGCGCCTCCTTCTCCTCCTCTTCGGCCTCGTCTGCCCACGTCACTCTCTTTCGCTGCCGGCTCTCGCCAACGCCAGACGTACCGCTGGAGGACTCAGTAGGACGGCTCTCGCCGTCTAGACGTAAGAGGCGAATACCCTCTTCCGCGTCACTATACTCGGATTCCACTGTGGATGGAAAAGAACACATATATAGTCGCCTTTGTTGATTTGATCACGAACTGGCCGCTTGCGTCCGAACCAGATCAGCACAACAGAAACTCAGGCCGAACAGCACTCACATTTTTAAAATCTGCGCGCAATAAAAGTTCATGAGATAATGACGAAGTAAAAGACCATAAAACGCATAAAACTGTTACAATATATTTCTCATCTAGCCCTTTTAAACAATTAAATATCCTAGGAGTGAAAAATATAGGAGACACTGATTTTCTTCTATAATAATTCCCTTGAATATGCAGCTAGCCGAATGATTTGGAAACATCGATGTGCACATGAATTCTTCAAGTAAAAACTATGCATGGCAAAAGATACAACATCAATTGCCGATCTAAAAATACAGGTTGGATATAAAACCAATCTGCCAAGATCAGGTATTGAGTTTATGCCATAAGCCGTGCATTTCTCATGTACCGAATTCGTGACTTGTGGTAAAATATCAATACATGAATTCGTCAGATTTGTCTTTCATTCATTTCACATTTCTAGCTATATTTCTTATCAATATAATTACTATGTTCATTTTGTCCAAATTCATATTTTCGAAATGTTTCTTTCACATCTTGAAGCTCATTTTTCTTGGAAAAAAATTTTCACACCATCATTTTGAAGAGAATTTTCCCAACATTATTTCATGCATTATTGATTTGCAGGAATATTGCATGAAGGTCACTTCTCACATTTTGCTTTATTGTAACTTCCTATGTATTACAGGGTTTAAATTGGTGTGTATTAGCGGATTTGATTTTATCACTTAGTCCGGTTTTGGCTATTGAAAGGCACATTGAGAGAGAAGCCAAAGTAAGCAAAATATATCTGGGGCTATCATCGCATTATTACATCATGAAATTGGCAAAGCAATACATCAAAATGATGCTCAGCCCTCCTTGTCATCAAGGGCCGTGCATAAATTTCTTAAATAAAATCATGTCACCGTTAGTATGAAGACATGCATTAAAATACATGGAACACGAAAGAAAGAAATACTCGCGAAACTAACTCAATTAACACCAATTCACTCTCTACACTCCTCAAGTCTTAATCTCAAAGGGCCACACTCCCGTTGCTACAATACTTTAGGACAGGTCTTATTTTCGTCGCCGCAAGCACTTTCAAACACTACCTCAAACACCTCTCTCAAACTCGAGACATAGCCAGGGGTGTAGTTGGGGGGTAACGCGGTATAACGCCGTTATACTTCCTAAGATTCTGGCCGAATCAGGGTTATACTTCCTAAGGTCATCAAATTGACGCATATATGAAAAAGAAGAATGAAATGTAGAATAAAATGCTTTCATTATTACTTGGATTAATGTGGAAATCCTTCAATGATAGAGTAATCGCCGAAAGGGGATGAGAGCGGTTGAAAATTGTGAAAGGGCGATTATGTAGCTCTCAAACAGTCCGTTATGGACAATAGTGGCACGAATGTGCGTTTTTCAGCTGATACACTGAAAGTCAAAGGCTTGTCACCCTTGCGCATTAGTTAACATTGCATGTGCGACAAGTCTTTTGGCTTTTAGTGTATATACATGTACATGTCAAATTTAGCGTTATACTTCCCAAAATTCAGCTGAATTTTTAATATTAGCGTTATACTTCTTAAGAATTTACGACTACACCCCTGCTTATAGCAAATTACTTGAAGGGTTCCCACTCCCACAAAACCGGTTCAATTAACGTCAAATTTACTCTCAACACTCCTCTGTTGTTTATCTCATGGACCGCACTCTTGTTGCTCCCATACTTCAGTATGTATTTGTCTGCACAAGCATTACCGCAAACACCTATCTGCGGTTTTGGTGATGGAATGGAAATACGGAAGAAAAAATATGGATGGTGGATAGGGGTGCTACCAGAGAATTAATAAGTGTCAGTTATAAACTTTCCGTTAAGCAAGTATATCCACTCGTAATTCATACAGTGTATAGGTTGGGTCATGTGAGTATGAATTAGATAGGTCTCACTATTCCTTCAATGAATATTTCTATTACTTGGATCTTTGCGACTGTAAGTTGTTGTAAGCATCTGGGCCTATAAAAGTTTTATCAGCAAAATACACAAAATTCCGAAAATAACGTGAATAAGTAGTATTTGAATTTTGATTTTGTTCTATTGAGGAACTCGTCTTTTAGAAAATTGCTTTGCCGAGATTAGATAATAAAATATCGATGAATATAGGTAGTATGAAAACTGAGTTTTTGGGATTCCGCGGATGTCTGAAAAGCCAAGCGTACTACTCTCTCACTTACGAAACTTATGACAATTTACATCTAGGGTTCCCACTCGCTAGAAGCAGGCTCAACCAACACCAAGTTCACTCTCAACACTCATTAGGTCTTTATCTCAAAGGTACACATTCACGTTGCCCCCATACTTAAGGATGTGTTCACTGTGCGGCACTTTCATGCACTGCAAACAACTTTCTATATCACAATCTAGCGAAACTCATGATAATTCGCATTTAGGGCTATGTAATTGCATCATTAACAATTAGCCTTTTCATAATATGAGGATTTTAAGATTCGTTGAATGTACAAAAAGATACAGTACTAAAAATTTCAACCAAGAAGTTGTTGCTAAAAAATCATCTCACACAAATTTTTAATTATGAAGATACTCAATTTCAATAAACCATATCATATGAAATGTTTAGCACCGGTACTTTAAATTGACTGAGCGTTTAGGTTATGTCTGTCAGTTGTGGTCAGCAGACTTAAAAGTATGAATTTTTGGTCAATTGATTCACCAAAACCTACCTACAGGCGAATGTAAGCAGTACAGAATATTATATTATCACCATTGAATCAGGCTCGTGCTAAGCTTTCAGGTGACATAAGTCTTTTTGAATTTCGACCACATTTGGTGTAATGTCACTCAATTTACACTTATGCCTAATTCTACGCTACTTTTGCGTCAACATCGCACACACTGCATCCAATCTAAAACTTGTGTTGTATTAGCGATGTTATTTTCAAGTTTGGGTTCAAAAGAATTCTGGTGTTTTCAGCTCCAAGAATATGTAGGTTTTATCAAGATCGGTCCATCAGATTTGCCATTTACTTCACTGTCAAACTTCAAATTAGCGCTATTCTCATACTCAGCCATTTGGCGAGTCATCATTTCCAAGTGTTGAGGTTAGAAGTTTTTTTTTCGAGTCTATGATCAGACAAGCTTTCCTTCACATGTTGACAAAATAGCAATTCTTCACGCCGTAGTTGCTGACGCTTGTGTCCGATAAGTGAATCGACAAGATTTTTAGCAACTGAATCAATGATGACAGTATACAGACGAGAGCCGACATGAAATGATCAGCTATGAAGCAGCAAAACTTACAATCACTGATTACTTAAATTGATTAGTCTAACTACACTGTTTTCCAAACCTAGTGTCTCGACTGGCCAGGTGAACAAATTTAGTAATTAATCAGCAAAAGATACAAGAACTTTTCGGGTTGTGCAACGATTTCGGAAACGGACAGTATTGATCGAAGATGTAGTTAACAAAATTAATAATCTATCTCTTATTCTAGTATTTTGGAGCCCAACCCTGATAGTGAATGACCTCACCAACCCGATTCATTAGTGGGTTTTGTGGAAAAGAGTCAAGACTTGTTGTAGCTTAAAAAATGTCAACATATGCACTTGTCACGGCTTCGGAAAAAGAAATTCTGTTCTGACCTGTTTTAGGTTTGATTTGAAAAAAAGTTGCAATGATGCACATGGGCAAATATTCAACTTTTTGTCAATCACATGGTGCTGTCTCTACCCTTCAAACATAGACATTTCTATTGGGCACACGAAAAGGGACTATCATTCAAATTTACACGAATGATTTCCACTGGAATGGAGCATGCATAATGAGACCAAAGCGGTCGGGTGAACATAAATAAAACCGACTTTAAGTGAATAGGAGCGAATACATCATAGCATTTGAAGTGACAATCATGACATCTTTTCCCTCTTTGAGAAGAATGACTTATCACCAAGGGCGATTATAAGTTTCCGATTTGTGAACATTATCCTCATCATCACTACAGGGCTCGTCCGGTATGTGAAAATTTGTAAAAGTTTGTGAAAAATTGTTCAAGGACCTTGAAAGTTCTTGTGAATTCCACGATTTTTCAGTAAAGTTTGTGAATTTGTGGAAGATAACTGAATTATGATAATATACAGGGTGTCCATAAAGTCGTTTGACTTTTATATTGAATATCTACATGAGTAAACAATAAACGTTTACGTCAGAAACCCTGTTATATTACGCAACATGAAGGGGAATTTACGAATCTAACAATAAGAAATGAATATTCGATTATATAACTGCTTAAGTTTTACATTCTGCATGCAGTCATTTTTGTAATGAATATTATATGTGCAATTATAGTTCTTAAGCTTTGGTGAATTCACTTCAGTTTCAGTAAATGTTAAAGTCAATTGGCTCTGCTGTTAATTATGTCAATTAACCTTACCTAGGGCCATAGCTCAAAATTTTCCCCTATTCAATTCTATGAAACTTTCATCACCAGCCATGACGACATGCTTAGTCATTGATTGATTCATATCGTATCATCTTCAATTGAGAACGTCAAATTAATCAGCTTTCAATGCATAGAATTGCCATATCCCATATCTATGACGTCATGTTTTCGCTAACCAATGACAAAGACGCGTGTGTCAACCAATAGCTTAAGTCTATCATAGTGTTTCCTCATGCTATGTTCGAAATCTCAATGTGAAGTGGTACGATCGCTGCCTATCTTATTAACAATGGATCTTCAGACTCGGATAGAGATAGTTCAGTGCTTCTATGCATGCAATAGAAGTGCAACAGCTGCCCTTCGAATGTTTAAGACTCAAAGACGCATTCACAAAGATCCTTTTACAACAACATCGATTGCAAATATCATCAAAAAGTTTGAAGAAACTGGCAGCGTTCATGATAAACCTCGCAGTGGCCGTCCTACAATGGATGACATGACAATTGCAACTGTGAATCGCGTCGTCGACGAGACTAGTTCAAAATCAAAGCTAGGAGTCACGTCAGTTCGCAAAACTAGGAGTCGCGTCAGTTCGCAAAGTGGCGGAAGAGGTTGGTATAATTTCAAAGACTAGTGTCCATAAAATCCTTCGGCATGAACTAAAACTTTACCCGTACAAATTACAAGTCGTGCAAGCACTTGAGCCGGCCGACAAGCCAAAGCGCTGTGAGTTAGCGATTTGGCTTCTCGACAATCAAAATGTAATCGATGACATTGTCTGGTCTGACGAGGTGTATTTTTCACTCGATGGGATCGTTAACACGCACAATTGCCGTATCTGGTCAGATGTTAAGCCATCAACATGCATCTCAAAATCCCTTCATTCACCTAAGTTATGTGTCTGGATGGGATTTTCTGCTAAGTTTGGACTACGACCTTTTTTCTTCTCCAACACAGTGACAGCTGATTCCTATCTCCAGATGCCTAAGGAGCATGTGCGTCCTCAACTTGCGCAAAAGCGAAAATTGTCCTCCTGTATATTTATGCAAGATGGTGCCCCACCCCACTTTGCAACAAAGGTACGAAACTTCCTCGTGCAGACTTTTGGTGATCGCGTGATAAGTCGAGGATGCGACCGAGAGTGGCCTCCACGTTCACCTGCTGATTTGAATCCTCTCGACTTTTGGTTCTGGGGATGGATGAAAGCGAAGATATACCATCATGGTAAGCCACAAAGCCTGGACCAGTTGAGTGAGAAGATCACTGATATCTGCAATGAAGTCAAACGCGAAGAACTTGCCGCTGGTGTTTTCGATATTATTCGGCGATTGACTGCAGTGATTGATTGCGATGGCAATCATTTCGAACACTTGATTTGAACATTTTAATCATCAAATATTGGCTTCTTACTGTTGGATTCGTAAATTCCCCTCTATGTTGCGCAATATAACATGGCTTGTGATCAAAAAGTTTATTGCTTTCTCATGTAGATATTCAATTTAAAAGTCAAGCGAATTTACTGACACCCTGTATAATAATGCTGAATTTAATATAACGTGATTCATGAGTGGAATTTAATGGAAAAATATGTCAAAATATGCACTTGTCATGCCTTGGACAAGTGAAATTCTGTCCTGTCTGACCTGTTCTAGGTTTAACCTAAAAAACGTTTCAATGATGCACATGGGAAAATATTCTACTTTTTGCCATTCACAATAGGTTCGTCTCTACCCTTCAAATGTATGGAAGAACCTAACTGAATCTCTCGATGCTTAACTTTACATAATTTGAAACATCATAAATTCAGGCCTCCCACTTACTTTCTTTACTTTCTCCTTTTAACGCCTTTTTTCCTCCTCTGTTGAGGATTGGACGATGTGAGACTTGTCCATCGAGAACGGTCCTGAGCATCATTCGCAGATGTTCCCAGCTCCACCATGTCCTCATCAACAATTTGGACCTATGTCTTCCTCGGTCTTCCACGAGGACGGGATCCTTCAACCATCACGTCGAGTACCTGCCTGATTAATTCATCTATATTTCGACGCTTGATATGACCAAACCATCGAAGCATTCGCTCTCTGATTACTTCGTCTAACGGTGTGAGGCCACACCTGCTTGGATATCATATCTTCCCAATATCATAAAATTTGATACTTTGTCATAGAATCATAAAATATGACCAAATGTTGCGAAAATCATTACAGAATATGTCAGGTGAATAGGGCATGAACGGGCCAAAAATCAGCACGTTCTATGAATCAGAACTATCAAAACAATTAAAATCCAAGTTTGAACCACGTTCTTCAACAATTAAGAATCATAGCCACGGTAATGCGGCCACTGAATCAGGTATTTATCTGTAAAAATAAAACGATCTTGGATTTCCACTGGGGTCCCTGAATGAAGAAGCGTTTGTGGGGCTGAGCACAATCAAGGACTCATGCATTCGGCAGGCGGATTCATGAACATCAAAATCACCAATTCGTTGATAGTATCTGACGCAGAGTTTGAACATGCCTGCTGGTAGCAGTCGAGATGCATCGGTGCTAATCAAAAGCATGGCTTTGCCTTACATCGGGTTGTCTTCACTCCTCACACTAATTAATTACCTGAAGAGAAGAGGAGTTAGAAAGAGTGTCACTAAAAAAGAGGTGGAAGAGCTTGACGTGAAAATGAAGTTTCTACACATGGTGAAGTAGCTAAAAGTATAGTGGCCACAGAAGTGACGGCAGAGCAATTTCAAGATTACCAAGGATGGGGCCTACAGGGGTACATTCCGCCTCCCCCTGGGGAGCAAAGCCCATCCCTCATCACGCCTCGAAAGAGGCCCGGGGAGCTGCCGGGGTTTGGCTTGACTGGCCGCTTGTTCCCGCTTAGTGACCCTAACCCATCCTTACTCCCACCCACGTCACGACCACTGCCCTCCCCCCCACCCCTCTATCCCTAACCCCAACACAGCACCGCCAGACAACAGCTTGCCACAGGTGCCACAAGCACTCAAGCCAACAGCACAAAACACAAAAACAGCACTCTCACTATCATGCAACTCAACATCAACGGCATCCAAAACAAAATCTCTGAACTCTCAGAGCTCATTCTAGACAATGAAGCCGACAACACATGCATAAAAGAAAGCAAATATCAAAAACAAAAGACTCAATCCCCAATTACACCAACATCCGTACAGATCGAAAACACAACAAATCTATGCGAAATCATCCGGTTTGATTTAGCATAATATTCTGCTTACCTGTTAAGTTGCAAAAGCGTAGGGTTATTAGTGATGGCTTAGGATTTTACAGGCCGTAGAAAGCAAAGGTTTTCTGCAACTCATAATTATGCTATAACTTTAGAACAATCTTATGATTATGACATAGTAAGGACTGCATACAAAGACATAGTGGACACATTGTTGTTCTTTATCAATGTCAGAACCAATTTGTCTAACTGCCGAAAATATTTACCCATATACCATCATATTCCCTACGTGTAGTTGAAAACGCAATTTACGCGTTGAAGTTGTCCCTGACGAAAGGTTTGGAGACAACGTACGACCAGAGTAGCTGACTGAAGCGACCAGCTGTCAACCTGGTAGAAGTCGCCCTTGTCAGGAAGGCATGTACGAGTAGGTGGCCTATCCCAACCATGTGATTTGCGTCTCCCTATTAGCCACAATGACTCGGCTTACGGGCCAAGACTGATATTTTCATGTGCTTTTACTATCTTGTTGTTTATTATCAAAAGGTTTAACCTTCAACAGATAATAAAGTTCTAGTTGATAATCACTCTTCAATCATCAACATGAAAATTGATGTACAGAACAAGTTTCTTATACCTGTTTACAGTTTGAAATCTGAATTTTGTAGATATGTACCTAAAACGATTTTAAAGTGCAGTTGTATGACACGTCGTTGCACTATTCCGAAAGATAGTGGACTATCTTGACAACAAACTGTCTCATTTTGATAGCCACTTGATTTAAATGGAGACATATTGGATAAACCTATAATAGCCCAATTCATTTGCAGCATTTCAGTCAGTGGCGCAAAAATTCAATACGTTAAATTTCCTTAGACGAGTATGTTTTTTCGTATTTTTCGCACATTCATGTGCTTTCATTAGCGATCATTTCATGAAATGCAAATTTGTCTCAGGCATGAAGTAAACATTTATGTCACAATAGGTAGGTATGTGCTGTGCAATAATAATGTGCGCTGCAAGCCCAATTGTATTCATGTTGTCCACATAGTCTCACCCACTTCCTTTGCATAAAAGTATTTTGTCATTCAATAATGATGTCCAAGGTTTGGGAATATGCACCATGATACCAACATGCACAATGTGCGCACCAATGTGCTTGGAAATATGTTTGCTCGTTCATTATGAATTGGCATGTAAAGAAATGTGACATTTACTTCCATCGGTATGTGACAGAATTTGTTGCAGATCCAAATGTGATGTGAATTGCATGGGTACGTGGCAGTGGCGGCTCTATGGATTTCTGTTAGGTCATGCTCATCAATTTTTTCGCATCATGAGGAAAAAAGTATGTGTGACAGCTATCATACGAGGATTTTTAACCATGCAACTGATGTACCATAATGTAGCTTAATATCATGCAACTTAAGAAGCAGTTACGAATTCGATGAACAAAATTTTAATCTCATTCCATTTTCATTTGCCCTTTCCTAATTATAATTCAAACATGCAAGCCGCCTACTTTTCACATCAGCTAATCCAGTGAATATGGTGTAGGGCTAGGCATAATTCTAATGATCTACATACTGTATCAGCCAAAATACGCTTAAAATAAAATTCCAGGCGTAGGCTACATGATTTGTATGTTTGAGTACATCCGATGATAATCTGATGCATGCATAGCCTATTATACTATTTGCTCCTAGACATATCTACATATGCAAGCATGTAGAAGACCACAGCTAAATTTAATCACCAGATAATGTATATTAAATAATATTCAAGTTCTAGGTATTTGAAGGATGCATTTAAGATAGTAAAAACACCGTCAATCGCACAAAATCACAAGCTGTATTAACATTGGAAGATATTGAATTACTTATAAAGGAAGTCAATTCGATGGGGTTTCAATCGTGCAAATTTTTCAATTGTCAAATCAAAAAGTTCACTCTTAGGCAAACTTTCCAGAAATTCTCTCTCGATAGAAATTCTTTCCAGAGAGGTCAATCGTTCCTGACCAATAAAATACGATATAGTATAAATTACGCTGATAGGTCTTTATTCTCTTCAATACCGAAAAAGACCTTTCTGTACTGGCTGACGAAATAGGGATGGTCAAACACAGTTTCAAAAGTTTTACAACTTCGGGCAAGCTCTTTTGTAAGTCCTCAGAGAAAATGAATTTTAATAAGTCTTTCAATGGTTTCTGGAAGTCATCATCGTGATAAATAAATTTTAATTCATTTTGGAGACGACTTATATCAAAAAAATCTTCATATGCAGATTTTAGAGATAGGAGTAGATGGTGAGGGAAATCCCATCGATAAGAAGAAAAGAAATTCATGTCTAGGAGGCTCAGAAATTCAAAATCTTTGTGATCACGAAAGCGCTCTTCCATACCTTCAGAAATTGTGTCAATAATTTTGAACATAAGGGGAACACAATTCTGATGCAATTCGTTTTTCCGTCTTATGATGGGGGAGCATCTCAAAAACTTTTGCTTTCAAATCATGATACTTATCATCAGAGCGGATCGTTTCGAGAAAATCTGAGAACTTTTTGATTCTCTCATGAACAAAATTAACATCTGCCAATTTGCTCTGCATCAAATTGAACAAAATAGTAGTGTGTTCAAAAACCCGGTTGAAAAACAAAGTCAAGAACAAAAAGCTAGTATCATTCAAGTACCCCGATAGGCCAGTCGCCTCCTTCACCGTAACATCATCCCAGTCGCAAGCATCCTCCAAAATCTTTAATAATGCTTGTCTGATCGACTCATAATTTTCAGCGAGAACATGAATGATGCGTCCGTGGTATGACCAGCGTGTAGGAACTGTGGCTGGAAAGCACAATCCAGTTTTTTTTGTCATGAAAGCTTTACGTTTGCTACTCGATCCAGTAAAAGAACTAAATACACCAATGTTAGCAAAGTATATGCGAACATCACGAATTTTTGATGAGCAGTTTCGAATCACTAGGTTTAATTTGTGAGCATAGCAGTGTACGAACTTAGCATGAGGAAATGCCTCAGAACGTATCAAAGACTGAACACCATGAAACTTGCCACTCATTACTGCCGCACCATCGTATGTCTGAGAGACAATTTTATCAGTCAAATCACCGAAAGGTTTTAGAACTTCTATGATTGCATTTTTCAAGCCTTCGGCATTTCTCTTTTCACTGACGTCGTAGAATCCTAGGAATCTTTCTTGAACATCACCTACTTGATTAACGAAGCGTATGATAATTGAAAACTGTTCGCAAGTAGAGATGTCTGAAGTCTCATCAGCTTGAATACTAAGATATTTTGCCTTCGAGACTTCACTTATTATCTGATCCACAAGAACGCTATCAACTACATCAATCAAATCATTTTGCACAGTTTTCGATGTGCCTTTAAAACTCGACCTTGAATTATCTGTGCCATGTAGCTGCTGGTCAAACGCATAATCGAAGTTGGAAAATACCTCCAACAGCTCTCGATAGTTCCCACGATTGTTGCTACCTGTCGATTCGTCGTGTCCTCTGAAGCAGGGCTGTGGAGCCGATGCGTTATCTCATCGGCTCCGGCTCCGGCTCCACGACACTGATGTGAAAGGCTCCGGCTCGGCTCCGGCTCCGACTTCAAATTCAGATTCTATCTATGCTGGTTATCCTGGATCCGTTGAACGGGTTTTTTGGATAACGGTGTGGCCTTTAGAGGCTTGCTACAATCATCAAATTAGTTTTCATTAACAAGCAACGACTTAAGTTAATAATAAAAATGATAATAGCCTAATATAATGACAAATAACATACTTGTCATATATTTTTGCATGAATTGACTATCTCTGAAAGATAAAATAAAGTTATAGCCAGGATTGGTTAAATTAGATAAAGATCTCCCGCACTGGCTAAATATAAATTGGCCTAGCCTGCAACCAGTCTACTACGAGGCTACATTAAATAAGACCACATGAGTGATGATGATATACCTACTTAGCCGTCACAGGAGCCGAATAGTAGTATAAGCTTTTTTACAAAGCTTGAATATGAAACTGGATAGCGTATGCCTCTAAATTGCTTATAGGGCCTGTATCTACTCGAACATGGAAAGGGTATCGGCTATATAGCCAAATATACCGTATCAATTAAGATATCAATTGCTTTATTGAATATTAAAGTGTATATAGGCTAGCTTAGGTTGTTATTGTTATTTGTTATTGCCTTTATTCAATAGTCTGTTGGTCCATGAATAATATGATCGGTGGGTAGCCCACGACTCATCATCTGTAGAAATTGTAATTTCGATAGTCTCATTGCAGTGTAGGCTAGAAATGTACAATTGAAAATTATACTTAAAAAAATTAAAAATATCTAATTTAGGACAAGTTTTGTAATTCTATGCAGCATACTTAATAAGTTAAGGCCTAACTTACATTATATTAATTTCGTATTTTTCATTATGGCGTAAAGTTGCACTAAATAATTCATCAATGATTCATGTATATTATTATATTCAATTTATATATAACACATTACCACTATTCCTCTGATGATGGTTAGGCTGATGAAACTGAACTCGGAGTATCACACAGTATGTTGCAGGGTGCTATGCATAATAAAAATTTGACTGCGAGCACCGAGCAGAAATCCCATCTACTTTGCTAGCTTTCGAATGCGCGTGCGGTTTAATGTCACAGACAATAGAAAAGGGAGGTCAAAAGGCGCCTTTATTGAGAGCGTCTCAGTCTTTTTTTATTGTTTACATATATGTCAGCATGATATCAGCATAAGGTGTTGACAGACGGAAAAAATAATAATGAAAATTCTTGAAATCCACAGGTCTATGACATTTGGGGAAATATTATTACACGATACGGCTCTTGTGCAGTCCTCCCCCCCCCATTTTTTCTCTGGTCAAAAGATGCAGCACCATTGGATGTCCGTTTCAGCATCACCGGTTTGAGTGAAGCATTCCGTGCTGTTGTAAAAATCTACGTGAGTAATTGCGATGTCATGGTCGCAAACTTCGTCAGAAAGTCAACATTGTAATTTGCCTTCGAGTTTTTCGCATTGAAATATACCCTTTGAATTTTGAAGTCAAAGGAAATTCATTGTGAATGAGATACCTTTAAAATAATAGGGCGCTACTAGAAGTGGCTGGGTCGCTTATTGCTATAGCCATGTGAGGACTTGTAGTCAGGTCATTCGTGTGAGTGTGAAGAGTTATCCCTCCAATCAAAATTGATCAAATTGAATAATCGATTGTTTTGAAAAATGTAGGTGGGGGGACTGCACAAGAGCCTACAATACAATTTAAGGAAATTGGCATTGTCACAGATGCCAGTAGCCATACCGACAGATGATAGCCTACATAGTAACCGTATTAGATTTAAGACATTGCGCAAGAAATGTAGCTATATCATCTTTGCTGACTGAACTGGAAATGTGTACATAAATGACTGGCGACTTGTCTCTAGGAATCTACAATCATCTAGTTAGCATGCATATAACAAGTCTTCAAATTAATGGATTTTGGAGAATACGTTGTCAATATGGAAATTAGTCTTACGAAACATATGCAATATAAAAATATTACACATGTGTGTAAATATATAATAAATATAATACAAAAGAAGGCGGCAACTGCAAAGAAAGATATCGTGGAGGACAGATCATTGGTATACTTAAAAGACATATCTTTAGATTTCAAATGATTTAATTTTTTTATGATGCCAATTAATAACTTTCAAAATTCTAGATTTATATCAAAACTCAAACTATCGGAGCCGGAGCCTTTGTGATAAATCGGCTCCGGCTCCGGCTCCGACCAAAACCATCGGCTCCTTAAGGCTCCGGCTCCACAGCCCTGCTCTGAAGGACATGGTTTGTTTACCAAGATACAAAGTTGCATGAAGTAAGTAAGTAAGGTACTTCCTATTCTGCTTCACGCGCTCGTTGTGTTGATCTATTTCTAGACTTTTCAACTTAGATATGGTATTATCAATCGTCGCTCTTTTTCCAAATTGCTTCCACAATTTATAAGAATCAAGATGGCCTTTACTTTGTGAATGCGAATCACTATCAACCAAAACCTGTCTAAAATTGGCGTAGTCAACACCAGTCCATGATGACTTTGGATTCAAATTAAACAGCAAACAAGGGAAGCAATACAAGCGCTTGCTTTCCTCGCAGCCACACAGCCAATCTTTTGCTGCGTACCAAGACGTTTGGAAATTTCTTCCTTTGTATTTTACACCACTTAAGTCAGGTTTTGGTCTACCTTCTTCGATGATGTCCTTCTTCTCGTCGAAGTTCCTGCGTGAAAATGGTCTATTGATTAAGTCTTGAAGTCCTCTGCTTTGATCGGCTGAGGCCATTACACAGGACGTAAAATATAAATGCACACTTCACAAGTTCACAGCTGATGTCGTAAACAACTGAGACTCGAGACATCTCATGATCTCACTACACCGATAAAATCAGCAGATTGCCGTCCAATCAGCTACCGTTAGTTGGTTGAAACGAGCTATATGTATCATTTGTGCTTCCCGTCCACGGCATGAGATGGAGTATGAAAATCGTCATCCGCAGATTTTGCTATTGTTCTCCCGTCAGATGATCCGGCCAATAACAAATGAGGTATGCTCGAATTGACTTGCGTTCCCCTGAATTTTTTAGAACAAGTTAGCTACTTGATAAATCTTAATTGAGTATGACCTTAATGTCACAGCAACATGATCTGACATAGTAATCAAATGTTGTCAAAGCTTGAAAATGATGTTGGAAGTTTTTTTGTTGATTCAAAACTTTCCCTTTCTTGTGGTTGACATCGTTGATTTGTGTGGAGGAAAATTAGACAAAATACTTCGTCATGCTGAGCATGAAGGGCATGATCGCTAAAGCCGCCACTGGTCCGTGGTGTACCTGAAATCAGACCGGTTATCTCTCTTTGTAATAATAATGGCCCTATTCATCTTCCTGTTGTTGAGAACGACTCATCTGCAATTCGACCAATTATTGCTCTTCGAAATGATGACTTCTCTGAATTTAGGGATGGACTACGGAATGGACTTTCCCCAGTTAGTAGCTAGAGAAGCTTTAAAAGAGTTTGCCAGTGAGCTGTAGGTGTGTATGCAGGAAAGAATTCCATCACCCATACTATCTATATAGTAGGTAGAGTTCCGATTCAAACAAGTATCTGTATACGGTGAACATTTTTATATGAAAAGATTCAGTTTTTTGCGGAGATAACGTTCCTGTGGTCCAAAACAGTTATTTGAGCAGTTTTTGAAACGCTTAATTTTTTCTAATTATTCCTGTGTTTATATACTACCGAGATGAAGCCCCTTTATAAATAGTATGAAACAAGTTGGATGACAAAAGGAATGAACATTTGCTAACAAGCATCTTAATTAAGCGGAAATTAGGCTGATTATCAAAGGAAATTCACGAGCTGCATTATAATTGAAGTCTTCATAAAAACGTCGACATATTATTGTGCTTTCTTGACTGAAAATAATTCAAGTTTTCAATTCCATTCTCATCGGTATAATTAATTTTATGATTCAGACAAATCTGAATAGTAATGCACTTACATCTTTTAAGTTAATTGTGATCATTATCAGTGGTTATTTTATTTTATTTATCTCTTCCAGTGGCAGGTTATAGTTTGTGGTATGATCACGCTCAATAACGTGCTCTTATTGATAAAGCTATGTATTAAAGTGATAGTAACCCATCGCATTACTAATTTAACAGACTCTTACCTTTCCACACGGGTTGATATGACACGGAGGATTTGTAAAAATGCTATTATTCCTTCAGTTTTGATATCACGATCATTCAAATCCAAAAGTGTAAAAAGTGCTGGGTCTCATTCGAGTTCATTTAATAAAATCGAAACTGTATGCACAGAGGGGATTTAACTATTGCTGAGTTGCTACTCTACCTAATATACTTACTCTATGCTATCACCTTAGCACTTCGAGCGGAATGGTAAAAATTAAGAATGCTCTACCTCTCATGAGTATATGCCAATGTAAGGAATGTGTTCTTAAGGTCAGGCCTGCTGTATGTTTGATTGCTGCTTTTTAAATTAACACATTTTCAGTTGCACCTGCTCAGCCACACCTCTTGGTCAAGAAAGACTTTGAATAATTGTCCGAGAATAAGTGAAGAAGTTAGGTGTCAATTTCTCGGAGAGCTTACTTGCAAACAAAAATTCCTCATAGTTTGTGGTCTTATCAGTGTGTGAAATGGGAGAGCAAATCCATTTAAGGCAGTTAGAATTCTAGTAATTTTGATACATTGAACCTTCAAGTTGTTTGAACCAGTTGCATCATACATAATGAAAATATGTCTTGATTAATTCTTTCGAAGAGTTTTCCATATGCCCGAGTTTGCGAAGAAGCAGATTTATTTGGTTGATTTTGAAATCATTTTTTTAATATCTTTTAGATGGCGAAATCTCCTTTCAAACAAGAAAGCATTCATCTCATCGAGCGAGCTGTAAAACTTGATTCAAATAAATGCTATACAGAAGCTTTGCGTCACTACCAAGATGGAATTGAACATTTGTTAGCTGATTTAAGTCGAGCCACAGGTAGGTTTGAATAATTTTCAAGATGCAATTTAATCAAATATCGAGAAATGTTGTTTCATGCAGATGTAGCATGCAAAGATGCTTACCGGAAGAAAATCGAGGAGTATTTGAATCGTGCAGAGGCATTAAAAGCTTTGCTTGCAAAAGCTGCTGCCTCGCGAGATGGATATCGGGAACAACTTCTCATAAACGAAGGTGAAAGAGGATTTAGCTACGGTAGAATCTTCAATCGTTGTCTTGAAGAGGGAGACGTTGATGTCATTGTTATGGAGGACCCATACGTTCGTTCAAAACATCAACTCATGAATTTGGCAGCTTTTGCGGAAGTCCTCATTGAATCTCCGTGTACCATCAAAATATTTCATCTAATTACAGGCCAGGTAAGAAATTCCTATATGTGTCGGAATTTTAAAATAAACACATTAGGTGTCGGGAGGAAGTCCATAGAGTAGGAACACACAGTTGGTAGAGTGTCAACTCATAAAAATGTTTAGTATACAGTGTTAATTCCTTAGAATTAATTGAAAACAATTGTGCTAAACGTGAAGATAATCTTATCTGTATTCTACGCTCATTTCCAACCAGTTCAACAATTGCATGACTTAACAATGTCAACTATGACTGCCTTAAATGGCATTTTCAGTTGTCAAGAATACACATGAAATGGCATACTCGTATTATCTGTACAAAATATCTTATTGGCATAGAGGTCGGATTGTTAGCTATCTTTGCTACTTAGCATAGAGAGGACATATCATATCTCCAACAACTATTGATTACGGCTACAAGCTGATTCCAAATCATACTCATTCGTGAATGTGACAGTAAGGTTGAAAGTTTTGCATATGTGTTAGAGGAATCATTAGCGAAGGAAAATTTGCAACATTTTGATCAATGATTTTTGATTTTTGATTACATATTGTGATTAAAACTAGCTCTGAAAATTAAATGAATAGAAAACTATTCAATGAAAATTATCATGTTTTATAGCATGAATTGAGCACCGTATCCTCTATGTTCAGGAAAGAAAACTTATTCAACAGAATTGTCAATTTTTGATGAACAACAGCATGAATGACCATTAGCCATTAAAGATGAAATCACAAAATCGCCTTTCAGAGGCCTGCTGGAATGTCATACTGCTCAGGATCGTTTGCAATTTATTATGAAGATCAAACATGCAAAAAATCGGAACGAAATTTATATGTCTGTGTTCACAGGATCAACTTTTAGAATTTTCATTCAAACGGTCTACGGACTTCATTAACGGTTCCTATTCATCAATATTCTGACAAGTGACATCACTGAAGTGGATCTTGCTCTGTGTAAAATTTCTTGATTATAAGGCATTTACATGAAAACTTATCTTTAACTATTAAACTATAGACACAGGAGTCTGAACTACGAGCCCGCTGTCAGAGTCCATACTGATGCCATTATAGTTATCTTATGTCCTCTCTAGGCTTCTATTTTTTTGATATCCGACCTCTATGTCTTATGGGAATAGAAAGCTAATAAACATTGATTCATAGATATCTTATAGAGAAGTAAACAATCGAATGACTCAATTCTTCATTCGTATGACACCATTTTTCAATCAAATGACACTTCTTCAATTGAATGAGTAGTCCGGCATTGAGGACTGTCTTTAGAAGATGACCTGAAGATGTCATTACGTTATGTCATGACAGTGATCATTTTTGTGTTCAATTGATTCAGTTTTTACGGACATCGTGAACCTGAGGTCTAGAAAATGATCAATATTTTATACTGCATATGTTTGCAGATTATTTCTGTTGATAAGATTTTGTTGGTGCTGCAGATTTTAATATTTAAGTCTGATGAACTTATTGATATGCTGTCAAGAGCGAACAATTTCCGATATGTACATCAAGGCATTTAGCAAAAAGAAATTAAAATAAATTGATTCCCAAGGAAATTTCATGAACAGTTTAATGATCAAAAGTCTTCAACCAAATAGTTGGAAACCTATTCAGCTTCCTGGTTAAATTTTCGACTTTGAAAACTTAACAAATTTAGTTAATAGCGCATTTTTCCAAACGGCTGCATGAATCCACTAAACTTTTCATTTGCTGAATTATTAACTAACAGAATGCATTCTAGGGTCAATAAAAATCATCGTGTAGAATTGAACTGTAAATATATATTCAGAATAGTAACTTTTTCTATGGTTATAATCCAACTTAATTAACTTTATTACTTAAGACCTATTTAGATTACCTAATTAAAATCAATTAGGTACGATTTTGCAATACTACCAGTAAATAGAGCTCTATTTTGTATCTGAATAATACAGTGACTCATCTTCAAGTTAACTAACATATTTTACTCTTTCTATCGCATCACATTATTTGTGACAGCATACCAAGCAAAAAAAGAAAATATTTCTTTTTGACCTTAACCACTTCCACCAAAGTACTAAAAACAAATAAACTCTCCAAACGAACGTTAACAGTGAGTCGGAGAGTTTTCTTTCTGTCGCAGTGCTATCGTGATCTAGTTTCTCCGAAACTGTAAAATATGCACATCTCATATGCGGTACTAGACATAAAAAAGTTCGAAACTGCTATCACATATATTGCTGATGAGATGTTGTTTTTAGTGAGTTGTTACTGTGTACTCCTACTTATTCTTCTCTCTGCTTAAGCCGGTTTCCCATTCCGCCTTTCCAGAAAGGTAGGTGATTGAGATGCTGCTCAATTACTATGCTGCGTGCATTGCAAATTTTCTAAATGCTATTATTAATTGATTATCGAAGATAAGTGTCATACACTTCTCGATAAAACAGGATGATGAAGCTAAGGGTTCAGTTCATGTTCCCCTCCTATAAATGCGAAGAGAGTAATATGAAGTTGCTGTTGCCTGCAATGTGTTCGTTAGGATATAGCATTTTGCAAAACACAACTTATGTTATCGTTGTTGCCCTATATTTATGATTTTGCTTCTTAGTTGTGGAACTAACAATTGATAATTATTTGTTGTTTCTATCGATTTGGTGGAGAAAAACTTTGATATCATTTTTTTGTTGTTTATAAATTGAAATTATTGAAATAATGTTCAGGGTTCCTACCGGTCCTGGAAAGCCTGGAAAATGAAACCGGCACCTGGAAATCCTGGAAATAGCCTGGAAAAAGTTTATTTGAGTCAAGCATAGGCCTACTTTATCTTTGAAGTCAAACTCATTTGCATGTTGATTGAAAAAATAAATGATGCCGCAGTAAAAAAAGTTATGTTCTGACGAATTGACTTTTTTTGTCATTCCAAACTTGAAAATGTTTTTTCATGATGTGCAGCATTTTCTTACATTCTTTACTCGTACACTGTTCCCATTCCAGGTAGATGTATGTGCGTTGGAGAGGAATGAATAACTATTGAAGGCTCTTCTAAGTCTGAATGACTGAACTAGGGGGATTCGGTTAATATTCGAAGTCAACCTGATGACTTCTTATGATGATTGGTTTTGAATCGCGAATGCATTCTGAGGTGAACCCTTGACTGACTGAAATACTAACAGACTCATTGTTCATTCAAATTGATTTGATGTGTAGACTGGTTACTCCATGAATTAAAATATGTAGACTTCTATATTTTGTTTTGATGCCTTCGTTACTCGTTGCGTTTGACTGTTCATACATCGTTGAATGTTTGCCTCATGTACCAAATTGAGTTGGAATTTTTGGACAATTTCTCACAATTTTTGAGAGCTTATTTTCGATTCGCATATTAACATCATTGACAAGTAAGTAAATGAAAAAATATATATTATCCGGATAAAATGACTTGAATTGGACGCGCCATAATTCTTGGAAAAGGTGGCGCCAATTGTCATGACAAAGTACAACACGCTATTCGTCATCTAGCCCGACGCGGTGGCATTCAGCGTATATCCGGTCTGATGTACGAATAGAAACCCGCAGAGTTCTCGTGGTCCTCTTCGGGAGCGTCATCCTCGATGAATCCTCCTACACTGAGTATATGGGAGGAAAACTGTCACCGCCATGCATGTCGACAACTTCCAAGAACATCGGGGCCGAATTCTCAGTAAACGGTTTCAGTAAAAAAAAGTTGATGAAATTGTTTTTGTATTGAATTTTTATTTTTAACGATGTTTTTTCTACTTTATCCCTTGCATTCTCAAATAAATGTTGATCTTTCACCACTTAATTTTGGTACCGTAGTCATCAATTCTGAAATTATGGGCTCAGAAATGTATGATGGCATAGATTGCAATGGCCCTCGGATTTACGAAAGGAACCTCTAAAATATTCTATTGCTGGAAAAAATTCAAGTATGATCCGCATGCGTTACATCGCTTCGTTCTCTGATCAGTTTGCATCACAACGTATGAAATTAATCCAGCCTATGCACGTACTCGTATCTCTCTAATTATTGCATAATGAATGGCAGAAAAACATGGACTACTGTTCATTGAGACTATTATGTTTGGTTCAATCCCTTTATCACCATAAACCATCGGCCATAATTTCTAAAAATATATATTTCTTACTACACATGGTGATGAACCTCTATCACAGACGAATATCCGTATTGATCATGTACATGTACGACGTATACTTTGTCACGCAGTAGTTATCATACGGCTGTTGTTTAATGCATTTTTAGATACTCGTGCACATTTATCCTTGCTGTTCATTCATTCTTCAGTGATAATGTCTATTCTTAAGATCTACCTTGCATGAAATTTTATGTCCGTAAAACATTTGCTTTTATGAAGCCATTAAATTTTGACATTTTTATGTTTTAGATGGGTAAAGGGTAAAACAACCTTTCAATCAGATTGGATTGACTCACAAATTCATCCTGAATGGACCTCTTGGTTACGCCCAGCTAATGGTGATTCTCATCGTGCATTTTGTAAGGCATGTAGCAAATCGTTCGATGTAGGAAATATGGGGAGAAGTGCCGTGAGCAGTCATGCCAAGCAGTCTGGTCATAATACAAAGTTGAAAAGCATGATGAAATCCCCTTTCTTCCGTCAACGTGAATTCGTAAGGCAACAGCCTACCAGTGACCAATCGACAAACCAACAATCAACAGCGAGCTCTCAGCAATCAACAGCCTGCTCTCAGCAATCAACAGCCTGCTCTCAGCAATCGACAGCGAGCGATCGACATGTTACGAAAGATCAGGAAATGGTAGATGACCCTCAAGCTTCAAATTCCTTAGCCTCATCAACTGCATCAGTATCTGCATTAGATAAGTGGAGAAAGAGCGCAGCTCATAAATTTGAAGTGACTAAAGCAGAAATCATTTGGGCTATGGACTTCGTTAAAAAGCATCGTTCTCATCATTCTTCGGATGACCAAGGGGACATATTTCGGGCAATGTTTTCCGACAGCAGGATTGCAGAAGATTATTCGATGGCTGAAGACAAGCTTGCATATACCATTACATTCGGATTGGCGCCATACTTCCACAAGGAGACACTAACCCGAGTCAAACGTGCTGCTGAATTCGCCATTTCGTTCGACGAAGCACATAATAAAGTGATTCACAAAGGTCAATTTGATTTGTGGATGCGCTATTTTGATGACGTTTCCAATCACGTCAAATCAGAATACTTCACATCGATCTTTTTGGGTCACAGTATATCAAGCGATCTCATGAAAAGCGTTATTGAAGGCACGTCTGGTATGGATTTGAAATTCCTTGTGCAAATCAGCATGGACGGTCCGGCAGTGAATTTGTAATTCATGCGCGACTTTCTCAAGGAATTCGAGGCGAAATTTGACAAATCTTTGTTGGAAACAGGTGTCTGCAGTCTTCATGTTGTTAGTGGCGCTATAAAGCATGGTCACAAGGCTTCAGATTGGAAAGTGGAAGCGTTTTTGAAGGCTCTCTATGAACTCTGGAAACGAAGTCCGGCACGAAGAGCGGAATACACAACCATAACAGGTTCGAATAACTTTCCAAAGAAATTTTGTGCTACTCGTTGGACCGAAAATGTAGGACCATGTCAAAGGGCAATAGAGATATTTCCACATGTGAAGAAGTTCTGTACCCACGTAAAGCCGAAACCAAGCATTCAAGCATTTGACACTGTTCAAAAAACAGTCACTGACTCCTTTTCAGAAGCGAAGCTTCATTTCTTCCGCACAATTGCAGATGATTTTGAGCCATTCCTTCGGAGAGTCCAAAATGACAGACCAATGTTCCCTTTTCTGTATTCATTCTTGTTGTCGTTGCTAAATGGCGTCCTAAAGAGATTCGTCAAATCAGAGGTGCTGACTGATGCCGGAGCAAATTTTGTGAGACTCAAGGCACTCGATCTGAAAAGTGATGAAAACCTGAAAATGGCAACCCAGACAGACGTTGGTTTCGGAGCGGAACGCGCGATTCCTCCGAATCCAAAGCCCATGGAAAAGCTGAACTTCTACCGACAATGTCAGGCATTTCTATGTAGTGTTGCACAGAAAATCATTGAACGTAGTCCTCTTCAGCATTCGCTAGTCCGAGGAGCATCAGCTTTGTCTCCATCCACTATCTGTGATAACACTAGGATTGTTTGTGAAAAGCGATTTGACATTGTTCTCAACTCATTTCTGGACAAAAAGCTAATTTCTGTTTCTGAGGCCGACTCTGCAAAGAGTGAATATGCCGACTTCATATCAAACTCAAATGTACGGACTCGACTGGAACGTTTCGACTTGAATGAGGATAGATTTGATGATCTGTATGTAAATCTGATCAAAACGAATCACAATTGGAAATTTTTATGGCTGATTGTTCGGAGGTTACTGATTCTTTTCCATGGACAGGCTGCAGTCGAGTCAGGATTCAGTATAAACAAAGATTTACTTCTGGAAAACATGAGTGAAACGTCAGTAATTGCTCAGCACGTCGTTTACAATGCTGTGAATAATGGTGTCCTCCAAAGTCCAATTACGACGGAAATGGTTGAATCCGTCCGATATGCCTCAAAACGTCGAAAACTCCACCTGATTGAGCAACATGAGAAAGAGAATAAGGAGAAAGAAGCAAAGAAGCGGAAAAATGAATTGGATATCGAACTGCAATCCATCGAACATGAAAGTGCAAGATTGCAAGACCACATTAAGGAACTGAACGAGAAGGCTACTGCTTTAAAAGCAGCGAAATTGCAGCTTTAGTTTCATGATTTCAAATTTCGAAGTGGCATGCATCAACTACTAATTTAATTACAATCGATTAACCCTTTCTCATCTGCTGTCAAATCGTTGTTGTCAACCATCTTAGCACATATCATAAGGAAATGCACACTTTATACCTTGGCTTAATGTCAACTTAACATATCCTGTAGGTTTTCTATAGTCAATTCATCTCGATTTTTACAAATAAATCAAAGTTGTGAAGCTATAAATTACGTAGACAAATAGGCAAATGATGACAAAATTACGTGAAGTCAGTAGTCACCACATGCGTCTATTCTGCTGCTCCAATCAGCAAAATTGATGCACGCTGATCGATGAGTATGGCAACTTTAAAGTGGTAAGTCAACTGTGCGAAAGGGTTAATGATCTTCACCCCAGCTTCTCAGATAGTATACGAAAGTACGGTCCTCGTTCTTGAGGCATTGCTTTAAATTTTCGTTTGTTATATTCCCATTGTACGAAGGAGATGAACTCGTTTTCCCCATTTTTTGTTGTTATCGTTATTGGCGATTAGAATATATTTACATGATTGTTTCGAGGAATTCCATGTGTATCTCAATTTACGTTTATATGTATGAAACACTAAGCTTGAGGATGTTTTAACCTCACAAAGTTTTTTATGATGAAAATTGAAATTTTATGAAGTAACAGACTCGTTTTTCATGTCCTAATGTAAGATGTATGCACTAATATTTTGATTGCATTGGGTGTCCTATCGAGGTAACTTTCGTGCGTCTAGCGATGCTGATCTTGTTTATCTAATGGCAATTGATCTTAGGACTGGATACTAATTCTGATCTGATGGACATCTTCATGACATACTTATTTTGAATAACTTTCAATGGGCTGCTGAAGCTCTGTACATTCTTTATCAACATGATTTTTGTTTTGTATGGTTTACATATTATGAATAGGGCTACAGCAATTTTTTCGCATGAGCTGACGGTTCTCGCAAATTTCACATATTTCGTTCGTTTCATCTGTAAGTTGCTTAAAACAATCAACAACCGTGAAGAAATATCATAGGGATCGAAAATGATCTGAAAATTACATGTAGGCCCTATATATGCGAAGTAACTAAATTTCCTTAATTGATTGTGGCATACGGGAGGTGATAATGCATCTTGAAAATTTTAAGAAAGAAGCCAAGTCTCTCCCAATAGTTTTCCACCTTGTAATAAAAAAGATAAGGTAAAATTATGTACAATGGCAGACGTTTCATGACTTACTCACGGCCTCAGTGCCAGTAAATTCAGTAAAAGCAGAATTGATGGGTTTCGAGGGGATATAGATCCGACACCTTATGATGAATCCTGGAATTTCTTTGAATGTATGTCCTGGAAAATGGTTTCTCAGATCCAGTAGGAACCCTGAATGTTATTTTCAGTCTTTCTGCGCTGAAAAATTAATGTAATTTGTCCAAGTATATTTCGGCGATCTGGCCATGTCAATTGCGATATAAAGAAATCCTAAGTCAAAATTTTTGTTCTGGAAAACAAATGCTACATCATTTGAAATCTCTATACTGAATTACAAATTATCATTGTCATTATCGATATCTAACAAATATGCACATACAGTATACCGCAGTTCATTGATTGTCGCAGTTCCATAGTTCACTATTCAATAGTCTCATAGCTCACAGTTCATTATCATCATATATCTCCTTAGTGTTTCTGTATTGTTACCGTTGGCATGTTTGGTTGGTTCCACTCTGTTTTGTTGTTGATGACGATCCTTCTCTGTTGTAAACTGTTTTTGATGTTGACTGATTCCGTTATTTGACGCTCGATTGCATTGTTATGATGTGCACTTGTTACACTTAGTGGAAATTCTTGCTCTATGTTGTTGTGCTGTTCTTTGCAATGTCTCCATAGACTTGATGTATCCTTCTTTTCTTTCAATTGTTTTATATGTTTCTTTCCTCTGATTTTCGCATTTCTTGCTGTTTCTCCGATATAGACCCCTTTGAGTCCTTCACATTCAATTTCGTAGGTTTTTCCTTGCGCATCACATTTCCCCTTTCCATTATTTTCACATATTAGGCATTCGTCTGTGCATTTATTTTTCTCGAACGGATTTGACCTTTGTAATTTTGATTTTATCGTATCTTTTGCAGTTTCTATAACTTTGATTTTGAATCCACTTTTCTTAATTCCTCCGTCCAACTCGTTCTTCAGTATCGAATTTAGGGTTGATTGAATAAATCATCACACTTTCGTAATTATCTTTCTTTTACCATGTTTTCCATTTCATCTGTTTCATTCTTCATTCAGTTTGTTGCCACTCTATTGGTCTGTACATTGGTTTGATTTTGTTTCTGTCATCTTCTTTTATTTTGTTGTAAGCATTTAATGCTGACTTTGTAATTTGTGCTTTAAATTTCTGACCATAACCAGAATATTACATTCTCTTATTCATTTCTGTTAAATGTTTGGCTGTTTGATTCCATAGTAAGTCTTGGCTACAGTTGAGTCCAATTCTCAGCATTTGCTGCGTTAGAATAGCTCTTTTTATACTCCATGATAGCGACGTTCTTGCATGAATAACCATTTTTGAAGTTATGTTTTTCATATAAAATTCATGTAATATCTTCTTTACTTTACTGCTCTCATCTGTAGTTATCCATATTTTCAAATCCAAAATTGGTAATTTCTAATCAAATTGTTTTGAAGAGAAATCAATTTCTAATTGAATGGATTGATGAATTTCATTGCCAATTTCTTATACAATTTTCATGATATTTGTGTCATTTTCTATTTCTTCACAGAAAAAAATTTCTCACTCACAGAAAAATTATTTTCTTAGAATTTGTAAAAAAATATTTACTTAGAATTTGTAAAAAAAATTTTTCTTGGGATTCTTTTTAGAATTTGTTTTATAATTTTGCTAAACCAGTACCTAACTGCGTTCCATTACCTCTTATTTCTTCAATTGATTTCTTCTGTTTACTTTCAGCGGCTATGTTAGCAATTTTGTTTTTTGTTTCCTCAGAAAGTTTTTTTAATTATTTTAGGTCTTCAGAATCATTCTTAAGTTTACGAATAGTTTCTAGTTGTTTTAATTCGTTTTGAGACTTAACAGCATTTGATATTGCCCTAGCTGTACTACCTATAGCAGCTGCTCCTTTTGCAACAGATGCAATTAGATCTTTATTATTCTTAATAACATTAGCGATGCTTCTTATATTATCACTGATGCCAGAAAATATTCCATCTCCTTCTTTTTGTACTGTTTCTACACTCTTATAATGATAAACAGGATTCATACGTGGTTCATGGGCAATTCTTTTATTTGAAGCAATTTTTTTAAGATTGTGTTTATAAATTACAGGCATTTTTTAGGAATAAATTTGACTTTTGGGAAAAATATTTACGTTTATGATTAAGATTTACGTGTGTGAATGGACAACAACCGCGTGATTACTTTATTAATTTGCGTTTGCACTTTATCTGTTGCGTCAAGCAGCGTGTGATGTATTTAAATTTCTTTTCTATTAACTTGCATTTTCTGCTGATTCATCTTCAACGCCGTTTTAAGAGCATTCAATTGAACTTCAAGAACATCTAACTGATTTTTAGCAGCATCTAACTGTTCTTTATTTCCTTTATAATTTTTCTTTAGTTCATTTTCTAAATTGATTTTAAGAGTTTTCATTTTATCAACTTTTTGATTAAGTGAGTTTACTTCATTTATTATTCTATTCATCTTTTTAATTTGTTGAGTAATTTTAGAATTTAATTCATCAACACTTTTTTGGAATGTAACTTGTAACTTATTTAAATTTTTAAAAATTATTTCAGGAAGTTTTTCTAATTCATTTTCTAATTGTTCTTTCAATAGTTGTATCTCATGTTTATTTTTAATGACTGCAGATTTTAACTTTATAGAAAGTAATATTAAAATTTTTGATTGTTCTGAAATTTTTTTAAAAGTTTTGCTATATTTATTTCTAGCTCTCTATCCTTTTTATCAAGTTTTAATAATTTTTCGTTTAATGATTTGTCATTAAGTTTAAGCAACTTTAATTCATTCATCAGTGGAACCAAAACATCGTCTATATATTTTTCTTTTAAGTCATTAATTTGTGTATCAACATATTGTTTATTCGTTAACTCTGTATTTTGTTGCGGAAGAATAGAAAGATGCAATGGACCAGATAAAACGTCTCCAGTTTTCATGATATAATTTTCTATTTCTGATTCACGATTATTCGGGATATATGCACCTCCACCAACATTTGGTAACATCATATTTTAACAATAAAAGATATATATGTCATGGAAATAAAAATAAAAATTATTTTCTCATGAAAATAAAAAATAAATTTTTCTCACATAAAAGTAAAAAATGGAAATGACTCAAATTTGTCAAGTTTGTAATATGCGTTTTACAAATCAAGCGTTATTATATTCACATATGAAATATACACCATGTGGTCAACTTATAGAACAACTTCAACAAAATATGGAACCTATGTCAAGTATGCAACAATTAATACCTATGACATATAAGCAATACATTCGTCAATCACAACAATTAAAAAAATTGTTTATACCTCAACAAGGTCAAAATATGCAACCTGTTCAAGAAATTCAACCTATGTCAAATATTCAACAATTACAACATCTCAACAAGGACAAAATCTTTATGCAGCTAGAAAAAATAAAGTAGGTCCAAATAATAATTATTTAGTTCCAAATAATCATCTAGTGCAGAATAATCATGTAGATCAAAATCAGGAAAAAGTTCACTTGCTACAAAAAAATAAAATTCTTCAAGCTAGGCAATCTATGGATGCACGACAATCTGTGCAATGTAATACGAAAAAAATATGTTCTGGTTGAAATAAAAATATAACGTCTAAAAATTTTGCTTGCCATTTAAAATGATGTGAGCAACCAGAGGATGCTAAAAAAGATAATGTAAAATATAAAATGAAAGATCAGCTATGTCGTAATTGTAATAAATATTTTACAAGTCAAGGAATTACTAATCATTATAATTCTTGTATAAATTCTACAAGACAATGTACAAATTGTCAAATTATTAAACCTAAGACAGAGTTTTATGATAGTAAATATCAGTGTAAGGATTGTTTAAAAGAAAAAGTTAAATGTAGAGGTTGTCAAAAAATTATATTGAAGAAAAAATTTCCGCGACATGTAACACTTTGTCCTAATCTATAATTGAGCAAATGCAAGTATATGATAAAGATTTGAATATATTAATAGATACTGAACGTGAAATATATAATAACTCTCAAGACTTTGATATTAGAATGTTTATATCTAAAATTAAAACACAAATTTTTTCTTTAAAAAATAAATAATGGAAAATACCAAGTTTTATTGTGTCTTATGTAAAAGACAGTTACAAACAAAAAGAAGTTATCAATCTCATTTAAAAAGTAAAATGCATTTACAAAATGTAGATCGAGCTGATGAAGGAAATATATCAAAATTAAATAATTACAAAAACTATCTAGAAACATTACCTACTGATATAAAAGTTAAGAAAATATTTGATGATTATTCACATTCGGAATATAAAAAAGTTTTTAATAGTGAAGATTTTTTGGGGAAATCGAAGGTTCTAGTACTTCGCCCGAAACAGATATAGGATATTTATTTAGTGAAACTGACAAAACCGACGAAGCTGTAACAGATATAAAATATTTATTTGATGAATCTGTTGTACATAATGAAACCGATGAAACTTTTTATGATGTATTAACAAACTTCTATAATATATTTAAGAAATCTTTCAAATGTTATATGAATGTAGAATTACTTTATACAAAAAATGGACCTGATGGAATGACTGAAGAAATAGTACAAGGACATATTACACGGACAGAAGAAATTCATAATGTAAATGATATACAACCCATATTTGAAACAATGATAAATAAATTAAAAGATGCTATAACTGAAGCTGAGTTGCGTGAATCTGGTTGGAGTTTTATTGCAATACTATCTAAGAAGATAGTAATTGACAAATATAAAAATAATACTGGTGGTAGTTACATACCCCTTCCTTTCAGTTCTCCGCAAATAATCAACATACAGAATGAAGATGAATATTGTTTTCTGTGGAGTGTTATAGCACATTTTCATCCTGCAAAATATCACAAAGAAAGACTAAGTCATTATAATAAAGAAGAACATATAAATGAATTTGATCTCTCTGCTGGCTTAGATGAATTTCCATATGATTATAATAGGTTAATAAAGTTTCATAAAAAGAATGAAAATTTAATAGAAGTAAATGTTTTTGAATTAAGTGTGAAGTATGTTTCTGTTGGTGATGTTACTCCCTTATATCCCGGAGATATTGAAGTTAATAACATTGTTCATAACAACTTAAAAGAATTTTATTTGAATAACAAAAATTTATGCCAAACAGAAATAGTATACAATGAAAGAGGAAATTACATGCATCATAATATTATTTACAAAGGAAATGTAATATGTACTGAAAAATATGAAATTATAAAAACATTATCACCAATAATGATTAATCATAATAATTATAAAGGATGTGGATTTCCCTATGAGTACGAAACCGAGCGTTCGTCTCTATTGTCAGAATATGTACATAAGTTAGAGATGTTACCGCAACTATATAAAAAACAATATCAACAAGAATATCAACAAGAGTTACAAATGTTACATAATCAATATCTACAAGAATATCAACAAGAAGAAACTATGTTATTTCGCAAATATATTGAAAAAGAACTGAATCTTGAAGATAAAGAATATTTAAAATTATCATACATAGTCTACCAACAATGTAATTCTCAATTTAATGAACTAGAATGTCATCCAAAAAATCTACAACAATATAAGGAATATTGTCAACAAAAAAATTTACAAGGATATCATATGGGTAAACATATATTAAGTAAGGAATATCATGAACAATATGAAGAACAATGTCGGAAACAATATGAAGAACAATTTCAAAAAAAAATATCAAGAACAGTTAGAAATATTACAACAGGAATATCAACAAAAGTTAAAAATGTTAAAGTAGCAGTTAATGCAACCAGCACAAGCGAATATACTATATTATCAAGGTCATTACATATTGTGTAAAGATATTTCTGTATTTACAAAAACTTCAGATAATGCTAATTTTCCTTGTCTCCAATGTATGACGAGCTTTAGAACTAAAGAAGAAATGAAAAGACATTTGGAGAATTGTCAACAAAATGAAGCAGTTGAAAATACTTTTATTAAGGAAGATTATTTAGTATATAATGAATGGTATTACAAAAGTAAAGTACCCTTTATTATATATTGTGATTTTGAAGCATATAATGTTAACATGACACAAAGTTCTGGTAAGCATTTGCTTGAACAAAAAACATTATGTTGGGGAATGTACATTCATTCAAATTATCCTGAATTATTTAAATCAGAATATTATCAATACTATGGTGAAGATTGTTCAGAAATGTTTACAAAGAAAATAGAAGAATTACAAAAATATTTTTCACAATTGCTTAAAACAAATAAACCAATGCTTCTATTAACGTATGACCAATTAGTACAATTTGATAATGAAAAAAATGTTATTACCATGGAAAAGAATTTACAACTTATAAAGTAAAAGATCATGATCATCTAAATGGATTATATAGAGGTGCAGCACATAATTCTTGTAATCTTAATGCTAATAAATTTAGATATAACTTTGTACCTTTATATTTCTACAATGGTTCTAATTATGATTTCCATTTAATAATAGAAGATCTATTCTCATCTGAAAAATTACAACAACTAAGAACAAACGTACTATGTAAAACAGAAGAAGAATATTTTTCAATGCAATTTGGTTGTATTAGAATATTAGATGCATTTAGATTTTTTAATCCTTATTCATTAGAGGTCATGTGAAAAACTTTGAAACCTGAACAATGTAAAATATTAAATAAATATAATTTAAAACCTTTAAAAGGCATTTTTCCCTACGAATATTTAACTGGAGATATAGGTAGAATAAATGAAATAATGCAAGAACATCAACTTTCTTCACGTGATAAATTTAAATCAACATTAAAACAATCACAACTATCTGAAGAAGATTAAGCAGAAGCTGAAAAGAATTGGAGCGTTAAATTGTAGAACAATGTATGATTATACAATGAAATATCTTCAGATAGATGTATTAATCCTTGCTGATCTTTTTAAAAACTTTCGTGACATGTGTGTAGAATATTGCGGAATAGATCCATGTTATTGTTATTCTACATCAGGATTAACATGGTTAGCAGGGTTGAAACATACAAATGTTAAACTTAATTATTATAAAGAAAGTTCTTATGATAAATTACTATTTTTGGAATCTGGAATTAGAGGTGGTGTTTCATCTGTTCTAGGTAATAGATATGTTAAATGTTATAATAAGAAAGTAAATCCTGATGATTATGGTTGATTAAGAATTTTAAATCCAGAAGAAAAAGATCAATTTATAAAATTGTTTAATCAAAATATAGAAGGACTTATATCAAATGAAGAGAGTCAAGCAGCAGTTGATGAATTCATGAGAGAAAACTATTTGTTATATTATGATTTTAATAGCTTATATTCTTCTTGGATGATACAAGAATTACCAACAGGTGAAATGGAATGGAGTACCATTCTTGAATACGAACCTACATTAGATGGTGGAAATAATTATGGTTATATATATGAAGTTGATTTAACATACCCTGATTATATAAAAGGCGCAACAAAATATTATCCTTTCTGTCCCGAAAACAAAATTCCCAATGAAGAAGATTTTTCAGATTATCAAAAATCTTTAATTCCTAAGAAATACAGGCCAACAAAAAAACTTATGTTAACACAAAGTAATAAAATAAAGGAAAGTATGTTGTTGAAGGAAGAATGTTAGATTGGTATTTAGATCATGGAATGATTCTTGTTAAAATTCACCGGAAACTAGTGTATAGAAAATCTAGGTGGTTAAAAGATTATATAGAGTTCAATATTGAAAAACGTAAAATAGCTAAAAGAAATAAAGATGATTTTGGAAACATGTTCTTTAAATTAATGAATAATTCATTTTATGGTAAGACTTTAGAAAATGTGCGTAATAGACAAAATATTGAAATAATTTATGATAAAGATAGGTTTCAAAATTTAACAAGGAAACCTATATATAAAAGAACTACTAGATTCAGTGATGAACTATGTGCAGTGCATCTAAGACGAAACATAATAAAACATGATAAGTTTAATTTTATAGGATTCACTATATTAGAATTAGCCAAACTATTTATGTATAGATTTATATATGATCAGGGTGACCAAATGGTCCCTATTGTAAGGACCGGTCCCTATAAGTCCATTTTTGGGCACAGGTCCCTAGAAAAAGGGAGTTGTCTAAAAAAACTTGATAAACTTTATATCAGATGATCTCTCTTGATGAAGTTACAAAGATAAGTAAATTCATCGATGAAAAAAAAATTTAACAGGAATACATTCTTTGTTATCTAACATAAAACTTAAGTTATTTTATAAAGTTTTTAAGGTTATTTTTTCGACGTGCTTCTTCTTTACAGAAATTCTTTCCGGACCATAGAAGATACGAGTTTAGCACAGAAGCATTCAATTCAATCTGTACTCTGCCCAAGCCATATTACGAATGCCTACTAATCTTTACACACTTGTCAAGGACTGCACCTGAAAGAGAAGACATTCAAATATTATATCGTGGCTTGAAGACAAACCAAATACTCGTACTTAATAGGATTTTTAGCCTGAGCCGTAGAATAAATACACTTTCCTTCTTTCTAAAGACTTCTTTGTAAGCCAGATTGTCAGGCCATATTTGTGTGCACATTAGCACATATGTGAAAAATGTACATGGCAGTGTTTTTTACCCTTTTGAAGGATGTAGCTGTTTCAGTGTGATATCATTCTGATCTGTAGAAATTGTGTAAATCAATAAATATGCAATGTGACTGAAGTAAGTAGCTCATTAATGTGAAATGCGTATTGAATGTTCATATACAGTCATCGTTTCTCTTCCATTAATGTCTGTTTGCTAAAAGTTACGAATGAAGTAACCTTTTTTGTATACGAAGCTTTATGTTGATAATATTTTTGCTCGGTTTTGATAGGTGTATCATAGTTTGCTGCTGTTGCAAAACCGTACTCTTGCTGGTTGGCTTATATTGATGATGTTTTTAAATTGAATACAAAGTGATTTAAGTAGAATTTTCCTTTCAATCTTCTCATGTACATGTTGCTGTAGATGTTGATGAATCACATGTAACTCTGTACATATAACTCTGACTATGAATCAATCGCTATGGGTTTGATTCTCATAGTAAATGAAAATATTCTTGAACTTGAATTAATGCTGTTTAGAGATAAAAACGCTTTTTGAGTGTGCACATGTACCAATAGATTTGCCAGCGATTACAGTGTATAATGCGTGTGCATAAATAAACTGCATGTAGTTAATATCTAAAATAAAAATTATAGTTGCCATCAAACGTTATGTCTAGTACATGTGGAAGCCTAATTCATTTTCATTTCAAATAGTAAATACACGTAGATATTGGATGCACATGTAAGTCATCTTATAATGAATTAAACGAACATCATATTCACCATTAAATTAGAAATTCTCTGCAATATTCATACGTGCAAACACGATGATACTGATGACCTATGATACTTCTCTGATTATACTGATGGACCGTTCGCTCTTTTCTGCATGCTGGAAAAATGTCGACGTATATTTTTCGGAAATATTTTATCTTTCTACAGACATTTTTGTAGTTATTCATGTTGTGCTGTACATGTAGGTCTATCGCCATGTCGCTATTTTTTCATCTCTTTACTTTTATCCGATTAATTTTTATTTCAGGATTATGGGGAAGTGCAAGTTCACAAAAGAACTAGAGCAAAAATATAGCTGGGCAGTTAAGGTTCCAAATGATCCTCATTCGTGTCGCTGTAAACTAGATTTCTCAATAATAAATGTGTCGAATGGTTCATATAGGCTTGAACAACACGCCAACACATCCATTCACAAAAAGAAATTAGCGGCTTCAGCAAACCAACCTTCGATCAGCTCAGCCTTACACACAGCTAGACAGATAGAGTCTGGAACACAAAAGGCGATGTTGATACACTGCTTGAAGTTGGTTCTTGACGGGTCCAGTTTCCGAACAAGTGATTCCGCTAGCAGAAAGCGATGCATTTACCAAAAAATGTTCCCAGACTCCAAATTTACTAATATCAATTGTGGGAGAACGAAGGCAACATATGTTTGTGTCCACGGTATCGCTCCATTCCTTAGGTCAAAACTCAAGGATAACTTATCCGAAAAGTGGTTCGGATTGCATGTCGACGAATCGACACACAATAAGAAATGTATTCTAGAACACTGGATTGTTTATCATGACAATGGCGAAAGGAAAAATCACTTCTTGACAGCAGTTGAATTGGAGGTGAAAGTGGATTTGGAAGAATTTTTAGGATCCACAAAGAACAAATTAGAGGATCTTCATCTTTTGGATTCTCAAAGTGTGTTTGACGCAACCATTCAGGTCATGGATCGGTTTGGGTTAAGCTATATGCATCTGGCATATATGATGACAGACAATTGCAATGTAATGCAAGGGTCAAAGAATGGCTTTGTTATGAAAATGAAAGATGTTTGCCCCAATATGACAACGTTCATTGGTTGTGGTTGTCACCAAGTCAATCTGCTCCAAAAGGAAGAAATAAACTCATCCATATCCACGATTCCTGAAATCGTTAAATTCCTTGAGAAGTTATCAGATTTTATCGAAAATTCTCCTAAGATTAGATCCCTGATCAAATTGGTCGATGATGCTGTCGGTCTCAAGAGAATCCCTGATTACTGCCCGACAAGATTTCTGCAGCTCGTTCAGATAAACGAAGCCGTCCTTGAACAGTATCCCATAATAAAGAAGATCGTGGCTCTGTCAAAGGATCATCATCTTGTTCAGAGTGTCAACGACAACAAGTTTGTCATCCAACTTGATCAATTTGGAATTCATCTCGCCCCCATACAAGTGCTGAACAAATCCTTACAGGATCCTCTATCCGATATTTATCAAACCTTGACAATGCACCTTCAATGTATATCAAAGCTACTGGCTCGATTGGGACATTCTGTGTCGTTGAGTTCCAGCGGATATTTGGAAACGTTATACGAACACAATCAAACTCGAGCAAAACCCCAGAAATTCGAAAGCAGAAACAAGGATCTGTTGATTACACAGAATAACAAGGAAGTCATGAGAGCAGTTCACAGTGAATCTAATGCTACAATTGACAAAATCCGGAAAACGTGGGACTATTACAATGAGTTTAAACTTCAATCTTTGCTGAAACGATTTTCAAAATTCCTGTTATCCCCAGCAACCTTGAATTGTTACTCGATCTTCACAGCGAACTCTGAATTCGACACGAAAGAATGCATGCGGGCTTTAGGACTTCATTTCAATCTGAATGTCGTTTCGCTTCAAGATGAAATATGCGAACTAAGAGCAGAAAGTGATTGATTTGATTCGATCGCGCAACTTTTCCGCGAGGGAAATTTGTTGAAGTGCCCAATTCTCAAATCGTTAGTCGACCGACTCCTGCTTATATGTCCTCACAACATGAATGTCGAGTCCGGATTTTCGATCATGAAGTCACCAGAGACAATTTATCAAAACCAAATGTCGATTGAGACCTACGATGCCATTCGAATCATAAGGACATTCTATAACAGAACAAATTTCGAAGAAGTAGAACCATCAAATTGTTAAGTGTGAATAATGCAGCATCAGAATATTCAAAGGAGAGTCGAATTGCAGTCGCGAACAATGTTGAGAAGGAGAAAATTGCCTCTTCACTTCGAGAATCGATCGGAATATACAAGCGACATTCATCTGCCCAAATCAGGAAAGCTGAAGAAAACATTGACAAAGAATTGAAGGAGGCTGAAGAGCGATTAGCATCGATAAAGAGAATAAAGATTCAGCTTGAAGAAGAAAGAATGGGTCCCTCTCACCTTGCAAATCGAGTATCAGAAGAAGTAATTGATCAGATGTTTAACAAGGTAACTTTTATGAAGATGTTAATACATGTACTCGTAGTTAGAAGTAGACATTTTCATAGTGCCGCAATGTTTTGCATCTGTTCAATTGAAAAAGATGAATAGCTGATCAATAGACATACAAATTATAGATGCACGTTATCAACATGTGTGAACATACAGTCAGTTCCAATTTCTAAAAGTTTCGGTTGACAGAATCGAAAATGATGCTGAATTTCTACACACTACCTTAAAGAAGATGTAGGCCTATGTCATACAACTGGCATCCAAAATGCTGAGTGACATTACAAAGTGACGTTTTTTACAGTCTCTATCTGCTGATCTAACGTACGAGCAACGTGTTGAATTAGAATATTGATTGAAGTGAAGTTGTCGTGAATCTTAGGGAACTGGTTGGATTTTAAATCCTGAGATGAGTGACAAGTTGCAAATTTCCCCAAAATTTCGGCAAATTTCATTTACAGCCATGATTCTGAATCTCCACATGTAAGTTATCCTCTTTTTGCTCTGCGCTTCGTTGAGAACTTTTTAATCTTTTCTTTTTTCAGGACTTTTTGAAGAAATCCGTTAGGGACGAAATTATTGTCAAAGTAGTAGAATGAATTATGATACGAACTTATCTAGCTCTTATCTTGAACTGACAAACCATGTGCAAAGTGTAATACAATCAATTATTGTGAAATGATAAGGAAATACAAGTAAAATAATATTCGTGACATAATAATATTCTGATCCTCAATATCGCTGTTTTCGATCATTTTTACTTCAGTCAACTAAGTTTTGCTAGTGGAATGACTCGTTTCATAATGTATTTCAGATATGCGTTCTGTTGGCTTCGCCATTAATCGTTTTTTGAATCGTTTAATCGTTCATTGCGTATTTTGAGTGCTGTAAATTTGTTGTGTGATGTTTTGCAAAAACCATAATCATGATGTCCCATATTAAGTGATTTGTGGATCGGCAACATTGGAAAATCTAACTTTGCCGATTTGTTTTCATTTGTGTATTATTTTGGCCTCGCGCGAATGCAGATAAGTTCGTACTACAGCTTGCTATCCAGTCAAAAGTTTTCAACTACCCATCGACATCGTCAATGTTTTTAAGAGAAGCCTACAATGGCAAGGAAAGGGTGTCCCCATACCAAATAAGGCCTAATTAAGTTGATTAATTTTATGTTTTGTTTCACATGCTGTGCCGGACTTTGGGTTGGGAGCCTAGTTTAGGTCAATTGTACCTATTTCTAGAGGCCCTATTAAGATAGTCGTCGATGAAATTTTAGGTCCCTTTTTCTCAAAATTTCGTTTGGTCACCCTGTATACGATTATTTAGCACCTGCTTATGGCGAAAACTACAAATTACACTTTACAGATACCGATTCTGTTTTCTTAGAATTGACAGTACCGTATAATTCTTCACTTGATAAAGAAATAGATAAAATAAAAGATATCATTCATCCTTCTGATTTATGTAAAGTAAAAGATGAACTAGAAGGAAATGAAGAGTACATAGCAGAAGCTGTATTTTAAAAATCTAAATGTTATTGTTATAACACAAATTCTAAAACATCTAAAACAAATTCAAAAACATCTAGAACATTAAAAGGAATTTCAAAGGCATCAGTGGCTAACCAAATAACATTTCAAGATTATAAGAATGCATTATTTAATAATGAAATAAAAACAGCATGTAATTATAGACTTAATTCAAAGAAACATAAAATGTATTTAAAAGAGGAACATAAATTAGCATTAGATCCATTTGATGATAAAAGAAAAATTTTACCTGATGGAATAATTACTTTACCTTTTTAATTTTCTAATTTTCAAATTTCTTAATTTTTAAAGATTAAGAAAAATTTTAAGAAAAAAATAAATTATTCGATCACTCCGCGAAAATAGTTTCTATAACTCTATCATGTATTTTTTTATCAATATTAATTGTAATGAAGCCATAATCTTTTGACCAAGCATTATTACACGAATGTTTAAATTCATCTTTATCTCTTATACAAAAATCTCTTAACAAATCACTTAAGTTTCTTGCATTTATTTCAAATAGTATAAGTATATTTACATTCTTTCTAATAACACTTCCATCTAATAAATACATACTTAGTGTTAAATAAAAAACACTACAGTTGTTATGTCTACCTCTTGTGAAATGATTTCTCTGAACTGACTGATTTCCATCATTAACACAATCATCAAAAATTACACAATGTTTCATTGTTTTATCTAGTTTACTAGGATCTTGCATATTACCACTATCATCTATTAATTGTATCTTTATATGCTTATTTTTATTGGATTCTACTAACTGATTATTTTTTGCTGCTTCTTCACACCACGAACTTATTTCTTCTTCATCTTCAGATTTGTCATATTCTTTGAATAATGAAGCAATTGCTGTTTTTGTAAGATTGTTTTCAAATCCATATTTTAAAAATTGATAGACGGGTTGTTCTGCTGTTGTTGTATAAATGATAAGATTGTTATAATCCAAAAAATTTTGAGTCGTTAAAATTTTAAATAATAAATATGTTTTCCCACATCCTGATCTTCCACAAATAACTGACAAAACTTTATTAGATAAATTTGGATGATGATTAAATTTAAGTTTTTTTTATTTAAGGGGGTGCACTTCACTCATTTTTAATCAAATAATTTTTATTTTTAAGAAGAAGAAAATTAAACTTCTCTAACCAAAAGATCTATCATAATCTCTTCACCTCCAAAATTTATTTCTTGTCCTTTCTCATCAGTGATTCTAATGTTAATACTGTTAATAGTTTTTCTTGTAATAGGGAAATATATTAATGTTTGTGGAATTACATTTAATCTATAACCAATGGGTACAGTAAAAGCTGAAAAACTGAATATTAAATTTGACAATTTACCATTTATATATCCTCCTTCAATAATGTCACAATGTACAACAATTGAATTTATTTCAGTTATTTTTGGAATCTTCTCACCTAAATGATAACCTTGACTATAGGTTTGTTTATTAAATCCTAATAGTTTTGACAATGATCTATCATGATTAAAATCAACTTGATGATTTTCGTCTTAAGTAAGGGAAAATTTATTAACTGCCGGTTCAACTGCAAAATGTAATTGTTTCTTATCTTTAAATGCTATACCTAAATGTCTCTTAATTTCATTTGATATTGATTCAACTTCGTAAGAACCAGGAAGAAAAGTTAGTATTTTCCACGTTTTACCTTTATCAGTAGAATATCCAAATTGATCATTCACATCTTCTATAACATTTTGAATAGTGTTAAATGTGGAAAAACTAGTCAATGCAATTTGATAATTTTTATTTTGTTCGAAATGTAGAATGGGTTCTAAATTACAAGTGTGTGATGAAGTAGTTGTTATAATTTTTAACGTCGTACTAAATTTTGATGAACCCAAAATCTCTGTTAGATTTTCTAAATGATTATTAATTTTGTCTAAATCTGCTGAACACATTCTTTAGTTAAAATTTTTAATAATTTTTTTTTATAAAAAAAATTAAAAACAACATATTTCAGCTATACTTTTATAATCCTCTTCATTTAGAATCTTCTTTTCTAACATTTTTTTCAATATAGCATGAATTTCTTTGAAACTAGAATTATGTCCTTCTTTTATTGCAGATATTAAAATACTGAATCTATTTAGTAATTCTTGCGGATCATCTGGTAAAAATACAGTTGTTTCTTTTTGTAATACTGTTCCTACTTTAACTCCCGTTGATAATACATTTTCTAATTGTTTATAACGTCTAAGAGATTTTACTGCACCAACTCTATCTAACATAGCTTTATATTTTATGAAATCTTCTACAGCATAATTTTTTAAATCTGCTCCTCTTAAAAGATCAACAAAATTTCTATCTAAACTAAGAGGAGATTTATCTGGTGAAAAAATTAAACCTCGAAAAGGTTGTGGAAATATTTCTTTTGTCCGAGATAAAATTTAGGTATTGTTTTTCCATCTATAAATGAAATAGAATGTTCAAATTGCATAGATTTTGGTAATTTCTTATTAATGTTTGATTCTAGTAATCCATAGTCATCTAATATAGTTTTGTGTGCTGGATCTGTTATATTAATTCGTTTATCATCATTCGTAAGTTCTTTTTCAAGCTTTTTAAATGGTTCAATAGTTTTTTCAAAATCAGTTTTTACTTCCTCGGTTTGCTGCATTTTTTCAAACATATCAGATTGAATACCAGCTTTATACATTCTATGCTGAGTATGATTTTCTTTCATAATATTTTTTTGCTTTATTAACTCATCTAATTGTTGGATTATTTTTTGATTATCAGCTTTAATTTTATCCATTTTTAAAATATAATATTTGAATTTTGTGGTAGCATTGGAATACAACAAAAACATTTTACTGAACAAATTATTTTTTTATTGCTTTGTTGTCTGACATCTTTTCGTTTTAAGTTTTGTTTAATAAAGTGTCAAGTTCTTCTAAAAAAATTTACCATCTCTAGAAATTTTAACATAATTAGAAATTTTGTCGAGCTGTTTATTTTTATCATTAAATGATATTTGATTTACTTCATTAGCTATTTGATCAAATTTTTCAATTTCATCTAACATAATAACATTATCATCACATACTCTTTGAAAGTAGTAATGTAATTTGTCACAAACTTCTTTAATATGTAAATGTTTAGTTTTTAATGATTTTCGTTTCTTAGTTATTAAAGATTTATCTTACATTGTAACAAGTTAAGTTGTAAAAACACCCGTACCTGTTAAAGCAGTAGCAACTACTGGAATTACTAAAACACCTGAAGATATAACAATTGTAAATACCCCTAAACTTATTGTTAAAAATATTCCAATACCTTGTGTTACATTCTTAACTTTAGACCATCTTTTTCTTAATTTATCATAATGTTCTAATCTTAATAATAATTGAGATTCCTTATCTTTCATACAACGTCCTCTATCTTTGTGTTTTTCAATGTTCATCTTTTCAATGTCCATTAAAGTAGAACTACGTTCATTTATTAACGAAGGATATATTCTCGAAGTTTCTTCCACTTTTGAAGTTCCTTCCATCCTCGAAGTTTCTTCCATTTTTGAGGTTTCTTCCACTTCTGAGGTTTCCATTTTTTAATAAATATTTTGAATACAATCTTCTGATATTTTTCGACTACGTGAAATTCTTAGACTACGTGAAATTTTTAGACTGCGTGACATTTTTAGACTACCTAAATTTTGAGACTACGTGAAATTTTTGGACTACGTGAAATTCCTAGACTACCTAAATTTTTAGACTGCCTAAATTTTGAGACTACGTGAAATTTTTAGACTGCCTAAATTTTGAGACTACGTGATATTTTTGAAACCTCTTTTCAGTATATGAAAAAATCCCAACGAGCTTAAAACTGTTTTTTTATTTTATCCTTAATATTATTTTTGTTTATAAAACTGTTTTTCATTGTATGAAATATTTCCTATACTCATTCTCAGTATATGAAAAAATCCCAACGAGCTTAAAACTTTTTTTGATTTTATCCTTAATATTATTTATAAAACTCTTTTTCAGTGTATGAAATATTCCGATTTTGCATTCTGGAGGTATCTTATTTATTTTTAGTTGTCCTGAATCGGTTATATATACATTTTTTTGCATTTTTGGGTATCTTATTTTTTTTTAGTTGTCCTGAATCGGTCATATATACAATTTTTGCATTTTTGGGGTATCTTATTTTTTTTTAGTTGTCCTGGACCGGTCTTATATACATGTACATTACTCCCATCACGTCATGAAGATTTGTGCGATTACTCCAGTCAATTGCAGTCCGATTGGTCCGCCATCTTTTTGCAATTTGACATGGTCATCAAACTTGCATATATGATTTTTCATTACTGTTTGCAAACCGATTTTGATAGCTTTTGTTAGCAATTTTCTTTTCGATTGTTCATTTTCTGCGACTATGCAAGGTGGCTTCCACATCGCATATCTTCTACTTATCTGCCTTTCCATTCCATTTCCTTTAATGGTTGGAGGTCTTCCGACATTTGTCTTTCTTGTTGGACAGAAATTTGATATCCCATATCATTGAGTTCTTCCTTGGATTTACTCAAAGAAAGATATAATCCTATTTCACGATAATCTTTGCCTTCTATTTTGAAACGTCAACTTCTCACGGCGGATGTCGGGTGGTTCGATGCCGCTCAGGACGGGCAGAATGTCGATTGTTGTAGAGCGGATGCAGCCGGAGATGAGGCGCATACTGTCGTGCAGTGCGGTGTCCATCTTCTTTGTGTGGGTACTCTGCATCCAGATGGGCAAGCAGTACTCGGTGCAGGAGTAGGGCAGAAGTGCGGAGTACATCGAAATCAGCGCCCCAACGGTTACCAGCAAGACGTCGGAGGAGTGAGTTACGGGAGCTTACCTTCGCTGCGATTTGCTTCAAGTGTGGTCCATAGGTGAGCGACCTGTCCAGCGTAACTGCGTTATATTTTGGGAACCTCGCGAAGGTTTCTCCCCTGACGCCGATGTTGAGCTCCAGATTGGCAAGGCGGTTCTTGAGGTAACAACCGATGTCTTGTAACGTTGTTCGCGATGTCTTGTAACGGCCTCTCATAGACTTTGGATTTGATACTGGCCCATGAAGGATGAAGTGGGCTTCCTCAGAGAATGCTAGCTGCATCAAGAGGCTTGATAAAGAAATTCTTCTATGCTCTTCAAAAGCGAAGTTACTTTGACAAGTTTTGTCTTCTTCACTTAAAGATAGAATAATTCGCATTTTATGAGGATGAAATCCCATGCCTTTCAAGCATCGCCTGACAGATTCGCGGCTAACATCTAATTTGAAGATGAGCCTGGTAGAAGCTGACATGAGGCTCGAATTAGAAAAGATTCCGAACCTCATCACATCTCTCTGGAGATGCTGCATTTTTTTAATTTGTCTCTTGTTTGATCAAGAACACTGTCAGTCTCCATTAGGAGAAAATGTTGTTACTCTTTTTTGTGTTACTTGAGGGAGTGTCAGCGTTTTTACCATTAAATGCACGAAACTTTCGTTTTACTAGAGTAGCACTCGTACTAAGCTGCACATTTAGCTCACTTTTTAGTGGGATGCGCCATAGAGACTGCCGTTGTCCCAAGCAAATCTGATTTTTTATTGACATCAATCAATATCTGTGAATAAAGTTTGAAGGTTAGAACGTAGAAATTGACGAACTTCAATTTGAAAATTTAAAATAATCACTTTTTCATAGCATTCAAGCTGTTTGCTTGACTTGCGAGACAAGTGTAACGTTCTAGGATATGACGAAATTAAAGGAAAAAATATCAATTGATATTTCCACAGTAAAGAAGTAGACTCATGAACTCAGCAACTAAGGAGTAGTGAGTTGTTACTCTATCTAAATAAATACTCCTACATACTCCGCTCTATGCTTAAACCGGTTTCTAATTCCGCCTTTCCAGATAGTTAGGTCATCAAGGTTAATGGACAGTGATCAATTACTATGCTGCGCTCATTACAAATTCTCTAAATGCTGTTATTAATTGATAATCGAAGATAAGTATCACACACTTATTGATACATATATTTTGACTATATCATGGTCTTCTTACTCTTCTATATACTAGCACCTGGACGTGACACTCATTAGAAAACTATGTCCACAGTTACATGTATATAATCAGGATATGCCACAGGTGCCCAACTCAATTATAATTATTACAATATAACCCTTGCAATTATATAATTATGATTACAATTAATTTAATTAAAATATAGTTATATAATATGTATTATTTACAATTATTCATTACAATTATAATTATTAGTAGCTAATCACTACTTTATATATTGATTCAGTGAAGTCTAATCGTCATTTCAACAGACACGATGGTTTCCAAAATGTTGTAATGCTTGATGCCTCAGTTGATTTAATAATATAGTGCCTCAAAATGTGTGGCTATTTATGCCAGCTTCATGCTAATATTCATCATCTGAATTCGCTGCATTTTCGTGAATCTATGAATTTCTCTCATCTGTAAGTTTCGTGAAGATATAATCCTTCAGTCGACATTTCAACAACGTGGACGAAGGAAATCCAGTATCATAACACTCATCCAAAATACCATTTTTTAAAGTGGATTTCACTGGTTCATTTCCTGTTTTAATGTCTGACACCACAGTTCATGATCTTCTCTCCGCTAATGTTACGTGAAAGAAGAGACATTTTGCCCATTAGGATATTATCATTTGCTTCTGGAAAGCTATCCATTTCTTACCATCCTTTGAAATTGTGAATGTGAAATTTTCAAGCTTTGAATTTAATGCAAATCTCTGGTGCACCATTCTGGAAACTTGCTGTTTATTACAATTAATTGCATAGCCAATGTGATCGCATTCAATTTTTGAGTATTGCAGCATAATTTGTTTATTTGCTTGGACAACATCCATGATCTTAACAGCAAGACTATTTTCTTTAAAGTCAAAATTTCAGTTGCTTCCATTCTGCACAGAGCAGGCATGGCCATATGTTGAAAGCAACAGAAGTTTTTATCTTAAACTACATATTCAAAATCGCTCCAATTTACGGATTACAAGGCTATTTGGATTTTTTTATTCTTGAATATCTAAAGTTGCCTGTGATTTAACCAAATCATTTGAGACTCTGCAATGATTTTCGGAAAGGTTTTTTCTTTTATAATCAAAGTCTGATGGAAGATGTGCATTTCATTTTGAAAGTAAATTGTCTCGGCTCCCCAATAAATGATTTACTGCCAAATATATTTTATCTTGATATCATGAGCGTACATAAGCATGATTTCAGAATGATAGCGATTTTGCGATGTATCTGTTTCTTAGCTTCGGAACGGGACTGGAACACTGGTAAGCCCAGGCTCATGATCCTGGGCTTGGAAAAAATCATTTAGGTAACCCGGGCTCAACTTTGCTCCGAGATTACAACCCTAGCGAGAGATTGTGTCTGCTGATATACTTTCAAGAGAATGGTGAGGAGCAGCAGTGTCGACCAATGAGAGGCGTGGAAAGCCAAGTTGGACGGTGGGTGTAATTGATGCAAACCAGTTTGGAAGAGACAAGTTTGTCTGGGAGGGAGAAAGTCGCAGAAGCTTTTTCCTACATAAAAATCGGCTATGAGACTGAAAGGTGGAATCAACCACGATAAGTCGAATGGTACCAGTCCCAAAGTTGCACGAGGCCGGAAGCACTGAGAAAACGCTGCTGTCCAAATTTGGTACACTTCACACTACAACTACCAAAGCATAGAGTAAGTATATTAGTAGAGGGGCAACTCCGCATTTAGTAAATCCACATTGTGTATACACTTTCGATTTTATTGAATGAACTTGAGGTGAATACGGTGTGGGTATTGCTACCAAATGTGAGATTTGAAGCTTATTAAGTTTTGAAGAGATTATCACGGAATCGACTGATCATATTATAGTAATACAGACGGGATGATTGTATTTTATAGATCCTGGGTGTCATAACAGGCCTGGAGAGGTAATGTTTGTTAAAATGGCAATTCGATGTGTTTCTACTTTCGTGCTCAACCTCATGAATGTATTTTCTTAAGCGTGATCATATGACAGGCAACCTGCCACTTGCAGAGCAAAATGACATTATGAAAGACAATGATTTCAATTAACTTTGAAAGATGTTAATGGGTCCACATCACTATTCAGATTCAAGAAATGAAACATGAATTTAGTGAATCATAAAATCATGCCGATGAAAAATGAATTAGAAACTTGAAATTTCAGCCAAGAAAGCAAAATGAGATCTCGACTTTTTCATGAAGACTTCCATTATAATGCGGCTCATGGAATTCCCTTGCAAATTAGCTTTATTTCCGCTTAGTTAGGATATTTATTGGTAAATGTTCATTCCTTTGGATATCCAACTTGTTTCTTGCTACTTATATAGGTGCGTCATCTCGGTAGGATAGAAATTTGCAAAATTTTGACTTTTTTGAAACTGCTCAAATAATGTTTTGGACAACAGGAACGTAATCTCCGTAAAAGCTGAATCTTTTTATATAAAAAATTTCATTGTATACAGAAACTTTTTTGAGTCGACACTCTACTTATATACCCCTTCTCTGTGTACCAAAGTTAACATTACCTGACCTGCTTTCATTAAGAGCAACGATACTGTCGCTCAGCGCTTGGGGTAAGCCAAGTGCATAATTTTTAAATTTTGCTGCTTATTACTAAGCTTGCTCCCGGAGTCGGAGTTCTATCAAAATTAGAGGACTCTGCGTCCCTGCTATAATTTTTATTCCATTATGCCCACTGTGATTTACTGCAGCATGATGATAGCACTATTATGAATGACTTTGAAACGGACTTATAGTATTTCACTTGCATTCACAGGACAAAGACATAGGACAGCAGAATTCTCAGAACAATCTGCTTGACCGGTTGAAGCAAAATTTGATGAACTTTAACATCACCTTCACATGGGAATATCGCAGTTCATTACATGACCGAGTTGTGAAGTAAGTTTGCTTTCGTGATGTTTGTTTTCTATGTCTGAGAATGTATAGTTTTCTAAATGTCCTGAAGGTGCCTAAAAATTCCCAATCCTGGTCTCCATTGCCATCCATTTGTCGCTCTGCTGCGCCACCAGTTAAAAAGCAGTCATCTGCTTACTCCTGAAACTACAACTTGCAGCCCAGAATCCACACTTTCACGATGAGTGCACCAGATGCAATATCGCTGAGGGTCCTTCCCGTTTACAACTTCACCGAAAGAAACCTTGCATCTCCAACCTATGCTTCAGGGCTTTTACAACTGTTGTCGGACAGATGACGTTCTGACTCCCACATCACAGACTGTTTCATAAATAATTATACACAAAGTCGGCACATTTTCAAATGTAACTTTTGTATTGATGTCCTGAGTCAATTTTAATAAACGATATACCACATACTGTAAAACCTAATGTTCCATAGATTATTTTGACATACATTTTACTTTCTTAAATCGTCTGTTGTGGTCGGTAGGCCTTACGAAAGAAAATTTAACGTTTTCTTTGACGCAAGATTTCAACATAAAAAGGACAGAGTGTTTTAATGATAATTCACTGAAAGTGTGAGCTACCAATCAGCTTTCTCATGATGTAGGGATTTTAACATCAGTTGAATTTACAAAAAGATACAGTTTTAATAAGCATCACCAAAAATTGTTATTTAAGACCATCTGACAAGATTTTTCATTGATAAAGAACCTCACTCTCAATGAACTTTTATTCCATTGAAAGGTTATGTTTACTACTTTGGATTGCCTACATGTACATGAAATGATCAGCTATAAAGAAACAAGCCACCAATCACTAATTGCTTCATTTAATTAGGCAAACCACACTGTTTCCAAAGCCTAGTGTTACGACTGGCCGAGTGAATAGATCAATAATCAATTAATTATTAGTTTACGATCGAACTTGATGAGAATAAGCAAAAGATAAAAGAACTTTTCGGGTTGTGCAACGATTTAGTGAACGGACTGTATGTTCCTTTTATTCATGTTACACTTCATTGTCACTTCGAGGTCGACAGGCAGCGCTTGTCACATTAATGTGTTCCAATGTACAGATTAACTGATTGTAATTGGTCAATCAATCTTATTAATACTCGCCTCTCCCCACCCGGCGCCCTCGCAGATAGTTTCTCAGTCGCTGTGAGTGCGATTTGCTGTTGTGGTTTCCGATAAATAAAAAATGCGAGTTTTTCTCTTTATTGGAAGCTTTACAGATCACAGCGACAGAGAATAATGTACTGTGGATAATTTACATGTACTGTATATTCATCTGCTTGAACGCATCCATCCAAATTTTGAATCCAAAAACTCAACTGGATTTGAAGGAAAGTCCTATGCAAAATAAGTGGGTGGTTCATAACACCCCCAACAGGTGGCCCATAACACCCCGAACTTTAGAAAATGGCAAATTCATCTCTATTCAGGAAATTTCCTCTACAACAAAGAATAACCGGCATTATGGGAAAATAGCAAAGGGAACCTTGTGTCTGTGTCTATAGCTAGCGATTAGGCCAAAAACATTTGATCCTAGAGCGAAATTAGTGCCTGCATAGCCCCTTAAACTCGGGTGGCCTATGACACCCCGCTCTCCCCTATGTTTACACATTGTTTTGACTTATTTTTGTAAAAAACATGAAGTACTAATTCTACCCTTTTAGATCGATCATATAGAGACATTTGCCGTCCAAAACGTTTGAGATTACTTTTTTTGCGGGGGGATAGGTGGGCGGGAGGAGAACGTAAGTTAAATGTCCGGTGCCATAAGAAATTTAGGGCTACTGAACGTTGTTTGTCAAGAAGCGCTCTATAGAAAGTTTGTCATGTATGCATGTCTGTCATAAGAGGTAAATCTGCAGTTTTTTTAATATCTCTTATAATTTTCAAGAACCTATCGTTTTAACGAATCTTCTGTAAAGTTTTGTAAACAATTTTATTGTCCTTATTTTTTAGTTAAGTAGTCCACTGCTATTCTTGTAACTTACTTTGATGATTATTCGTGTCGACTAATTGTAATGTGCTCACCGACTTATCAAACTGTGAGGCAAATAAAGAGTATTTATTATTATTATTATTATCTGATCAAAGTTTGTCGAAGAAGTTATCACTAAGAAATTATCTCTCCACGGATTTTTACTGAGGGTGGATCGAGGAAACTTTATGAAGTTTAGGAGCGAGAAGATCAGCGAACAAACTTGTAAAAGCAATAGCAGCCAATGACTATCAACAAGGATGATTGATAAAACCGAATGCTTGTGATACCTTGACGACGCGGTTCGTTGAGCTCCGTTGGTAATTTTCATGGTTCATCAGCAACAAACTTGGCCAATCGCAAGAACAAAAGCTTGGGCACCGAGCGATTTTATGTAAATCGTATTTGTGACTCGCATTTAGCATAAAGATCTATTCAGATGGTCTACTGCGTACAGTTTCAGTTTACATGCACTCTTTCAAGATAATGCAGGTTGTTCTACTGTCTGTAAGAAAATATAGAGTAAGCGCCTCAGTAGAATTATCAGTGACATAATGTTGTTTAGTAGTTTTTTGCAACTTAGTTTGTTCCGCTAGATTACCCAAAAATGTATAAATTCAAAAAATGATTTTTTAGAAGACATAAAAACATGAAAAGTGGAAAAATGAGATTTCAAATTAAGCTACGATTGAAAAAAAATAGCGAGTCGTGAGCTCAGGTGACTCAGCGAGAAGCCAAAGTCGAACTACCAAATTTTGTGCAGTTGTATTTTTTCTCTAAAAATCCCCTGGCACAAGCGAGCAGATGCTACAGTTATTGTTCTGTTATTGAGTGTAAACACAACGGTGAGAGTTATATCGGGGAGACATGTCACTATTTCCAACACTGAAAACGTGTGAATAAACGCATTGATGGCTGACCCTGTCTCGACACACATTCATACCCCAACCTCGACAGCTTCAACTTTCTCATGCGCGCGAATAAAGAAGAAAATAGCTTTATTCACTTTGTATAAAAAAGCACAGTGCATCACACAGAGCAGTAGCCTTCTTGACAATCACAGTAAACCTACAACAAATGAATTATTTTTAATCTTTACTGTCTGATAAAATCTCAACTCGAGCCATGTGAAATTGTGACTGTTTAATGATGTCTGTAGATGAGTGACCAAACTCGAAAGTGTTCCTCCAAGAAGGTGAAATCGCACATTTATTTGTGGTAAACACTGATTTAGCAATGAAAGTATCATATTTGCAGATGCAGAACGATGAAGCACATTAAGAAATATTTTGGACAAACATATACAGTATAATACCGTTATAATGTACACTCATGGGAATTATATCTGATGTACGTTATATCAAGGGTAAGGCATTTTCCATTTAAAACCATTTATGACTACTTTTACATCATGTTTTTATTTTTTTTTCTGAACAAAATAAGTTACTTGGTATTATGACTTGATTATTTTGATAAGAAAATTCATGTTGACTGAATGCAAAAGTCAATTACAACTCACTTGCATTCAAAATTACTAATATAAATTTCTGGCGTTATAATGCACCTACTTGCTTTGCATGTAGCCTATTCTGCATGCAGACTGGTTTGACGAAGGTAGTCAAAAGAGTTTGGTTTTTAAGCGGTAAATGATGTAGGCCAATATCATCGTCTACGGCTGACTTTCCTATTGCAAAAATAGGGATTTTTTTTCAAATCCATCCATGTTTGTGCCAACCATGACAGTCAAAAGTTACTTGCTATTTTTCCCTTCATGACATGGATCACCCCTGTAAGTGAAGATTTTACTTGGCTGTAATTGATAGAATAGGGTAGTCTCATCTACGTTAAATATATCACATGGCTCATGGTCAGCCAGACACTGCTCACATCGAAATATTTCTGTGAATATCTACAACTGTCAGGAATAGAGATCAACTGAAACAAATTTATACGTTATTTTTTCATGGGAGTGAAATTTCTGTCCGTTATGTCCAGTTGTACGTTATAGTCGTGTTCGCTATAACCAGGATATTTTACCGGGAATATTTTATTGTACGTTATAACCGAATGTACGTTATGTCCCGTGTACGTTATAGCGGCATTATACTGTACATGGCTAGTTGTCATATAGAGCATATTTTAGCGACTTTATAGACTGCCACTCCTAACTGTAATCCTATTTCAATATTCAGAAATGTCGATCCAGGATATCATTCCCTGCCGTGTTGGTTAGTGCAAATGACGAGTGGCGAAATAAGTCTCCATTAACGAACTTTAAACCTCAACGTAAAGTCGAAACCTTAGACGGTTAGGAGCTTGTTTCTTTAATACAGTTTTTCGTCTTTTTCCACATTGAACGTGATCTGACTAGGTTTAAGGAATAGCATCGAAGCAAAGCGAAGTATAACGAATGAACTTTTGATAAACTGAAGACTGTTTAAAGTTTCCCAGAGCTTCAAAAGCAGGGAAGTTTTTTTCTGGTAAACAATTACTCAGTAGACGTGTTAAACATATTTTTTAGGAATAGAAATTTTGATGTCAAAAAGCTGGTTGATTATTTTAAAAGTGCCTGTACGCATGGATTCCACATGTAAAAGTAATTATGTATGTTTGAAAAATTTGTAGTATAACAATGGCAGCCAAAACGACAAGCCTTATCATAAGCATTTCGATTGGTACGATCAAGAACGTCGAGAAACATATTGCAAACTGAAGCAGTCGAGATGTTCAATGCAGTGTGACATATTTGAATATTGCTACATATCTGATTGAGAATTATATTCTTTGAATTCAATTTATAACCCATCGATGCTTCTGACCCTTCTCATTAGAATTTTTCCATCTTCAGGTTTAGTAATGGTTGGATTGTTAAAATCGGGCGAGGTCTTGATATTTATCACAGACTCCCTGAACCTCCAGCACCTGGATATTCAAACTTGAATTTGAGAATATGTAAGGAGACAAGGATTGATATTTTCCATCAGAAGGACTGTGCTGGAGATATCAAACGAACTTGAACAACGATCGATAGAGCCACTGTTTTCAGATTGGGCGATGATTTTTGACGGATGACCTTCTTTGCCAGAAGCTATTCAGTATTCAGACTGGGCTCGCTCTTTATTGTGTATGATCTCAAAATTAGAAGGACAGTGTTATTTTTGCATTTTGTGTACATCAAAGTGCCATACTTTTTTATACATCGCATCAGACAAATCGTTTTTTTATTTAGCGATTAATGGTGGTGATGTCGACCCACCCCCTCCCTGTTATTGGGGAAGCCCGGAGGCCCCACGGTGTGAGCGTTGCGTTTACGTGGGTGCTAGAGAAGAGATGTTTTGTATCGTGTGGCTATGATTTACAGAGGGAACAAATAGGAGACGAATAGACAGTGGGGTTAATATTGTGCAAGTATTCTTACAGAGGGGACGTAACTTGTCTATTCGGTTGTGCCTGTGTTCTGCGTGTGCGTCTGTCGAGTTGTTGATGTGTATTCAAAGAGGGAACGTGTGATGGCCTTGTAGGTAGCCACGATGGTCTGTTGCTGTTGTCCTCAATTGGTGGAAGTGAGGCATGAGAGGATGTGAAAGTGTGTTGAGTATCTAGGTTAACACCCAGAATTCGGTTGTTGTCGAGGATTGTGAGTGCGATTGTCAATCGTGAGTGACAGGTTTGTGCTCGGTTCGCAAGGATCCAGGGTGGAGAGTGAGAGTTGTGATTTTCTGGGGTTGATGTGGAGATTCTTTTATTGAATCCATGAGAGGAGAGCGTTGAGGCACAGGTTTGGAGGATGATGTTTGAATGTGTGGCCGTGATGATGTCGTCAGCCTGGACAATTGTTTTGAGTGTGTTATCTTTTGGAGTGGAAACTGCATGTAGAGGAGGGGGAGAGCATGCCTGCTCTATGGGGGAGAGAACTTGTTTGACGCCTGTTTTGATATTTTTCTTGGTTGTGTGTGTGGTGTAGGCTCAGGGCTACCTGCAATTAAATTCATGCACGAATTGAATGAAGAGGGAATGGATATTGGTCTGTTGGAGTATGTGTATGTGAACTCTGTCCAATTGTCATGTCGAGCATGGCTGTTTTTTGTTGCCGACGCCAGCAGTAAGATGGTGTTGTTGACTACCCTGTGGGAACGCATCTTGCTAATATCAACAGATTATCTGGCGAGGTAGCGATTTTGTGGATAATTTTTTAAGGGTTCATTTTCGTGTAAAACTATCTCCGCATGTGAAAATGGTCATCATTTATCCAAAAACATGTGTAAAATTAAAAAACGACAGGTGGCGAAAAAGTTGCTATAATTAGTTGGTAGATATTTGTTTACTAATGCGAGCTGATTTTTCGCCAACCGGCGAAATCGTGGATATTGTAGCAACTAATTAGTGGTAAGAGTATATGTTCGTATATTACCTTCACATGAAAATATATTGTATACTCACTCTGATCTGATAAAAAGGGATATTTTTTAATTCACGAAGGCTTAAAATAAAAAAGTATTTATCTTCCATAAATGTCGCAGTAAATACTATGATATTATTCAAATATTTGTCATTGTTGTAATTTATTGAATGTCAAGAGATGTTATGAAAATTGATATAAGCGGATTCTCTCTATTCTTATCATTATCAAAGAATGATAGTCTGCACTTATTTCTTTAATAGATTAGCCATATGCGGGGGATGGTGAGGAGGTGAGGGAGAAAATAGAGCCTCGGCTGTAGAGGCGGATTACTAAAGAAAATAAGAGAGAAAGTCAAAAGTAAAAGGTGGCATATAGATCGGGAATTGTCGCCGGCGAAGTTCGCCAGCGAATATCCCGCAAATATGACTGAACTGTAGCATGATATTCTGCAGCTGACATCCGCCAGTTTTTTTGCAAGATTCGTTCCCACAGGGTATGAAGAAGGTGCGTGGCTGTGTAGTGTTCTTTTTGAATCCGTATTGAAGGCAGTGAAAGAACGAATTTTTGTGATGATTGTCAGAATGATCTTCTCCAGTGTTTCGGCATGAGGTGAGAGAAGAGAAAGGTCTGTAAGAGGTGTGATGGATGTCTTTGTTATGTTTTGGAATTGGTGCGATTTTTTGGCTGTTTTCCAGATGCTGGGTACTGGCTGGGCATCTGGTTGGTGTTGAGCGCAACTGCACGACTTAATGTAATTTGAAGACGGACATAATCAAGTCATGTGCAAAGGCATACAAAATCTCCAAAATCTGTAGCTTATATGCGCATAATCAATAGGTCGTGTCAATTGCGCAGATAGAAAGAAGATAAGTATGTTTGAAGGAATTATGTGTAGTCCAATTCTTTGCGCAATGACTGCCTGCATTAATTGCCAATAATTTTCACCGAGCATTACGCGGAGACTGTTTCTGTTTGTGTGTTTCATGTAGAAATGTTGTCAACGTGCCTGGTGTCGACCATAGAGTAGGGATTAGCAGGGATTACTCCATGCTGTCGACACAGTCCTGGCAAAATTCCCATTTATATGCATTTATAACATCATTTGTTCATGCCAACATTATTAATTGCTAAAACTGGAAGTCTGCTGGTTAATCAAAATTCAGTTTGTGGATGAGTAAGTAAAAATGATATTCAGCATCATGGATATTATTCAACCACTAGTATATCTCATGAGCTACACCAACACCGGAATAAGTTGACTTCTCTGTCGGTGGGTGCATAGAGGGTGTTGCATGTTTGATTTTGGCAGTCGCTTGCTCTGATTAACATGTTCAAAGGTAGACATTTACTTTTCTGCTTTTGAAGAATAATTGCTAATTCATGATGATCTGCTGTCGTAGATAACTACGACAGATCTTTTTGAGAAGCTTTTGACCAACGTCAGTAGGTAAAAAATCTGCAATGGTTAGCAATGAAGCTGTAAATAAAATAAGATAGATAACAGTTGTTTTATTTGAACTCTGGCGCATGGTATAACTGGTCAGCTGTTCTTAGCAAATTTTAAAAGAAGTATATTTTCAAATTCGCTCACAAATATTTTCTATTTTGTGAACCATCATTGATACAGATTACCACTTTATCACAAAAATCCGACTTTTGCCCTTTTGTCAATTTAATGAGAACTAGAATCCACAGCAGCAATTGGCCGATGGTCACTTAAGCTGCTCATTTTAGCACAGATTTAAGTTAATGTTGTTAAATCTTGAGTAGAATCAAATTATGGAAAATTTATGCAAGTGTATATATAGAAGAGAAATGACCGTGAACAAATATAGAGTACAAATCTGAAAGCCTTTTTGCGTTCAATCATTGCCAATTATCTGTTTTCATTACAGAGCTTCGTTTTTCTATGGACTTCACTGAATTTTGATGAAATGAAAATTAAATAACTATTACATTCCTACTACTCACCCATTCAGCAGAACTAGTCATTCCAAAGGAACTAGCAATTAATCTGTAGAAATATATTGCTAAATTATACAAATCATTTATCCATTTATCAGCATCTTATGTGCGAGAGTTATGAATTCTCTGACGTGTGCTTCTAAAGCACAGATTGTTCGGTGCATTTCTATATTATTCTAATATGAAAATTACCCCCCCTCATACATATTTGTCCTTTTCTTATGTAGGTCTATTTCGTCCTGCTGGACATGATTGCGGAAAATGCGTTATTTTTTCAATGAATGTTCCCGCAGAAACAAGCCATTTAACAATGCGTTATAGACTGATAGAATAATCCAACAATCACTATCCTGATTATTATTGTTTGGATTTTCATGAGATGCTGAACAATGAAGATGACCGAGATGCAGTGGTTGGCATGTTCGCCCCACGCACCGGAGGAAATTTGCGCTCCTTCCCTGCACTCCGACCTTGAAATTAACATAATAGGAAGGCATTACATTCAGTCGTGAAATTATAATTTCATTTGCCATCGGCTTAATCCATAAATTGGACACAAGGGTTTCAGCATGTTTTTTAGGATGGTTGTGCAAGACGTTTGACACTGAGATGCCGTAATTCTTCTGTGCTTCTACATATTTGCAAGACTAACTTTATACATATTTTGACAACAGAATGAAACAGGACAAAAGTGAGACTTCTTCGAATTTGGAATCGCCTCTGGTTTTCCGCGGAATAAAATAAGCTTTGGAGTTGCCCAACGTTTAGAATACCTTTAATAGAGCAGCTGAATCAATTATGTAATGATTGCACAAACTATTGAATTTCCAAAAAAATTGGAACTGTAATCTAGGAATGAAATATGTACATGTTACAAGAGATTTAAATCAGTCTTTCAACGGCATGTAATGTTAGATCTTGCCACTGTCATCGCGGCCAATTGTAATCAGACAGGCGGCCTGATGTCGTGTTTTCAAGTACATTTCTAAAGTTGATTGGTCCAATTCCCAATTTGTTCAAGTTATGAATGAATGAATAATATGAAGTAAACAATGGTCAACAGAGTCTGGATGATTTTTATTATTAGAGAATTCCGGAGGCTAGCTGAACACAAGCTTTGAGTATATTAACAGACATTTGAATGATGTCATCTAATTCAATGATGTAACGTCATGGCCTAAGTTTCAGGTTTGTACGTTTATACTTTGCACAATGGAAGATAGTTGGGAAGAGCCTTCAGTCTGAAGCTACGGTTATTAATCGGCGTACCTCTGAATTTTTCAGCCTATTGCATGATGATCCATCCAATTACAGAATGCATCAGAGGGAGTAGTAAGACTTTTCACGAGAGGGTAACTGATTTAGTTTCGAACAAATGCTCTTTGAGGGTGATACAAGAGGTCTGTCGGAATTGCATGGAGCGATGAAACTGTGACATTTTCAATATTCTACTCATGGAAAATTTTGAACAAAGCATGTGCATGCTGTTAAATGTATTCTATATATAAGTATTTTTCATACATAATAGGATTGCAGTAACTGGAGGGGGTCACATCGAATGTACACCTCTTTCTGCGTTTCGGCATAAAAATTTCCTGATTATTCCTCTGGTGACCGGATGGTTTCGGCCGCAACATCTAAAGGATCTTTCTTCTATTTGGCTTGGTGAGCTTTCCTCTGGATTAATTTACGCACTTTCCCGATTTTCTCAAGCTCATTGGAATGGAAGCATTACGGAAGATATATGAAGATACAACAGCAAACTGATCATCGTCCTTCAGAAGCGCAGAGTTAGATTGTTTAAGCGTGTCAGTTTGCTAGGAGTGCAAGCTGATTCAAAACGATGGCACATGCAGGAACTTGCTAAGCAGGTAAAGGTAGTTGTCTAACATGTGTCAAACACAATCGAGTAGAATATTGCCATCAGTATCAACGAAAGAAGCTGGTCAATGGTTGAATGCACATCCTGTAAGGCTTCAAATCATAGAATTAGACAGGTCGTCTTTTCTTCTGTTTGTCTAGGTGAATCGATATGTTTTGTGTTAGATTGTGTTGCTGTGTTTTGGAATCAATATGTTTTGCTGTGTTCATTAATCAGCTTTATGTTACTGAAATAAGCTTTTTCTCTGGCTTTTATTTCATATGATCTATACAGGTCTTGCAATAGATCTTGTGTGTGGTCTCAAAACGAGGGACCACTTCGTTACTGACAATTGCTGCTGTAATTGGGAAGGCTTGAAGCCTTATACTGTAAAGAATATCTGTTGTTGCGTTCAATGGTATTTTCTCGCAACAGTCCACATGATATGATCAATCAAAAATCTCCCTATAGTTCCCATATGTACGGTGGTGTAAAACCTGGTTCAACCAATTGGTATCCAAGTCCATTGTTTGCGATAGAGGGACAGTTGCCATTTAAAAGAATAATGTTTGATTCTATAAAGGGAGTTGTAACGGTAGCATCCATAGCATTTAAAGTACTGCTTTCTAGACAGCCGCTGAAACAGGAGGGAGTTTGGTTTAAAAGGGCTGCTATCGTTGACGCATATCCGTGGAATTATTTTGCGATGCGTTTCACTTATACTTATGAAACCTCTAATGATTTACTCTTAAAAGGTTTCTTCTGGTGCATGACCACAGGACGGTTTTGTGTTGCTAGAAAGCATGGTGGTTGTGAAAACGACGCAGGATATCTTGTAGTTATTGATTTTGACCTCTCACGTGGCTACTGCAGTGGTGAAAAAGGGTACCCTATTTATCTGTGGAATCCATTTCCATTTAAAATACAGTCAAGATTGTCAATTTATCATGCAGATTAAATGCGAACATGTGGCATGCTTGGAGAAGTGTACGAGCGACTTTTTATGCGATCCGCTAAGTGCGATTGTTGAAAGGAATAAACGACCATATTCGCAATCTGTGATTGACATAATTGTTGAAAAGTTGAAACTTTCTTCAGAAACTGCTTTAGATGAAATCAAGTGTACATCTCAACTATTTAGGGAAAAGTTTCGTCACATGACTCATTTTCTTTGATTTCAGCCAGAATGTTCATCTGTCAGTTGTTTTTTTCATTCATTGATCTTTATTACATGCGGGCATGTCTTATTAATTTATATACTTTTATATAGCCAAACAACTCCGAACGCCGGGTCGATTGACGATGCTGATGACATAATTTTTATATTATTTGCGAACGTCGTAATTAAATCAAGTAAATGATGTTGGAAACTATCTTTTCTACCGGTTTCGGATGGGAATGGAACAGCCGTTCTTATCCTTCATCAGGAATAGAAAGACATACAAGAAGATGTAAAATGCAAATGGTATCAGATATCAGGATTGTAGGCATAGAGATATAAGAGATATAATAATGCAAAGATTCTTTTAGTCAATTATCAGCCATGCTGTTCACAAAGATAGGATATTGAGGGTCAAATATAGGTGAGTTGTAAGACGTGCTGCATGTTCAAACCAAAAGGATAATTGGTCATCAGATAACTTGCGAATTTCATTTATTTTTTCGTTAATTTTCATTTCCTTCGATCTTATCCAATATTAATTTATATAGCGATTAGTAAGTTATTTCACGTTGACTCAATATTAATCTTAATAAATTCTTGCATTGAACAGAAAGTAGATTTTAGTTTCGTTTTGTACATGCATGTAAACATTACTCCCGAAGTTTAATCTCTTCCAGTGTATTTTCTGACTTGTTTGATTGACTCAGTTTTGTGATGAATTGTAAACAAATTAATTGGTTTGTCATTATATTTCACGAGGCCTTTCGCCCGACTCTTACCAAGTGAAACTTCGGAAGAAATAAAGTTGTTGTGCAGTGATCTGATCTTACATACAAAATGAAGGAGAAATTGAATTGAAGTCAAATCCATGGCAGTGTGAGAGTCAACGCTGATTTTTTTTGGATGCACAATACTGGACGGAGATCGTGGATGAACATAGCTTCCAGATAGGGCAGAAGCAGTGGATTGCGTGACGTCACGATGCGATTGAAGAATGACATTTTTAGTCTGTCAGCTGCGAATGAAGGGCAGGCGATCACGTGTCGTGTTGCTAACTTTATTTCTCCCGAAGTTTCACTAGATAAGAGGCGGGCGATAGGCCTCGTGAATAATTTGCTAACAATTCATCACAAAATTGATCCCTAAGTCCCTAAGTGATTGCCTTAAGTAGGCCTTAAAACACTCAGATGATAAGAATTGAATTCTCTCTTATGATGTTATTCGAGTCATACTTGAATAAACCGTATAATTTAGGATAAACTGCTTTCAACTTATATAATAGACCATGATTTCGTGAAGGAAATTAAAATGCCATAATCCATGTACCCTTCCAAAATGAACTCTTTAAATTCAAAATATCCAATTAAATGGTAGACATGTCCAAAAGCTGCGATCCAAAGAATGCAATGACATTCAAGCTCGAATTAGTCCTCATGCAGATCTGCACTTCACAAGTTATCAACAACTCCATGGAGATAAAGAAGCTTTCTTGTCCTAATTGAGACATTTTTGCACACAGGATCTAATAGCACCTGAATCAAGTAGTTTTCATGAATTGTTACTGCCTCCTTGTCACCAGTGCAAAAGTGACTTAATGACTTGGAATGCTACTTCAAGAAATCGACGATGTGCGATCCACCAACACATTTTCTGAGACTTGAGCTGCTTAATGTCGTGATTTGCGAGAGAATGTCGTGCAGACGATAAACTTATTCAGATAAGGATGTGGAATGTTCGTGCTTTTCACATGTGTCAGCCCATCAAATCGTGAAGCAGATGGTCGCTCAACCTGATTTACAGTAAGAAGCAAGTGGCTGCTCAACCTTCTTATCAGGAAGCACTTGACTTTTCCCTGGTTTTCGCCCTCGTTCTTGGCCGCTTGTTTTTCACAGAAATCTCATGTAGGGAGGCGTTGGGAGAAGATGTAGCTATCGACACGTCAGTTCATGTTCTGTGACATAGCCAAGCCTTGCTGACCCTCATCAGAGTGCTTGTGGTCAGTAAGGTGAATTACTGCTGCTCGGTGGTGGATGTCGTTCCTGGGTACCGGCATCATCGTCTGTAGTCAGTTTTGAATGCCGCAGCCAGACTGATATATAGCGCCATGCGGTTGGAGCACATTACACCACTTGGTCACGGTCCCAGAGCGCATAAAGTTCCGCCTAAGTGTTCTGATGTTCCGGTGCTTACATGGTATGCGACAGCGGTACCTATCTGACACTCTGCAGCTCACCAGCAATGTCGCGGCACGTTATCGTCCACGATCTGCTGACTCCTGAACTTTTTTAATGCTTACGACTTCACGTATGTGCTTTGGGTGACCGTGCGTTTCTTGCTTCGACATAGCGTGCATGCAACAGTCTTCCCTCGCACATTAGATCGTGTGAATCACTTGGTGTTCCGACGGCGGCTGAAATTGTATCTGTTCTCTTTTAATGACTGAATAATATCAAGGCTGCGTCTTGACACTTGTACTTTGTATGGTCAATTCGCAACTGCATGCTTATTTTGCAAAGTGCTCCAGAGACAATTTTTTGCACTGCAGCACCAAAATCCTAACAATAGATAAATAAATAAATAATGAGGTTGCTGGAAGATTTCCTTGCAGCCATAGTGCATCATCAACACGAAAATCGTCACTACAGAAAGCAGATCGATTCATCGGAAATCACCCAGTGGTTTTCAGGCCGAATACTATATTGTTGTAGGAGAAAGCAGATCCAAATGCGCGTCCGAAAAAAAAACGCGAGATAACATGAATTTTAATGCACATTTAGAGATCAGCAGTCGATCACAATTTGACGTGAGCCAAAATTTCGCTGATTTGTACCCCAATTGTCAACATCTGACCATCCCCTCCTGTTGACGTCAACCCAGGGACCGCAATCTAGTGCATCAGAATGAATTGAAGATTTTCATCGTTCGAGTTTGCAGATTTGTTCATTTATAATCTAGACCACGCCCTCGAATAATCCCCGTTCACGGAAAGACGCTGGGTCCATTCAAGGAAATGTGGTAATGACAAACCTAACCGCATCTCTGAGAAGAAATCAGAGATGTCCGATTGTCTAAGTTTTTTTGGCTTTCGTTGCAGTTCCCAATGCACTTTGTGAAAGCAGATCTACAGCTTCTAATGTATTATAATGAGTCAAATCCGTAGATTCTGCGGCGATGATTTCTCTACAATCACTGCTATCTGAATCCTATTTTCGTTCTTGAATTGCTGACAGGTTGCAGAGACGAAGGTTCGTCTGGTTAAGGGTCCTGGCCAGTATCTTCAAATAGAGAAACCAATCCTTATTAATTGTGTCAGCAGTAGCGACAATCATTTTTTGGCTAGCCATCAGCAGTCGGCGAGCAGTCATCCATTGCGGTTGAAAGCGTTTTAGTGTTCAGTTTTGCAATATTCGTGGCCTTAGCGCCAACGTTAACACAGTTCACCAGCTTCTTCAGACTGGTCTACACACTGCTTTGACACTTATAGAATCGCAAATTTGTGACCCTCAGGCAGTAAAACACTTAAATGTCTTCGTTACATTCTTCACACCATGTGCTGTGGTAAAGTTGGGTTTTGTGTTTTTTTGAGTTCAGATCTGCTAGCTTGTAGAGCTCCTTCATTCGATGTCGATTGTTCCGAGACTATCAGATTTTGTTGCTCTGCTTGAATATTGATGGTCGGCACATCTTCATCTCAACGGTGTACAGGTCTTACAGGTCTGTACGCCGTTGAAAGTATAACTGCTAGTCATTCCTCTGCAGAATTTGTTTTACTCGATTTCAACACCCTTGGAGCAGATAAGTTTCTACACAACCCGAGTCCACGACCATTGAGACTGCTTATCAAAACCTCCCAGACGTCTTTGGCACTTCAATCAAGCATCTTGGGATGATCTTAGAGAGTTCTTAGGTCTTTTTCCTCGGAACGATCTGCTCTGCACGTTAAACAGCTGTGATGTCTTCTGCTCTTGAAATAAGTATTTGTGACGTCTCGTTACATGGCTTCTTCCTCAACAACTGGTGACAGAACACTTCAAGAGATCCTTTATTCGTGCAACAGCAAGACTGTGGAATTAACTTCTTTGGAGGTATTTATATATATATTTATATTATACGTCTAGTCACTTTTTGCCGCCTTATTTTCATTTTCAGCGTTTCTTTTATGAGCATACTTATTTATTATGCAGCTATGAGTTCTATGTCTTTCTACTATACTATTTATTACACAGTGGTTCTTCGTTGCTGTTTTTAACAGCAAATTTGCTTAATCTTTACCTCTTCGTAGAACTTAGCTAACCCTATTCAGATAAAGTAAGGCTTTGTCAATTTCTCTTCTCAGACTCATCATCGGAAAACACTCTTGTGTCAATGATTTTTTGTTCTTCACATACAAAATTTTTCATGTGGATTTGCATTATCCGGTGATGGCAGTGACATCGTTGTCTCTCTCTTTCATTGAAGCATCCAATGCATCCGCCAATCTCTAAGTCTTGGAAGATTTACATGTACATGGATCAACTCACTGCCTTCTTATTATGCTCTGGAGTCCCTGAGCAATCTATTTCAGAGTGTCTCCTGGGTAGCAACCTCGGTCATCTCTTCTTCTTTCTGCAATGAACTGTGATAATTATTCGTAGAAGTCATCATCACCGAAACATTCCCGGTGCTGCAAAGGTACTGCTAAATGTTTTGCTGGTATGTGCAAATGTGCTCTGTGATTTAGGCTACACACAAGCTTTTTCGTAGCCGCTGTTCCGGGACTTGTCGCAGTAGATTCCTGCTAGAGGTAATGTCCTCAACTAAAATATGCCGATGTGACCCAAGTGCGTAGTTGGGATCGAGGCGAGGCTAACCATGGGTTTGATTACTAAATCACTTTTTCCCCCGATTAGCGGCGATGTACGAGTATATATGGACTGTAGTTTTATATGATGGAGGCACGAGTTGACATCAAGACAACGACAATCTAGGGTGCCTTGTGTAAGCATTAGTTGTGAAGTGGAATTATCACAGCTGAGAATGATTTTGGAAGCATTATGTCCATTGTGATTGTGTGATCATTTAAAGTAATTACTCAACTATTTTATTCGTTCATTTTGAGTTCATATAAATACCTGTTATAGCCGTACAATTTGCAGTACATTATGTACACTGTAAGGCAATAAGTTTGCTGCATTGCTTTCATGATAATTATTGGAATCAAACCTTTTGCAGATGACTTATGTTTTTCAAGATTCCACAAATTCTACTCAATTTCCGGAGTACGCTGGATATATCGCTGCTTCTATTTCCTGCTTCTTCTTTGGTAGCAATCTTCTTCCTGTGAAACATTACGAACTCAACGATGGTAAGTTTAATACATTCGCCCTCTGTTGGGCTCGAATCACTAACCTTTCGGTTTAACCGAATGCGCAAATCAATTACGCCACTGAAGCTTGTAATTCCAATCCTCAATTGTGATCGTCATAAATGATATACTCAATTAGCACATAAAGTTAATTTCTGCGTTTTAAAAGGGAGTTGCGTCGATACTGAGAGATGTGAACTGGGCTGTGAACTACTGATGATTCCTGATATTGGATGAAATGGTAGCTATTCAAGTCTGTTCCCATTATTCAACTGAGGATGCAACTCAATTTACACCGATTTTATTTATATTATGAATTTTTCTTTCGTGTCAAGAAACTTGACAAATTAGTAGCACGTCTTCTTCCACACATCGAGTTTTCCGACCGAATCCTTATGATAGTTTTCTCTACATTGTTGCATTACCAAAATCAATTTACTCAGTGGTGAAAATTCAAGATGCATGGAAGCACTTTAAGAATGGTTTTTACTGCTTATATTTCAAAAAATCTTGCTGATAACTAAATATGAATTCAGAAACGGTAAACACCACATTATATTAAGAACATAAACTTTTCGAAAAGTTGCATTATGAATTATTGTACCAAGAAGAATTTGAGTTTAACTGAAATTGTCTCTGAAAGTGGTGTTACTATTCAAACAGTACAATCAGTAAAATTGCTCGGTGTTACATTCTCGTGTGATTTTTCATGGAATGAACATGTTAGACTTACCACTGCTAAATGTTATCGTAAAATTTTCATTTTACGCAATCTGAAGAGAGCAAATTGCTCCGAAGAACTAATTTTTAAATGTTACGTTTGTTTTATTCGTTCTTTATTAACCTTTTCTTTTCCTTGTTTCTGTAATCTGCCAAAATATTTGTTTCGTAAATTGTTGAGAGTTGAGAGTCGTGCTGCACGGTTTTTTTCCCAATTTTGAATATTCTGACTTATCTAATGCTGTTGATAGTCTCTGTAATCGTTTGTTCAGGCAGATTGAAGTCAATACCGATCATCCTTTGCGTGTTTTATTCAAAGAGAGATGTACAAGTCGTAGAAATCCATATAGAATTACCGCACCCTATGCTTCAACTCGTCGTTACAGCGAATCTTTTATTAAGTACGGTCGCTAATATTTCATGCTTTTTTTGTGCTGTGCTTCCATGCATAATTTTTACTTGTACTTTTTATCTTTATCTTATGATGGATTTGTAAACTTTCACCGCCTTTGTGAATTTCAATAAACGTGATTTGATTTGATTTGATTTGAATGGTGATGTTTCTGTTTCTCTCATGCCAAGTGAGATTCAGAAGCTCAGTGAATTGCCTGGGCCACTGCAATAGCATTCTATGTGGTGTGCCAAATAAGATAATGAGGAAAATGCAAAATGTGCAAAATGCATGCACATCGTCTGATTTTTCGAATCCGCCGTCGAGATCACATTGCTCAAACTGCACATTACAAGTACGCAACTGAACTGGCCTCCGATAAAGGAACGCATAACACTCAAAATCGGATGTTTATGCTATAAAGGACTTGACCTGAATTCGCCTGTGTACATGTATCAAGTAATGAATTTGTATATCCCTCCCGTTCTTTCCGATCATCTGATGGCCGTTGCTCATTGAAGGTACCTCTCATCAAAACCATAGCTCGGGGAGGTCGCGCTTTTTGCTTCTATGGATCCTCTATGTGTAATTGCATCCCCCAGATATAAGAAATTCGAGCAGTTTGTTAGGTTTTAAACGTCACGTCGCCTAAGGAAATTTTACACTAAGAGGGTGAGCCTTGTAGGGTGAAGTGCTATATAAATTTGTCCGAATATATAAATAAATCTGATACGACCGCTTGAGGATTGCAGTGTAAACATCAAATGCTCAACAGCTATTTGCTTGCAAATGAATGGAATTCAAGTCTATGAATAAGTAAAGATTGTGTGAAGGACTGTAATGGTTAAGACCCTCTTGCTCCTTAAAAGAAACTTCGGTGCGTGCCCTGATTCAGTCTTGCTCCTTTACCATAAGTTCTCTCCGCCATCCCTCGCGTGACGTTCTCAAATGATGCGTTAGGTAAATGTAGAAGCATGAAAAATTGTCTAGATGTATCAGTATGACCACCTACGAAAAGTAAGATATTTGAATAAATCAACATCTTGGATATGTAGGTTTCGCACCACTATCTATCTCAAAGCTGAATATATTTATGAAGCAGATTAGATAGTCCTTTTTTGGAAATGCAGGTGTTGTCATTTACTATACGAGTACATGCATTTTTTCAGCCATGGTAGAGTAGCTGACGTCATTCTGAGGACGTGCATGCATTGATAGTTAGAAGAAGTCTATCGATATCAAATCTTCGAGACGAGTTAACACTTCAGCTTAGTTTGCGGTGATGAATCTGATGTATTGTTTTGTGAATCTTTGTTGAGATATCATTAATCATTAACTTATCCCATCCTTAGTATAAAATTTCAACTTGAAGTTGACGTACTTCCGATGTTTCTTCGCAAATAAGAGTTGATTTGAAGAGGTTTGTGAGACCAAATGTTCTCATTAGACAGCTTTCTGGGTACATAAGTCAATTTAGAAGCGATGATATTTTCGCTGAACATCCTCTAAAGCAGCTTTCTATCTTTGATGATAATACTTCCACAATCGTCCATTCCTTCCTCCGTCAAGATAATTTCCGAGGAGGCTTCCAGGAAGATGTTCAGTTTTCCATGAAATCTAAGAAGCGTGCGAACCCTGTTTTCAGAATATGACATGATATGAGAAGATAGAACATTTCGAACTTTGATGGCTCAAAAATCATATCTGGGCGACACACTTCCCCGAAATTAAAAGAAACTTTTTTTCTATATTCATAAGAAAATTTACTACTCAACGTGGGCGAACGATCCTTAAATACAATGCTTTAAAGAACCCTTACACGTCTGCTACATTTGTCAGTATCCGACGAGAAAAGACGGAATCTGATTAGATACTTATGATGAAATTGAAGTGGTGCTGTAGGTTCAGTCAATATTAGCGCAATCACTCACTCATCCCTTTTTGCGTCCTCGTGGTCCAGAAGATGCTGGGTTGGACAGTTTCCGTTTGATGATGTCCTGTACTCCTGGCGATCGTATACATCAGGTTCTTTGATGACCAGTGGTGTCCCTCAGGGCAGTTCGTTAGGCCCTCTTCTGTTTGCCATAGCTATAGATTCATTTAAGCCGTGCTTACAAATTCTGTGTATAAAATATGCTGATGACGTCACAATACTGCACCATGTCAATTCCTGTATTCCAGACGATTTAGTCAAAGAGTTGTCTCACGTTATGGAATGGTCTCGTAATGTTGGCTTATCCATCAATTCTGAAAAATGTGTGTTCTAGTTATGTCACCACTTCCAAATGTAAAATCTGCTTCCTCAGCACGCTTGCTCGGCATCACGCTTTCTTCCAGCTTAACGCGGAATGAGCACGTTTCAACTATTGCAAAGAAATGTAATAAAATGTTATATATTCTTCGTAATTTAAGAATGATTCATTGTTCTCAAGAAATAATTTTACATTGCTATAAGGCATTAATTAGGTCTGTGCTCCTTTATAGTTTTCCTGCATTTTGTACGAGCTCAACTTGCCTAAGTACCTGTTTTCTCAACTTCTTCGTGTTGAGCGTCGTGGTGCAAAGTACTTTCCTCATGTAGAATTTGATACATTGGATATATTCTCAGAAATACAGTGTGCAAAATTATTGAAAAAGATAGAATGTAATTCCGATTACACTTGCAGACAAATGTTTGATACGTGAATTCCGACTTATAGGAACAGCGCCACTATCAAAGCTCCTAAAGCTCGTAAGAAACGTTGTAGCCATTCCTTCATCCGGTTTGGAAATCCATAATTTCATATGTGTCGTTGTAACAATTTAGTTTTGTTATGTTTCTTTTCTAGCTTTTTTGTAGTGATTCTTGCCCTTTGTGAACGATAAAGATAACTTGATTTGATTTCTTCAGCACCAACACTTCTCAGATTCTCGTCTATTACATTGCGCCAATTCTTGACACCCTACAGCACGCTTACCAGCAACTTTGATCTCCGTGACTTTCTTGACCCAATCTGTCCCGCTCTTTCTCCTTACGTGACTAAACCAGCGCAACTTCTGTCTTCTGGTGGAATCCAAGATGCTCTCTAGCCTCATTTCCTGTCGTAGCCCTTTATTGGATCTCTCCGATTTTCTCACTCTACACATCCAACGTATTATGCGCATCTCTGCAGACTGCTGCATCTTTTCATGTATAGAGGGCAGGACCCAAGACTCACAACCGCAGATCATTGCTTTACAGGTACATGCTGCATACAATGGACGAGCGCAATGGACAAGCAATTAGGCCTTCTCTATTAATTTGAGAAGATAGCTGATTCCAACATGATATGGCGATTAATGTCGACTGCCTTATTAAAACCATTCCGTCTTATTATCATTTTTTTAGATAAAATCGAATCTACCAGATTTTATTCTCAATGAGTTCCAAAGTCTGGAAGTTGTTGTTGTCATCGGATATTATTATCTCATTCATATTATACTTTATGCAGTCCACATTCGTCTTGGAAGCATGCACGCAATCGGCTTTCGAATTATCACGCATACAAATATCCAGCTAAGCGAAGTGTGTTTTAACTTACTAATTTGGTTAGGAATTCTGCGATCTGCATCAAATATACGATTTGTGCTTGTCTGCTTACTTTGCCTCGTCATGAGAGTGGAGGGGTGTAGAAAAGGAACACAGTTGTAAATTGCCTAAGTAAGTTCTTCCAATTGCAAATGAATTACGGTATGGCTTCTCTTGATCGACAATTCAGATTAATCGTTCGAACATGACGACTATAATGAGCCACATGATTTTGAGAAAAATATTAATTTGGTATTTTAAATTTGTTGACTACAAACAAGGATGAGGAAAAAAGTGAAAGCAATTTTTCTAAGTAGCGGTTGTGCTGATCACGTAATTGATCACGTTTTTTAACAAGTTGATATGAAAATGTCTAATCCAGAGATAAACTTGAGAAATATAGCACAAATGAAGAACAACAAGACAGAAAACTTTTATTTTCGAAACTACCTTACAAAGCAGGCACGGTACTAGTGGGTTATCCCCCCCACGTTTTCGAATTTGTGTAAAATCCGTAGAAATGAATCAATCGTCACCAAACTTCAGGTAGACGTACGTAAGTATATTTTCTACCCACATACAAAATTTTATGCAGATCAAACAAGTACTTTTGCATTAGAGATGACAACGTGAAGTGTAGCGATGTCAACAGCTTGATCTGACTTCTTCTGTTCGACGCATCATCGCTACTCACCACGTGTGTATTATTCTCTCTCCCTCTTCGTCTCATCCACTGCAATTTGAAATTTTCCTACGGCCAATACTTTGCCACACCTTTTTAAAAAACATATTAATGTAAGGGATATGACTTGGTCATCATCGCTTCACGAGTTGTCGGGAAATGACTTTGTTGACCTCAAGTGCTTTCTGCTCAGACGATGAAGTCACTGACAAGTCAAAATAAGCTGTCGGCATCGCTGCACTTCAAGTTATCGCTCCTAATTCAAAACGTGCTTCTCCGATTTGCCTAAAATTTGGTATGTGTGGTCCTCACTTACGTGTGTTTAAAGTTTTGTGACGATTGATTCATTTCTACGGATTTTAGACAAATTTGAAAACGTTGGGGGGGGGGAGATAACCCATAAGTGCCGCAAATTCATTCAAGGAAACAGCAAGAAAACTCATCAAATCAACAATGTACAAAAAAATCAAAGCTGCTTGCAGCACATGGAAAACGCAAAATATTTTTCGAAACAAGGATTCCATCCTACCAGCGGCACATCTTTTGCGTGGCAATTTGATCTATCGCTTATTTGATTTCATTATTGTTAATCAAATTTGAGGATTCGTCCTATCTAGTGTATTTGTATTATTGTGAACACTGCTCTCAGTGCTACATCGGAGAAACTCGGAGACATTTGTAGAAACGGATCAATGACCACATCAAAGGCAATCCTCCATCTGAAATATCCATGCACACCTCCAGCAGCCCAAAATTTCAAGATCATAATGAAGACAAATCAACCAAAAACAGCAGCACTGATAATCAAAGGATGCAATGGACCATTAATGAACAATCATACAACGTCAGAATTTTTGCAAATTTTTCAATGTTAATCAACTGCAGCCATACTCATAGCTATTTAACAATTGTTGTTCTTTTCAATTGTTGTCAGGAAACTATTCAAAATTTCGGTAGGTCCTACTTCTTCTATTCTTCCCCCTCACATTTTCCAACTTTTCCAAATTCATCAAATTTCGTCAAACTTAGTCACATTTAGGGTTTTCAAAATCCCGACTTTTCCTGATCTTGATTTCTTTTGCGATCCCGGGATTGACAAGCTCAATGGATTTTTTGTAAAGCACAGGATCATATACCGGTGTACCTATAGGCTTGTGCAGGCTGAGTCATGGAGGGCTCTCAGAGGAGTTCTGAAATGTTTGAACTGTTTAATCAGCTTAGAACTTTATTGTGAGATAGACACGTGCCTGAACTTCTATGACTTGGCAATGAGTTTATGTTTCAGTTTTTATATGCGGGGTATACTAAAGTATGTACTTGTAGGCCTATTGGATAATGCGGAATGATCACATTAATGATAACAATCATAACATTGATGAAGCTAATATGTGGTTTTCTCATTTTCATGTCCATCCGTCCAAATGACTTTTGTTACGTCTTGTAAAAGCATGATGTTGTATAATACCGGTACATGTTATAGTACTTACGCTTATTCACATATAGCTTGACCACTTTCTTAATCTCCAGACCAGTTGACTGAATACCCTATGCTGTAGATTACCTATACTCGTACAGCTTTTTTTGCAATATCAATGAAAATGAGAAATTAATGCATTTGGCATTCACATATCCACACAAAAATAACTCCAAGCTCAATAGGAATACGAAAATTTTTTTTCAAAAGTAAGGTCTCCTTATGAGATGGTGGCGAATCCCGGGATCCCGGTTACCTAATCCTGGGATTCAGAATCCCGTAAATCCTCATCGATCCCGGGATTGGAAACCTTAGTCACATTGGATTTAGAATAGACTTCATCTGTCACTGAGTGACAGTACAGCACCACTAAAGCTCCATTCAGACAGGCGACACGACACGGTAGCGACACCGTCAATCATTGCAGTCAATTGCAGTAGTTATTTCAAGATTATATGTAAACACGCGACATTCGACGACACGCTCCTCGCTCAGAAAAATGTTCTGAAACTCTCGGCGACCTATGTTAGAGATAGGAGCTCCAAAATTTGTCATGTCGCGTGAAGTCGCTGGTTTGCCCCGCACATCTGCAGGTGGCTGAGACGAGAATGACTTGACAAATGATTTAGGATCATAGCTTTCTGTACAGGAACACAAAAATGTGTAATGGCTGGTAGTCAGAACGAAAACAAAATCATTTGCTTTTCGTTTTGAGCTTGCGATACCTGAATATTTGTGTAGAGAAAAACATTTGCTTCAATTTGATATCAAACATGACAAGGAAATGTGTGGAGATAAATTCATGGGATGGGTAGTGGTTATTCCAACTTCTGATGACATACCTAATTAATGCATCTCATTGTTTACTTGCTTCACAATTGTATTATTGAAATTGAATTGCTGTAAACCTTGCTGTGAGTTGAAAGGGATGTTATTGAGAATGAATGTGATTAAAATATATATGACAAGCCGTCTCATCTGCTGTGAAAGCGAACTTATCATTTTTTGATAATCCCTATCGATTTGTGCATGCAGAAATTTTGTGTGACAAACAGCTGTATTGGAAACTGAGCGCAAGTTGTCATCATTGTTCATATTTCATTTTGTGACAGCTTGTAGTAACTATCAAATTAAAGCAAGGATATCTAGGCGTCGAAATGAAGGTGTGTCTTTAAAAATATCTTTTTGATGTTCACTCGAATCCTTGAATGGTAACTAAGGTCTGGCTGATAATCTATTTTTAACCTAATTATTCTATTTAAAAGCAAGTTGTCTGTCTGGCACAATAGTATTCTGCGTTGAAGCTACAATGGAGCTTCAAGCTGATGCCAATAACTAAGCATGCTTGGTGAAAAGGATCGGTTACTGACGAGTCATTGATTTACAAAATATCAACTAAAATACAGTTGATAACCGAACCATATTTGTATTCGTTTGAAAGCTGATCATGCAAGGAAGCTCATCGTGATAATAAAAAAAACACAATAATGAGTAAAAGATATTTATGAAAGACGTTAATGATTCTGTGTTAATTTGTCGCGTGAATGCCGTCGAAATGTCGTCAGAGCGTCGCCGAGTTGGTATGAACGGTGTCGTCAATGTCGCAAGGTGTCGCTGTCGTGTCGCTGTCGCCTGTGTGAATGGAGCTTAAGAAGTCTTACTTGAACCCTGGGATAAAGGATTGGTCCCTTGGTTAGTCAGTCAGAATACAAGGTACAGCTGTGATCATGAACTTCGTGGGATTGTTGTCTGCAGACAATGACGAGCAGTTGTCTAGTTCTGATGCTGTAAATGTTCTACAAGCTCATTTTACACACTCAACGCTTTTGCTACAGTAGTGAGACTGCCTTCAGGAGCAAGAGAAGATCGCTGACGATGCAACACTGCCGTGTCAACACCAGAAACGTGGGGGGGGGAAAGAATAGAAGTACCAAAATTTCTATTTAGTTCTGTGTACAGCTAGAAATTGAGCTTAAAATTTTAGACCGTTTATAAGCTGATGATGGTGGCATCAACTGAAACATGTGCGGGAATTTACTTGTTTTGAAAGGATTTATAATTCACCACAGTCTTAATCTAAACAATTATTCAACTAAAAAGTCGGTATCGAGTGATCGGATTCGAAGCATCGGGCGCATGCGTGATTTGTAGAGCGCTAGCGCTGTATTTTCTTTCAACTCCTCAATTAGAATTTCATGGTTGTAAAAACAACCGCCCCCGGGTGGGCTCGAACCACCAACCTTTCGGTTAACAGCCGAACGCGCTAACCGATTGCGCCACGAAGGCAGATGCGTGAAGTTGAACGACACTGAAAGAGACATTATCAGCTGACGGAGGAAATTTCTGACGTTCATTGCAGCAGACGGTGAATGAATGAATGCGTGCGTGAAACTTTTTGATAGCGGTGATCACGTGCATGCGCACGTGTCGCTGATAGTTGCAAGTAGCATTCAGTTTTGAGAAACTCATGAAATGGAAATAGAGACGTTGTGGTTACATTATATTCAAATACGCATTACTATTTTTCGAAGCTAAAGAAATTGATAAGAATCGAATATACAACTAATAAAGGTCCTTGTGTAGAATTGATTTCTGACTCATTGGCTTTTGGCGCACTGCCTTTAATCCCTTGACAGCGGATGGAAGTGATGCAAAGTTTCTATTCATTCAAGATGACTAATTTCTTTGTTAATGTCATCATGTTATAGTATTTTCTTGCGGCTCCATACGATCAGGAGCATGTTCCGGTCCTCCGGATGACCAGCTGAGTATAAGAAGAGAAGATAACTATTTCATGCTTACTTTTGTAGTCAAAATCTAATTGAAAAAATCCGTCTTATTGTATGTTCATTTTGAATAAAAATGATAATAATGCAATTAATTGGCATGAGCGATGACCCCTGTTTCATTTTTTACTCATTTTCAACGCCCGACTTCCATCAGCAAACACGCACCTTTGATACAGCAGATGCATTGTGTTGATGCAGATGCATATTGGGAAATAGGAAAGATGAATAAATGAGCAATCCTCCAAAATCATGCATTAATATTATTTCATATGTCACTTCACATGTGTCGTAGACCTGCTGCTTCATCAGACCATAATAAATAGTGACCAGAATTCACATCACATTCGTGCCAACACGAATGATGAGTTGTCATCGGATTCTGACGAGCAAGAATTCATAGTCTTGAGACGTGTCAATTACGACAGTCATTCTACCATCCAGATCGTGGACTGACATAATTCAGTCATTCGTGGTCCAGTCAACCTGAATGTGTCAGTAGGAGGTCATAGAAAAATACTAACCTCTAGCGTCGAAAAGGGGACTACTATTAAATATTTGAAAAGAAAAGTGATTAATATTTCAGGCTAATTTGGCATGGTATGGTGCAATTTTCATGGATAGAGTCGCATTGCTTCATGATGAGAAATCACGAATGTGTCAGACTCAGAACGTCCGTGCGTCATTTATGGAATCGCCCCTCACACGGTTTTCAGTTGTGATCATCGTTAAACTTTAACAAGTTTGAAATAAACTTTCCTTTAGAAATTATTACGCGCATTATGCCGAAAAAATATCGAGATTTTCATGGAATTCGAGCTTCCGATAACTCTAACCATAGAATAGACAGAAGCCTTCCTTAACTGATGCTAAGTGAAGTGGTCGATAGCTAGTGGTTGGTCGTAAATCGAGTAAATAATAATAATGACAATAAAGATACAAAAATCCCAATAATGGAAATCGTGGGATTCCAAGTAAAATCATAACATTTAGCAAGTCATGTTCTTAACAAAAGTTATGAGAGAGTTAAATTCTGAAACCACTATTATAAAGTTTTGACATGGTCACAAAGAAAGACTATTCAAACGATGTTGAGTTCAAGGATGGTAACCTAAATTGTCCAGAATGTTTCATTTTTGTAAACAAGAAATGATGAAGCACATGATTTTCATTCTTCATAATTGTTAGGAATAGCCTGTAAGCAATGATAAGGCGACGATAAGACAGAGGAACAAAATTGCTACAGTCACAGTGCCAAGACTCACAAATAATAAAATGACCACGGTTCTGAATTTTTTCTAGCTCTTTACGCTGACCAACATTTAAGTCGCTGAAAAGGGGCGAACAATATTCTAAAATACTGCGGATACAACTTCGGAAAATTACAATCAGTTGTTCTTTTGTGACAAATTGTTTTAGCTGGCGTAAGACGTACATTTTTGAGGAAGCTTTTTTTACAAATTTCATGGATATGAGAATTCCACTTCAGAAATAATTCCTAAAATACACATTTGATTCTGAACTGGGATATCACTGATAACAAACGATGAATTGTCAAAGTTGCAGTTTCCACTGAAGAAACTTTGTTTGCTTTTTTCATTCTTTATCAGCATCAGGTTTGAGTTGGCCCACAGCTGAATGTCAGTAAACGTAACATTTAGAGGCGAAACATAGTCATTACGACGAATAGGAGACATAAGGTATATGTCATCGGCATATTTGAGTAGCTGGCATCTCCCGTCCTGACAAATTAAGTCAGATACAAAATATGCGAAGACAAGAGGACCAATTGATTAGCCTTGTGGGATACCTCCACCTAACGTACCAATCGAACTGACTTCTTCTTTCCAGCGTAAGCGAATCTGACGTGAAGTTAGATAGTTGCTTATAAACGTGATAACATAGCCATTGAAACCATCTCTGATCATTTTAAATATTAAAATGTCACGATTTACACGGTCAAAACCTTTAGTCAAGTCAAGAGAAGCTAACTGACAAGCTGCAACAGAGGGATCTTGCATCCCCGAAGACAGAAAGTTGACAATGTGAATGAGTGCACAGGCGTAGATCTTCCGGGTCGGTACGCGTACTGATTTTCATCATATCTTTTGAAGAACTCGTCACCAATTCTTTTCAACAAACACTTTTCAAATATTCTCTCAGGTAGAGGCAACAGGGAGATAGGACGAATGTTATCTGCTAAATTATAACAAATTTAATCAATTTTTCGGTCTAACTCTTTTGATCCTGATGAATCAATTTAATTATTCGTGTGAATCGCTCGGATCTCAAAATGAAGTCAATCATGTGCGTGCATGGTTGCTTTTCTAATGATAGAAATGCATGTGGTGTGAAAAGATAGAAAATCGTCTTAGCTGTGTGACATTGCCTAAAAGAGATTCCGCCTAAATGTATCCATTTTCGACATTTCATTACATTCATCTTAAAGAACCCATGACAAGACAGGTGCAGTTCCCCTTTAGTACTGCAGTTTGCTTAATTAAGTAGCTGCGTTGTATTTTGATATGCGCATTGGTTTTGTGCATGAGTGACAACATGGCTTAGAACGCAGTTATGATGCATCGATCTAACTTGCAGGAGTGTTTTTCCAATGGATTTCTGGAAGTGGTGTTTGGATAATAGGGCTAATTGTTCATGTTTTTCGTGGTATGCCTCATGTTTACGCCCTACCGATGGTCGGCGGTGTTATGTGGGCCACAGGTAAATATATGATAGTATAATTCTAGTTTTCTAATTGATAATGTCACAAACTTAGTGTTATATTTCAATTTCAGGAAATCTTTTCATCGTAGCAGTCATAAAAACAATAGGTTTGAGTTCTGGTATTCTCATTTGGAGCTCCTTTAACATGATATGTGGATGGGCGAGCGGTCGGTAAGTGATGACACTGTCCAAGATAAAAGTGAAGATCTTCAAAAAAATTCTCTCTCAGTGCTATTGTTTGTTGCTAAATTAGAGAACTTTAGAATAAACAGAGAATAAATTTGTCTCATTCCTAGTCATTTCCTTTATTAGGAAATGTTCTATAATGCATCAAATGTATCTTCTATTAATTTTGTTTTGATATCTTCAATTTTATCATCTCATTTCGAAGAAATGATGTATAATATTAATAGGCAAGTGACAAGTGACGTTTGAACGTCAGAATGTACGTATGAAGATGATATGCACCGTGTATCAAAACTATAGCCGCATCTGTAGCAAAACGGCTAAATGAGTTACTAGCTTAAACAACTCGAAAGTTTCAGGTTTTATTGCGCATCAAGCTTCGAAAAATAGTCTCCTGACATTCGATAGACGTTATCGATATTGTGACAGCTTGATCCTTAGGATATACCCTGCTATTAAAACTATGTAATTTCAGCTTATTTCCGATGCATTTTTCTTCATGAATCACTTGCTCATCAATCTGTCAATCATATTTATCAGTTAAAAGCGACAAGATGCCCATATTGCGGAAATGAAAAGGAACTAAACGTTAGTCAATTATTTGAGATGAAATGTAGTATTTGATGCTATCAAATGAACACCGCACTAAAATTTATTTGTTTCAATAAAACGCCGTCTTGTTTGCTTCGAACAGACGTCATGGGGCCTCTTAGAAGAAATACGGGAAGTTCCTTTGCAAGGTATATTTTCATCGTGTTTATTTCGTGAAAACCCCATCTAATTCATAACTTATATAAATTATGCTATATCGGCTTACGCCTTAACCTGGCTGTATAGTAACCGGATCATGCACTGGCACTGTGTCTAGGCTATAGGTAACCGGTTAGCCCATGCATGGGCTTGCTAGTCAGGCTTAGGTTCTTGATCATCCCATCAAGCTAAGCGAAATGGATTTTTGGTCCATATAGTCGGACCTAAAGAATCTAATTAGCCTATTGAATAAATCGCAGCCTATAGCAAAAAGCGACCGTCATGATGTTGCATTTTCTAAGTCCAGCTTGCCTCCCCGATAGCAAGCCTAGGCCTACATTATAGGCTATGACTTACTTATTAATTGATTCTTGATAAGCCTATGAATAATGCCGTGGGTTGGAACTTATTAAGCATTGACATTATTTATGATAAATCTAGTATCGAAGCCGAATTACACGTGGACACCTCCATACAGCGCTATTAGCTAGCCGTCAAGCAAGTGCGCTTATTATAATCGATCAATAGACAATAACAGTAGTAGACCATGAGACACAGTGTTGCCATGGGCGTTGTTTGCGAAACAATGAATCATGAACTTGATGATCATCAGCCAGATAGCTATTATTCCCTCTTATCTTAGAATCTGTGACTGAGTGGCCCTTCTGGAGAGAATCAGAGCCCACAACTTGTGACTGGGTCACAGTAGCAATGCAGTAGTAGGTTAGATACTCAATGGAATATGTGAAATAGTGTTGAAAAAATAGCACGAGACCGAGAGAGAAAATACTGGACTGACGCAGACCAACAGCAGAAGTTTTACTTCGTCTTTTAGGTTTGGTCGTGGGTTTGACGCCCAAGAATTTTTATGAATGTTTGCCTGAATTAATGGAAGTTCGGGCATTGTAGACGACGGTGCGAGCTCTTGTTCAGGCTCAAACTCATTGGCATCGCAATGGAACTTTTATGTATTAAATTTTTCTTTGTTTGGATCCTAGTTGTGGATATAGAGCATCAACATTCATTTTTACCTTTCGTGGTGCGGTATTATTTTAGAATTTATCAACATGTAAGTTATATGAATAAAGAACATCTGCTTTCAGGTTCGGCTGGTTTTCCTTAGTGCCACAAGTTCCTCTTCATCCAACTTTGAATTATATCGGAGTCGCGTTTGCAGCGATTAGGTAAGTTAAATAGTGATTGGCAGACACGCTGATGATTAAGCGTCTCCTTGTAGTGTTCCAATCTACTTCGCGGTCACGGTCTTGTCGAGACCCGTATCTGTCCCAGTCATCATCGATTATCCGGGCGAAAATGGAAGCCATGCGATTATAGATGAGGTGATTCCCTTTGATTTTTTATCATTAAAAATGATTCCTCTTCACTTAGCTCATGAATAAAGTCAATAAATTCATTTTAACAAAATCAAAAGCTAATGAAACTGAATAAGAAAGCTTGGAAGCTAAAACGCTAAGAACTGAATATAAAAGACAAAATATGAAATCACACACTAAACAGTAACAAAATTGAGAGCTTGCAAATCTATCATCTGTCAGATCTAAGAGATATGGACTAATAACAATTGAGTAATTAACCGAGATATTAAAAGAAGCAAATAAAATACTAAAACTTCATGCCAAGGAAAGTAAAGAATGGTATAAAAATCTCTTTGTGCGCATAGGTCTCGTGAATGACAATACTCTGTAATTGCTAGTGTCTGTCTGCTGCTGATATGGTACTTCATGCTGAAATTGTTCACAGCAATTCCAGCAAGCAGCAGAATTAGAGTCTCGCTATTTTACGCAAGAATCCACACCTGTATTCACAAAAAGCCTTAATTTCCACCCTTTGCCTACTTTGGTAGTCCTAGTCTCTGTTTTGCTTCTTTCAATATCTAGGTTGGTCACTTTCATCATTTAATGTTTCAATATAATCTATTTCATGGTGATATTGTATGCAGAGTGGGAACCGGACCAGACCTTTCGGCCCAGTGCCGTGTCGTCTTTCAGCCGAGGGCGTCATTGATTTTCAATTTAAGTCCTGTACCGACGCGCGGCCCTTTTTTGAGTTAAAGACCATTTGAATGCAGGTGCAAGTTGTGTTTCAATAATCAATTACAAATTTTCAGGATTCACTCAAGAAGATTACCTGTTCAAATTTAAGGTATATGAACATTTGTAGGCTCATATACATAGCTTCCAACTATATGCAATTTTTATGAATATAGTGAATGCATGTATGTATTCATATTCGAAATATGCAAACGCTTGCTTGCTTTTCAAACCGTAATTGTGACTCTTGAGGACAAAAGAAGTTTCCATGATATCAATAACTTATTCCGCCATTGAAGTTCTGTGAAACTTGCTGTAATTACATGAAAAAACTGTGAAGCATGTATTTTTGTTATAACATCAACCACATTCTAGCCATTAATGTCCAATGACATCAGTGGTTGTCATGATGGACATGACTGCAAACCGAACAAATTAAGCTCTATTGTAATCAAAGCAGAATTAGAGAATTGTGAAGTTTAGGAGGAGTCAATGAAATTAGATCTAACTATTATCAAAATATCAGTGACATTCATAGCAATTTTCTCTGTCATCAATCGTCGATTCTCCGGATTTCTCGAATCACAGGCATTCAGATTTCATTTGGAAATTAATTCTGCAAATATGTACTACGTTTTATCAGAGATGGAGAATTTCAGGGCAATGTCTCGATACCTGCTCGGCTGTCGATGGGATTCAGAAAGCTATCCCACTTCAACTTAATTAGTATTCAAGAATTTAAAGCAACCATTTCATCCACTGAATTTAGACAAAGAAAATAAAAATAAGCTCATAGATCTTAGCGCGCAGTTGAATTCACTTTTCATCATTCATGTGGATTTTAGAGTGAAGAGCATGATTCCTTTACAGTGACCACGTGAGTTTTGTACAATGCTGCTACATACATTTACATGTACAATTATGTTATGCATGGTAAGGACATTCGACCACTACTGGTGCAGCAACCTTTACACATGTGCATGCTTAAATGAAATAATTTAAAACCTACTGCTGATATTTAAAATTAGTTGCCCGCTATCACAATCTGATTGCCCACCATATACATGTATATCAATCACAAGATTAGATTACCGCAACGAGATGACGATGTCTAAGATTTTCCAAGTGTGATAATGAACATACGCTCTTTTAAGACAGAAAAGGAAGGTTAGTACTGCATATACTTGAAGTACAAATTTGTAGAATTAACATATGAGGGCATTAGGAGTAATTTGGTCAGGACAATCGCGTTTCGACCACTAAATCCTGAACTCTCAATTCCAACTTTGCGCGGTCCTTTCCGCATTCGATATACAGCTTCGAAACTGAAGTTAATACTATAATTGAAGTTACTGGTATTTTAAAGCAAGCAACAGAGAAAATGATGATATTTTAATTTAAATTCCTTGTTGAACTTCTAGTTGCTAAATCAAATGCTATTTGATTAATAATGCTCAACGAAAATATGATTGACAGTAACAAGACAAAATCATGCTTTCTCCATCTCATTCTTTTTATAAACACATGCTTTTCACAGTTTTTGTCGGATGCGTATCCTCCACGACCTTGCAAAGTAATTGTACTCAAATGAAAACTGTTCCACTGGAGCAGAGAAAATGAAAGTAGGGGTTGGAAATTTCATTTATGCGTCCCAGCAAACAACTCAATTAGTTGTCTTAGCAAGTCGGAAGTTATCCATGATATTGATCTAGCGGTTAGCACTCAGGTATCACAATAATTATTGACCATGACTATTGTTGTAATTCTAGCTTTTGTGCGCAGATATCTGATACATTCGTGTTTAACTGTTTATCATTTTCCCTCTGACTGCTTTAGGTGCCTCTGTTACCTCAGGTAAAATACACTCCTAACTCAGTGAATGCTCATAAAGTTGCGGTCAACTCTAACTGAATCTTTTTCTCATTCAGTGGTGTTTTGATATGTGAATACCTTCACCTGATAATCATAGCAAAATATGGTAGTATTATTTCTTATGACAATCATGATACTTTCCTGTTTGTATCCGATAGTCGTACGCTAAAACTAACTCTCTCATTGACGTTGCAGAGGACCACTTCTTTTCTTCGTTAACCACCAGCAGAATGCTGAATGGTCCCGGTTTGATGATGATGATGACCCAGTGAGCTAGACGCATGCTTGCGTTAAACTGATGCTAATTAAATTGACACTGTCCACGTATCCTATCATTAATTTCTCATTTCGATTTGTATTGCTGGTCACGCTACTACTTCTGTCATTCTGTAGTAGGATTATTAGCGTTCAGTAATTATTTCAATGTCTGATTCAGTAATCATTATTATTAAATATTGGTTTGCTATAAATGAAAATTTGTGCAGAAAATGTATGAGATCAAGACTGTGTGATTTAATAACAGTCATGTTAGCGGATTGTGCGTGCAGATGATGAACAAAGTGTCATCTAATGATTCATCTAGACAATAAATTTCATCAATCTACATTTGTGACTGATTTTTTGATGAGTGGGTAATATTTGGATCTCTTAAGGATATTGATCACAAAAATGTTTCACTTTTCTGTCCATGGATTCAACCTCAACCGTGACTAAGAATCAGTGCATCTCTAAAACACTATGTTTTGTTGTTTTGTACTCATGCCCATTGCTTCCCTTTGAAGGAAACACTGTTTCTTCTGTCGGTTGGTTGTGTCAAGGGAATATTCAATATTTCTTTAAGACAGGAATATATTCAACAGAAAACCCTTTGATATCCAAATATTACCAGATTTGCAGAAAATCAATTCTTCTATTACGGACATCCCCCAGGCTTGCCGTTGGAATGAATTTCGAACCCAATCCCAACCCATTGAGAATTCCCATTGGGATCCCAATAGATGCCAATTGAAATCCCAACAGCCTGCTTTAGAGCTAAAAACGCACGCAATTTGACCCCAAGCTGCAGCGGGCTTACCGCTTAGGCCTGCCATGTGATACTTTTTGAATTGACGAAGTCCACAGACGTAGGCCTAGGACTAGACTGGCCTTAATAGTAATAGGGGCTTTAATTGATTTTAATAATAATGTATAATAGACGTACTGTATGGCAAACTTTTGCACCGAGACTGCCTTCACCCAAGAGCTTATAGGGGGCTGCGTGTATAGCTACTATGTATGTGTGAACTACAAACACACTTGGTGTAAATTACGCCTATATCGGATAATGCGGTGTTAATAAACAGCTCACTACACGGGCTCACGCGTACAGTATGCAACAGGCAGTACAGCCTATACGGTTGCGACTTATACAGTTAAATAAGCCTATAGCTTACAATGTGCTGTAGAGTTTAATTATAGAAGCGGCGAAGCGCATGACGACGTACAGGCGAATTGTATAAGCCTATACATACTATTACATAGCTGCTACCTTCTTTAGTAGCACTATTTTTAGCAACTAGGGAGGTTAAAGCCATAGAGGGTTAAAGCTAACTGTGTCAATTGGTGTGGATCACACTAAGAGCTCTTAATGCTCGAATTCGAGAGAGGCAAGGTCAGACTGGAGACACAGCAAAATGAGTTGCCCTGTACAACCCAAAAACATTTGCAACGTACTGACTAATGTCAATGATTATGTATATGTGTATTTTGCTCGGAGAGGGCTTTTTGGGATTTATTGGGATGGATTTTTGGTCGCTCATTCCCAGCCCAATCCTAACGGCAAGCCTGGACATCCCACATTATTTTATTCATGTTCATTATAAAAATGCTATATTCCGTTGCAGCAGAGTATTCAAGATGAGGAACATGCAACTGATAATGGAAATGCGAGGGAAGAGGAATTTTTTGAGAGATTCTCATCATTGCAGAAAAAGATCATGTAAGTAGGACGGGGTTAAAATTGACAGAAAAGACCAGTGCTTTGTTGGATCAGTGCTGTATTAGAAGTGGAAAGAAATCCTAATGCTACAGCCGAGTTCATCAAAATTTAATTGCAATTGAATTGAACCAAATAATCAATTGCAAGTAACTTTAATTGCTGCAGGAGCAATCAGTTAATTGCAATTATATATCATCACTATTTGAATAGACTGATTCTTGATATAGAATATTTCACCTAAACGTTTTAGGTTGCATACAGCTCTACAACTCGCATAATATCTTAATACCATTTCGTTAGTAGACTTGTTGCATGAGATGCTGGAAGTTTTGTTTTTAATCGGACGTAGATACTTTCTGAATTTAATTACATGAAGTTCAGACGTTTGCTGTAATTGTAATTACAATCAATTATACATTTTTAGCCCTGTAATTGAGCAGTAATTGCAATTACTTTGCAGTCAGCGCTGTTAAATATTCATTCAACATGCAATATGAATGACCTTATTCTCCTGGTCGATAATGTGTTATAACAACTTCTAATAATGTGACTTTGTGATATTATACCTAGATGTGTACCAGGGGTATAAGTATCGGTAATTTTTGTAAAGAAATTTAAGACGAAACTAATTGTCAAATTCTAAATTAAGAACCGAGAGTTATCGAAAGTAATTGCAAAGTAATTGAATAAATAGGGAGAAATTTGTAATTACAATCAATTACATTTAATGAGGAATTGACACAAGTCTGGGTAAGTTAGTGCATCATAATCACTTAACGGTATTGAGGCAAGCGGATGAAAATCATGCATGCATACACACATGCATTCATAGAACATGAAGGAAGTCTTTATAGTTATCATATTAATGTCATGTAAGAGAGGAGGACTATCGTGTAATTGTTATACCTCAAATAGACCTACTGGTTCTCCAGAATCCTGAAAGCTATCCGTCTGTAATTGTCTCAAGAGAGCCACTGATGGCATAAAAATAGAAGGGAAGAGCGCTAACTATAGCAAATTGTTTCACTCTGAGAATAGACTGAATCGGGCTCATTAGGGGTAAGAAGCAAACTACGATGAATGAAATCTATAGTGAATACCGGCTTCTTCAATGTCAATGACAAATTGTCCTGCCTTAACAATGAAAGTATTTTAAGTTAATAGCATAATAATGCACAATCTAGAATCTTGCACCAGACGGGGGAGAATGTTCGATTTAATAATTGAAGATAATTTCAGTGTCTTACTACGTAAAAAGAAAAACAACTACAGTAACTTATTTGTTATACTAGCTGAATCGTGTAGCAGACATAGTTTTATTTCATTGTATAGTTTATCATTAATTACCTACTTCTCTTTTCATCATAATCTTTAATTAAATCTGACAATTACTGAATTATTATGAAACAATCCTTAAAATTTTGTTGTATTTGACTGGCGCCAACGTAGAAGCAAGCAGATACCTATCAATTTTATAAAGTCATTAGTTTCATCGAGAAGAACATGATCAGAGAAATGAGACTGAAATATTTCATTAAAAGCCGAAAAGAGCAAGCTTTGCTCACAAGAATATATTCGATTTTCAAATATATAAATGTGATGGTTTCATAGATGATGAAATCTCAGACCAAGAGCCTGGAAATGCTATTTTACAATAATCACATTGTAAAACATAGCTTGCAGTAACAGAATTTACAGTTACTTATTCACGATATAAACACACTCTAACTACATTTGCATTTTATGAGGGAGGTTCTATGACTATGAATAATAGCTAAATAGAGTATTTAATATGTGGTAAGTTGGTCTTAACTACCACCTCCTTTCTACATCGCATACATATACAAGTCATGAGATGATGATAATTTGTAACTATTCTACATGAATGCATAATGCATGAGTGCATTGTGGTCTCCGTGACACAGTGGTGAAGTGCTTGACCTAGCGATTTCTTGGTCCAGAGGTCGGGTCTCAAAAGTTTCATTGGAAGTCCGGGAAGGGTATCCGGACTAAAAGTACCACAGCGCTCAAAATTCTGACTAGGTAAACACCGTTCAAGTAGTGACGACGTTGAAGCTTCATCATCAATGCATGTAAACTGTGATCCGTAACGCAAAATCAATTCCGATTGTTATAATGAGACAATGTTTTATGTTGATTTTTCTATTAAACGTGCACTGTGAGCAAAGATAGGATTTTGCATAAAACAAAGAAGTCGCCAAATATCACACTTACTCAATATCAGAGGATAATTGAAATCTGCCTCATGAATTTCTTGGACTCAATATATCTAACATCACATCAATTAAACGAATGGACATTACTGTAGAGGTCCCGTGCTTCGTTATTCATGAAATGGTATCGTGAAATCCGAAGAATATTTTTTTGAACAGATTGATACATCGTGAAGGTAAATAAGGGAACTAATGGATATCCTTAAAAGTTCCTGACAAGAATGCTCAGAAGCTTCAAAAGGGGAGACCAAAATATGCAGGTTTCTTCCAATATCACTCGTACGAGGAAAATATAAATTAAATGTCCGTTTATTTCTGAAGAGCATAGACAAATAAGTCGTCAGCAGTTAAGAAAACTGGTATGCAAGACCATGTTCAACTTGGCTTTTCGACGGGACCACCTATGAATCGAATGACTCCACCCACCAATAGGAAGACTGACCTGTGCCACAAATTGCAAAGCATGTGAGTGCGCAGAAGTTTGCAACAGGTTCTTCACTAAAGGTGTTATATATGAAATAGCATGCGAAATCTGCTTGCAAATTTACATTGGGCAAACTGGGAGGTATGTTGGCACCAGAATCACTGAGCATCTTTCCGTCAACAATATGGACAGTGCAGTGATTAAGCATTTTCACGCAAAACATCCGTCCAATAATTCACATATTCAATGGGAAATTATTCACAGTTGACAGTTAGTTGACAACTAATCGCGGCGCATTTCTCTGGAATCATTATATACATAAATGAAATCCAAACTAACCTTTTTGATGACTGGCTGTTCAGGAAAGAAGCTGATCATGGGCGTTTGAATTGGGTTACTCTGTCTCACTTTAATTCTGATCTTAATTATTTTTTCTTCTACGTTCTACTAATTTATCCAGTCTAGTAGCATGATCTAGCCAGTTAAATTTTATGAAAATCATCTTATCATTAATTTGACTTATGAATCTGATTGCATGTTAATTTTGTTCTATGGCATGATATTTGCTGTCTGCACTGTGTCAATTTCATTTCCCGTGATCAAGCCGAACCGGCGAAACGTCGGGGTGTATCATATATTTTATCAATTTAATTGTACCCGAAGAAGATTCGGTTTTCCCTAAAGAATGGCAAATAGCAAGATTTCATCATGTAACTGCTGCATATGTTGAATGAATAACGAAGATTACAGTGCCAGTTTGCCAGGGCATAGAATAGAAACATGTCGTCAGACTTAAAGTAAGCTCGTAAATTCTTTGGTAGCCGTAGACGCCGCGTTTCGCCATACAACGGCTTTTCAGTACGGCCCAAACTAGCCAAAAGTATCTGGAATGGCTGAGCAGGCTGAAAGACTGCACAACGGGTTGCTTTGCGTTTCTTTATCCTGGCTTTGCCGCTCGGCTGATAATCATGAAGATTCTAGAGTGCCAGTTCTAGATATTTTAAGCTGGTTTGGACCATTCCGATCCGCACTGACGAGCTCTTGTAGGGTAAATAGCACAGTCTACGGATGTCATGGAATTTTCGTGCTTCATTTGTTCAAGTCTGAGGACACGTTTCTATTAAATGAATGACATAGATTCTCATCGAGCCTTCTGTCCCTGCCTCTCTAATTCATTGGAATTTCAGAGGTGACAGCGCTCACGCCATGGCTAGCTGCAGTAATTAAGTTTAGTCAGCGTTCTTCTCTTCTACTTCTATGACTGATGGTGAAATGTTTCCTTACGACGGTTAGTCAAGTTGTGTGCGAAAATCTTAAAAAACTGTCTTTTAGGTTGTATACTATAGCTTATTATAGTTATATTTTTACATTTTTTCATAGTTTATAGCAGGGCTGTGGAGCCGATGCGTTATCTCATCGGCTCCGTCTCCACGACACTGATGTGAAAGGCTCCGGCTTGGCTCCGGCTCCGACTTCAAATTCAGGTTCTATCTATGCTGGTTATCCTGGATCCGTTGAACGGGTTTTTTGGATAACGGTGTGGCTTTTAGAGGCTTGCTACAATCATCAAATTAGTTTTCATTAACAAGCAACGACTTAAGTTAATAATAAAAATGATAATAGCCTAGTATAATGACAAAATATCTCTGAAAGATAAAATAAAGTTATAGCCAGGATTGGTTAAATTAGATAAAGATCTCCCGCACTGGATAAATATAAATTGGCCTAGCCTGCAACCAGTCTACTACGAGGCTACATTAAATAAGACCACATGAGTGATGATGATATACCTAATTAGCCGTCACAGGGGCCGAATAGTAGTATAAGCTTTTTAACAAAGCTTGAATATGAAACTGTATAGCGTATGCCTCTAAATAGCTTATAGGGCCTGTATCTACTCGAACATGGAAAGGGTATCGGCTATATAGCCAAATATACCGCATCAATAAAGATATCAATTGCTTTATTGAATATTAAAGTGTATATAGGCTAGCTTAGGTTGTTATTGTTATTTGTTATTGCCTTTATTCAATAGTCTGTTGGTCCATGAATAATATGATCGGTGGGTAGCCCACGACTCATCATCTGTAGAAATTGTAATTTAGATAGCCTCATTGCAGTGTAGGCTAGAAATGTACAATTGAAAATTATACTTAAAAAAATTAAAAATATCTAATTTAGGACAAGTTTTGTAATTCTATGCAGCATACTTAATTAGTTAAGGCATAACTTACATTACATTAATTTCGTATTTTTCATTATGGCGTAAAGTTGCACTAAATAATTCATCAATGATTCATGTATATTATTATATTCAATTTATGTATAACACATTACCACTATTCCTCTGATGATGGTTAGGCTGATGAAACTGAACTCGGAGTATCACACAATATGTTGCAGGGTGCTATGCATAATAAAAATTTGACTGCGAGCACCGAGCAGAAATCCCATCTACTTTGCTAGCTTTCGAATGCGCGTGCGGTTTAATGTCACAGACAATAGAAAAGGGAGGTCAAAAGGCGCCTTTATTGAGAGCGTCTCAGTCTTTTTTTATTGTTTACATATAAGTCAGCATGATATCAGCATAAAGTGTTGACAGACGGAAAAAATAATAATGAAAATTCTTGAAATCCACAGGTCTATGACATTTGGGGAAATATTATTACACGATACGGCTCTTGTGCAGTCCTCCCCCCCCCCATTTTTTCTCTGGTCAAAAGATGCAGCACCATTGGATGTCCGTTTCAGCATCACCGGTTTGAGTGAAGCATTCCGTGCTGTTGTAAAAATCTACGTGGGTAATTGCGATGTCATGGTCGCAAACTTCGTCAGCAAGTCAACATTGTAATTTGCCTTCGGGTTTTTCGCATTGAAATATACCCTTTGAATTTTGAAGTCAAAGGAAATTCATTGTGAATGAGATACCTTTAAAATAATAGGGCGCTACTAGAAGTGGCTGGGTCGCTTATTGCTATAGCCATGTGAGGACTTGTAGTCAGGTCATTCGTGTGAGTGTGAAGAGTTATCCCTCCAATCAAAATTGATCAAATTGAATAATCGATTGTTTTGAAAAATGTAGGTGGGAGGACTGCACAAGAGCCCACAATACAATCTAAGGAAATTGGTATTGTCACAGATGCCAGTAGCTTCTGCCATTAGCCATACCGATAGATGATAGCCTACATAGTAACCGTATTAGATTTAAGACATTGCGCAAAAAAATGTAGCTATATTATCTTTGCTGACTGAACTGGAAATGTGTACATAAATGACTGGCGACTTGTCTCTAGGAATCTGCAATCATCTAGTTAGCATGCATATAACAAGTCTTCAAATTAATGGATTTTGGAGAATACGTTGTCAATATGGAAATTAGTCTTACGAAACATATGCAATAAAAAATATTACACATGTGTGTAAATATATAATAAATATAATACAAAAGAAGGCGGCAACTGCAAAGAAAGATATCGTGGAGGACAGATCATTGGTATACTTAAAAGACATATCTTTAGATTTCAAATGATTTAATTTTTTTATGATGCCAATTAATAACTTTCAAAATTCTAGATTTATATCAAAGCTCAAACTATCGGAGCCGGGGCCTTTGTGATAAATCGGCTCCGGCTCCGACCAAAACCATCGGCTCCTTAAGGCTCCGGCTCGGCTCCGTTTATAGCATATAGGTTTATAGCATCTGTTTGAAAAACAAATTATTACCAATGAAATGCATGAATCGTAGTGCTGTAATTATTGTACCGGGTATTAGATTTCATAGGACTAAATGACCAACAATTTTGAAAGTAATTCATAAGGTTATATAGATTCATGTGCCTGTCTTCGATTCTTTCCCTTTGATCATCTTCTGAGAGACACCTATAGTGTATATAGGTTCGTCCTCTTCCCTCAAACATTGATTTTAAAAAACGTACAGAGAATTGGAATGTAATGTGCGTGCTAGAGTCCACTGCTCAGATTTGTATGAGTTTTATAACTGTTGAATAATTGTTTTTGCTCAGGAGATAAATTTGCTGACTGGTAAAAATTCACTCTCACATTCTGACGAGCTAATGAGATTTTGTTAGTTCATAAGTTAACAGTTGCGAGCGTCCCTAATTCCTGGCAAGAGGAAAAAATGTTTACAAAAACAGACCACCCAGACATTTGGTTTTTTCGCTTTTTTGATAGAGCAGCAAAGAAGTGTTTCGTAATACAGGTATTTTTTACATGTTGACAGTGCAACGTGACTTCTTGTCATGTTGCCCTTTACTTTAGTCATGCTATCATCCATGTGTTGACAATTGAATGCATATCTTGACGATTGCATAATTTTATTCTCATACGATGATGAAAGTCATCCCAGTAGCCATCTATAATAGAATATAATGCTTACTAATTTAAATTATTAGTTAAAGTAGTCCTAATGAGGACTGATGGCGTTCTCCAATCCGCAAGTGTACAAAGGCAATGCTACTGTAACCATTGGATTAATCAGTTCTTAAAAGAACTCAATGTAGCTTTCTCGTGGCAACGAATTAAAATTGATCAGCTTTGGCCCAATATCTGGTAAAAATAGAAATCTTAAGACTTGTAATACTACTCATTCTTGCTGTTAATATACTAATACCATAGATTCCAAACACTGCCGTATACACGTTCAAAACAGACGTCTAATATACTGTACCGACTACAGATGCTGATAGTGGAAATAGAATAAGACAATGGTCACCATAGGTTAAGGAAATTAAAAATGGATATTATAAAACAACAGGAAACCGATGAATAAAAATTGGAAAAGTGGAGGTAAAATATGGAAATACAACGATGCTACTACACCGATTACAAGTGAACTATATCTGACACTACACAAAGTGGATAATGGTAAGAGTGGATAAGTGGAAAGTGGAAAATAGAGGTAAACAATAGAACTACAATGACACTCTACTACACCGAAAGCAATGAAACTATACACACTATACCTAAGACTACACATGGAAAATACTATTTCTTCACTTGAATTTGTTATCGCCAGTTTCTTCATCCGTCTATAGTACTTCATGTAATTCCACATTTCTTCATTTGAATTACAATACATGGACCACTACTTCAGCTACCGATTAAGGGATATAAAACATAATACTGCAGTCCGTCAGTCATCAGCAGGTACTCGTCTAGTTGTGTTTCGACCCCTAACCTGAACACTCAAACCCAGACGAGCGGGGTCCCACACATAGTGACTGACAAAATACTGAATAGGTAATGATGTGTCTTGAAAGATATGTCACAAAGATAAATCAGAAATAATCATTCAATTGTTGCGTTTCCCACATGTAAACTGATCCTGTCATTAAATTCATCCCATCAATAAATACAGTATGCTTTTTGCGATCCGCAAATGTAAACGAATCTTGTACATCAATCTTTGCCTTTTCGATTCCCACAAGTAAACAGATCCTGTTCATCCTCGAATCCCATAAACATGTAATCGTTGTGTGATAAATATGTAATCCGCCTTTACACAAACTTCGCCTCATACATCAAGACTTAACAATGGGAGCTCTCTCATCTCCCGTAAGCCCCTCTAAGTGCTCTGTATTCACTCGTCACCGCCCCCCCCATATGATGGCTACAAGTCATTGTTAGTCATTTATTCACCTATGCAGCAAGGCATTAAGGAAAATGTGAGTGGTTTGTTGTTCGCGTGCCTCATTGAAATTCACAGAGTGAAGTGAATTGTCGAGCCGAGAAAATACCATATTTGTGAAGCGATTCATTATGCCTTGTGAGAGCCTTTTCTGTGTAACTCATCAAGTCATGCTGAGAATAACCTCTAGATTTCATGATATTCAGTGTCTTGTTAGTTTTGTGTACAGCGTCTTGCAACTTCGAGCATATTCTACAATATCTGACTACCTGCGACGCGAAAACATGAAGGGCCATCTGTAATGGGATCATGCTCTCCGGAAAAGTCAGTTGCACCACAGAGAAAGAGAAGTCATCTACCTTGTGATATACTGAAGTTCTCAAGCTGTTCTGTGAGATTTGTATTTTCACATCAAGGTAAACTACCTCTTTATTGTTATCACCATTTCTCTCCGCCAACAAGTCAGGTGGATAAATTCTTTGAATCAACGAATTAAAGTGTTTATAATTGACAACACATATATCGTCTATGTATCTTGATGTAGGTGATAACAAGCGTGCTAAATGATATTTCTTAGTTTTTATCAAATTTTGCATAAAACATTCAGTGTAAGAGGAATAGGTTAGCTAGGAGTGGACTAGAATTTCCTCCCATTGGAATGCCTTTAATCTACCTGAAAGCTAAATTACCGAATGTTACGTAAGGTCTGTGATAATAGGAAATGTATGGCTTCTTTTAACTTCTGTTTTTCAAAACAGTGATAACCATTATATTTTTTCATTGAGCAAAAGGACTTATCATATCCAATGCAAATAAATTTCTATTTGAGGAATTAAACACCAAATCCATAACAGCGAATATGTGATCTTCAATCAATTTTTGATCAAGATTCGTATATAAGGTTGAAAAATCGAAAACTTGCAATGAATGAACTTGTGTCGAATTTAATCTGTGTAGAAATTCTTGCGTGGACTCTATACTCCAGAAGCAATCGAAACCGCTGTTTCTCTTAATTGCCATACAATGTCTCTGAAAATTGTCACGCAAAATACTTAAGGCTGAATTTACTTTGATGGAAAGCTTTTTCGATGTGCATTGTCGTGCTCCTGCTATGAATCTAAATTTGCATGGAGTTTTGTGAAATTTTGGAATCCAATATAATTTTGGTAATTTTCTGTCTTTTTCACAGACAGATAGTTTAAACTCGCTTTTCATAATTGTTGTGTGTTGCTCAATTACATTCTGCGCTAAAATTTGCTCTGGACCATAGGTATCATTACCCGATATGTTCGACGCGGAAATATCAATTCCCAACTCGGCTAAGAGAATTTGGAGATAAAACTTTTTGCAAATGAAGGCATAATTATTAGATGCTTTATCAACTGGCGTAATTATGACGTCATTCTGTAATTCTTTCAGATTTTTACCCATTTTGACATTAATCTTGTGTCGATTACTGTGTGCGCGAAATCTATTCGAGGATTTCTTGGCAAGATATATTCGATCTTTAATCAGTGCCATGATTCTTGATTTCCACGCTGAGAATAAAGTAGCCTCAAGCTTCTCTTTCTTACTTATTTTTGTAATATGCTCATCTAATGAATTACTAATTTGAGTTGTTATGGCACTCCAACTAAGACTTTTGGGGATTCTGTGTTTGGTACCAAAACTGAAGAGTTGACGTAAGTCTTTATCATCTACAATATCCAGATCACCCGTTATTACGTGACCATAATGTGGGTAAACAAAAGATTGCCTCTTGCTACATGAGCATGGATTGTTCATGATGTGCATCACATCCTGAAACTTTAGGTTATTCAAAAAACGCCCATATTTGCAAAACTTCAATGCAGTGGGTTTATCTAATTTATAAAATATTTTCGGTGGACATAAGTTCGGTTACATAACGGTTTACATAACATTTCGGTTACATAAGTTAGCATGATAATAATAATATATAATAATAATAATATTAATAATAATATATTAGTTAATAACTTATAGGAATTGTAAATTGTGCCCTTATTAGCAAAAAAGTCATGTAGCAATTCTTGAAGACAAAGCCTTGTCGTAGTGCGTTCTGTTAAATGCACAATTTTTACAGCAACTTTGAGGCCATGGTACATGCTACAAATGAATGTCATTGACTTTATCCGTCAAGGAATTCTAGACATCAATCCTAGCTGGCTTGCCATAGACACACGGAGGCCTGCTATCAAGCTTTCTTAGAAGACTGATGTTGGATTAGTGAAACAGGCGAATCAGTTTATGCGAATGAGTGAGGTGCATTGCATAATGTTGATAAATAGGCCTAAGAAATTGAGATGATAATATACACAATGGAATATTTTCTGTCGAATTTTTTATTGCACTGTCACGTTCACTGTGATTTTCGTGAAGTACGTGTAGCAAGGCAAAAAGTTGATGTGCATAATAATCATTTTGCATCTACTGAATTAATAATTAACATGATACTGATATGATCGGATATATGTAGCCTATTTTCCAATAACCATTTGAAACTTTCTGAGTTATAGATAAAAGAATAGATGATTGTACCAGAAGCCTGATACACTATTTTGTAAATATTTGACTACCGTTTACATTACTAGTCATACTGATTACCTAATACTTCACAAGTTGACACATCTAAATTAACGTTTTCAATAATGCCCATCTATTGAAATATCAATTTTGCTTCAAAAATATTTACTTAATTATGAGCATTATCTTCCTTTACAAAAATGCATCCTACTAAGAAATATTATTAACATAATATTAGGCTTACGTGTTATGAAGAAAACTACAATGATTTCCAGATGAAACCTTTAGTGTACATTCTATCATTGTATAAAATGATTGCCATATTGATGTAAAAATTTAATAAGGATCCTTTATTCGTCATATGATCCATTTCGCATGACTTTAGTTGACAGATACCTATCTAACGAATACTTGAAAATATCAATATACTTTGGAATATTCAGATGAAAGAGATGTTAAAAGTTTCTGGCTAATGTAGCAGCTGGAAGCATGGCAGCTAGAGAAATTTCCTTAACCACATTAGAAATTATAAAATCATCTTAATTCTGCTGAATTTTCTAGCAGTATTTTTTTTTTTGATTTTTTTCAACACTTTGTTTCAACAATCCTATGAAACAATCTTGGAATCTACATTATTTGTCTAAAATTGAAGCAATCTAAATTGAATGCTGGTTATATGTCTGATCATTAATAGAATACAAAAGCTCGCTTTATGTTTAAATATGGTCTGGTGCATTTGCGAATCGTTTAATAAGATGCAAGAAAAATGCCTCCTAAGTTGTACTCCGACAAGTTATAATTTTTGTACAAGAAAGTAATATTCGCAATCTACACAGGTTCGCAGTGTTCGTGGTAGTGCATGGGTTGATGACATATTATGTCTTTATGACGTTATTCTACAATGCTTGATGTAAAAATTATCGGTTCGCTTTTCTAAGTTAAGGATTCGTTTTTTTCGCTTTTTTTAAATTCGAATCGGCTGGGTGGTCTGCGAAAGTAAAGCATGATAAGATTTTTACTGAGAAGTTTTAGGAGTCACGACTCTCACTGACAGCGCATAGTCAATAATAAAGACTCCCCTGCGACGTGTCATGACTTGTATGAATGATGAACAAGAACGAATGGATGATAATGTATTAAACTGTAAAACATGACATTCAAATCGACGTTAATATGAAAAATTACCGCGAATTGATAAACGGACATCATATTCGTGTTATTATGTTTCGACATAGTAAATAACAAACGACATGGTAAATGCGATTCACTGTGGTCTCTTTTCTATTGGAGTGTGACCTGTTAATGTAAACAAATTGGTTGCATGTTAAGGACTATGAGTAGCACATTGTCAGAGAGAGGTTTCCACATTCTAACTGATAAAATCTTAGATCCTAATAAACCTTTGAATAATCAATTTATCAATAACCAGACTGGCAGTGGAACCAATCAGCCATGAATGTAGTGAAGCAGAGACGATTTGGAGGGGCAGGGATAGCATTGGGTAAAGGATTGCCATAATGAATCGTTCTATCATTCATGATTGTTGTTGTTGTCTGTTTCCACAGAGGCTGTTCCTTCGCTGTTTTCTCAGGAACAATGTTCGGTTTCAATTTCGTGCCCGTGACGTATGTCATTGACCATTACGAAGGAGCAAGTAAGATTGGCCTCGACCATGTATTTGCTCATTGTTGTGGAATTTATTTCACCAGTACTGTAATTTTCATCCTGTACGCTATGATTCTTCGGAACAGACCGAGAGGAATCAGTATGGACGCCATCTTTCCTGGAATTATCTCAGGAGTCATGTGGTCGATAGCTAATGCTGGATGGATGCTCGCCAATACCACAATCAGTCAATCCATCAGTTTCCCTTTGATCACCACCGGTCCATCTGTTGTCGCTTGTATGTGGGGCATTTTCCTTTACAAGGAAATTAAGGTATGACAATTTTCATGATAAACGTCTCTTTTTAGTTCATTAACTTTAATTGAATTTCTCTTTCAGGGACTTCGCAATTTTCTGTTAGTCGGAGCAGCCTTCTCAATGACACTCGCTGGGGCGTTGCTTTGTGGATTTTCTCGACCTGGAGAACATATCAATTCTTTGAAAATGATGTAAATATAGACATAGATAATATTGGTGATCTCGCTTTAGTTTGTAATTATGTCCAGTATTTCAATTGTCACAATTCCACTGTTTTATTCATTACTTTATTATCGATTCCTTCTTACCATGAGAGTATTCGAGTATTGATTCCTTTGCATTCCCGAGGAGTGATGTTGATTTTATAAATGGATCGTTCGGTAGCATGTCGTTGTTTTTCATTCTCAACATGTACAACAATGAGCGTTACAGCATAATTTAGGTTTCATCGCGTCGACTCGCACATTTCAAGAGCGAAATCGTGTCAACATATATAATGCACGAAATTATGCGTGAAAGTCATGAAATCATATGTGAATTTTCGGAAACAATAACAGTGTTGCCTTTCTCGAAAATGAAAAAATATCTCCGCCTCAAAAAAATATCTCCGGTATGAAATGCCCCTAAAACAGATAAAGCAGATCCGCAAAAACTGTAGAATGCATTTAAGCCATTATATGCATGCGTGCACCCCAGCATAGTACATTCTGGATAATCAAGTAAAAAAATTACGGACATTTGCCGCTATCCCCGATTACACGATGCAAAATTTGCTTATGATTCCCATATAGATCAACCCATGAGCGTCCCTACCTGATTTCTATCACCTAGGTCTGAGGAGACTCAACTTGAGTGGCCCTCTTCGCGGGGGAGGGGACACCTATTTTCTGATATTCTTTGAAGCAGGAAGATAGTTGACGCCAGGAATGGCCAAAAAGGTTTTGAGTTAGTGCACGAGATGGGAGAATGACTTATACTAGACGGGCTACTTCTGAGAATCAGTATTGCTAGAGATGCTGCTGGAATTAGCAGGATCATCCGCCCTGAAGAGGGCGGAGTGAGCGCTCGCGAAAGAAAAGGAGGTGCGGGATGCGAGTCATTGTCTGAGTCAGGTTCACTGTCCGTTAGAGGATCGGGATGCAGTCCGCTGCTGTCCCAGCGAATCTGGGGGTCCAATTGCACTTCAGGTTGCGGCAATGCATCCTATCCTCGGTCCGATTGATCCTTTTACTCAGGTTCGGTGTCTGTTTCAGAGTTTGTCTCAGATATACCGGTGTCTTGCTGAAAGCCGCTGAAGGGGTCCGACTCCAGGATTGGGCAGTGGCTTGTCTCTCAGTCTCCAGCCGGAGATCAGGGTCGATAAAGTCTACTTTATCGGGATCCACCTCTTCTAGGCTGAGTTCCTCCACCGTCTATATAAGCACATGTGCCCCGTCCGAGCGGCTGTGGATTATTAGCTGCGTAGAATCGAAGCTCCGGCAGTGCACAAGGCAAGCCCAAGGCATTTGCGGTTTCGATCTTCTGGAAGTCACCGACAAACGTCCAACCGAGGGCCTCCCCCACTGTATTGAAGCATTACACTACCAGTCGTAGAGCTTCGTCCCACCAGGATGCTGTCAGGGCCGATACCAGGGCTCTTTGTTCGTGTTGCGAACGAGGTGAGGTAGCCTGTTCTTCCGCTCATTCCACCAATTGTTGTTCTTCGTGCGTCTTGGGAGGTCGACCGCTCCATGAAAGAAACTGTCCGCGACCATGTCGCAGCGTTCCTTCCCCCTTTAGCTTCTCAAATTCAGTTACACGGAAGTGTTTGAAAATTTGAGAAAACCAGTAGCAGGATACATTGACAAGGGCTTAACTGGCAGAAGGACGTGCCACAAGCACGGACTAGCAGCGACAGGCACATATGCACGTATGTTACAGATAGTCAGGAATTTCGTCCTGACCGCAACGAACTCACGATCGATGATGTCTTCAAAAACACGAACGGTTGGGCCAGTTGAGAAGCTTTCAGCAACATTTTTGGTGGCATAAAATAAGCAAAAATAAGTTAGCATAGCTAATATTCCAACACAAAGCTTACGATCTCCAACGGGAGGTTTCTTATTATGGTAAATGGAAAAGTAGAAAAAATAATTCTGTCTCCTTCCTTTTATGCCGTCAGCTATGTTTAAAAAAACGATTTTTGTGCGCGGACAATTCGGTTCCAGATCCTTCATCGACGCTTTAAAAGTCAAAGACAGTTGTATACAAATTGAAGATTATATGCAAATTGGTAAAGTAATAATTTAGAGACCTGCACGTATGTATTGCAACCAATCAAAAAGCTTGCCGTTCACGACGACGATTCAATTTCGGACGCTTCACAACATCGCAGTATCAACTTCCAGCACACTTGAGAATTTTCACCTCAAAGTCGTCAATCGAACTACAGTCACAGTCGCTCCAAACATGCACACTCAACGCACTAAAATCATAGAGTCTGCAGGGTACTTAGTAAAATTTGATAATAAGGAACCTGTGAATGCTCGATTTACTAATCGAACTGCCAACTATTTCATTTTCAAGTTGTCAAAACAAACGGAAATCTGTAGTTATACGTGTATGTATGACATTCTCATGGTTGTTGAATTTATCAAGTTATAAAAGCTGAAAAGTTATCGAAAAAAACGTAATATACCTATGTCATGAAGTCCTAGTCATTGATGAAAAGTCGTGCATATTGATATTAATAAGTTCTAAAATTTAGTTTCTACTTTTGATAGACAACCTGTGACCTTATTTCAATCTCAAGCTGTTCTGGGATGTTAAAGTAATCAATTTTTTTATCGATTCTCCGTACATTCATAGATTACGAACAAGCATTTTCTCACAAGTCATCCGTGCCGATCAAAGCACGCATAATTTCATCGAATTGGTTACAAATTATCTGCAATTTTACAACTTTTTCTCTTATTAAAACGGAATTAGGGCGAATCCATTTATAATAATTGTTTGATCGTTGCTCCAGCCGCTCTAATTAACTGAATTCAGTCCAATTTTGTCAATGCCTCCTTGTATGTCCACCACCACAAGAAGGTTTTCATCCGAACGGACTTCAGTTATATTACAATATTGAATTGAATTACTCATACTTCAAAATTTTAATGATTTTCATTATAGTTTTGCCTATCAACTTGATGCTCTGTACTCTCAATGTGTTGATTTCATGCGATAACTTTTGTACTGGAGGCTGTAGAATTTGTTTTTTTGATTCTGCATGTTATAGAGTGTTATTGAGATCAGTTTCTGACCTCTAAATTGCACTTTGTCAATTTCACCTGTTGAAGAAGTACATTTTTCAAATTTACTAGCACGATCAGAATCATTGGTATATATACATATGGTTCAACATCATAAAGTTTTAATCTCAAATAGAACGTTCTTAATGTTGCAAAGAGCAGAGGATCCCGAAAGTCATCAGAGGCCTTGTGTATTAAAGGCTCACCAACAGATAGATTTATCAGCGGATGTAAAGGCTTTGACCTTCCAAATTTTCTTTCCTGACTTTCCCTTTATTTCTATTTAATCTTTTTGCCTGCTTATCAATGTTTTTAAGATGCTCTATGTTGTAGCATGGCTTTACGGCTTTTTAGTGAGCCTCACTCTGTCCTATATCCTATCTTGTTATTTCAAATTTCAATTGTCGAACAGTAGCGGTGTAAGAAGTCACAGCCCAGCGTGCTCTAATTCACTTGCATCCACAGTTGTGAGACTGACAAGTGCGACTTCTTTGCAATGTGATGCAGCAAATTGAACCGATTTCTATGTAATAGCAGAAACTCTACCTTAACAATTCAATAATTAGATCCAAAAATGCATAGTGGTAAGATAAACATTTCAAAGATTGGAAGATACGTCTGAATTGCTGTTATCTAAGCCGAAAAGTTCTTGGATTGCGATGTCTATCAAGAAAACAGCGGAATGTTCCACTTGGCGCGCATAAAGTTTCACATTTCTGTCAGGTGATGCCCGAAGCTAGCAATCAAGAGTGATTTACCTGACCACTTACCACCCCTGATAGACCTGATCATTTACGCAGTCCCAACTGTCAGTGGCAATGAGCGGCCTATTGAAGGGCACTGTCATGTGCTATATGATTTTAGAAAGTCACATCTTCAGGACCTGGTCCGTGAACTCAATGGAATTGACTGGCAAGCCTTCTTACCTGAAAGAAAAAGATGTAGAGAATCTTGTGGCAAAATTCAATACACTCCTTGCGGATTTGGTAAGAGAGCATGTCCCACAGCGCACAGTGATGATGACCTCACGAGACAAGGAATGGCTAACACCGTTGACTAAATCGCTAATAGACCAGAGATGGGATGCATATAGAAGTCGGAGTTGGCCACTATGCAAGCAACTTCAAGTGAAAGTTAAAAATGAAATCATGAAATCAAAGGCATTGTTCGTGCAGAAATTAAATGTTGACAAAAATCAAGTTTGGAAAGTTGTTCAAGAAATCACTGGAAAAGACTACAAGGGAAACTGGAGAATGGCGATAAATAAGTATGGAAGTGCTTCAAATCTAGCAAATGTATTCGCAGATCAATTTGCCGAGACATATGATGATAGAAATTATGATGAGTTTTTGTCTCTCAAGATCTTGCATGATGATGACTGGAGCATTTCCATCTCAGAGGATGAAGTTCGAACTCAACTATTGAGCTCATCTTTACGGAAGTCTTCTGGAATAGACGGAGTTCCTACCAGAATATTTAAAGAGCTTGCTGATTTCTTGCGCTTCCTTTGATGATTATTTACAATGAATCGTTGAAACAAAGATCTGTCCCAACAATATGGAAAACAGCCTTGATATCACCTAAACCGAAAAGCTCGACCCCAGATGTCAGAAATGTGCGGCCAATCTCTGTCCTACCTGTTCAAATGAAAGTTTTGGAAAAGATTGTCTTGAGTAAAATGCGTGATGCGTTTCAGAGACACTTCAGCCGCCAGCATGGGTTTCGGAATGGTCATTCCTCAACTTCTGCCTTGCTTGACATAATGGACACCGCCTATCGCTTTTATGATGACCCTGTTAATAGTGGGACCGCCATAATATCCTTTCACGTGTCGTCCGCCTTCGATTCGATCCAACACAAGTTAGTAATGGAAAAATTTAGTCGCCTGCTTTTTCCAAAGGGTTTCTTGTGCTGGCTCTATAGCTACCTTAATAGTCGGAAGTGCATGGTAAAGATCGAAAGTTGTCTATCTCGGATTGTCAATGTCAGGAAAGGTGTTCCTCAAGGCTCTGTCTTGGGCCCGGCGATTTTCGTTACTTTCATATCTGACTTGAAATGCAGACAGCGTGAAAGCATGCATGGCATGTATGCGGATGATGTAACGATTGTGATGCCACTACCAAGCAAGACCGTTGAAGACATACGTGCCTTTGAAAAAGTTGTAAATATTGAAATTCAGGGTGTTCAGGACTGGTGTGACAGGAACAGCCTAAAGTTGAATGAAGCAAAGTCAAACATTCTCATCTGCTTGAAGAAACCAAATTCTCATTTGCCTAGACTTCCGATTCAAGTAGTTAAAAAAACAAGAATTCTTGGTGGCACTGTAAATAATCGATTGACATGGCATGATCATATAAAAGATGTAACTAGTCTTAGAAGCAACCGTCGGCTGTATGTGATAAGAAAAATGAGACAGTACACTAGCAAGCAAAATCTTGAATTGATATACAACTGCTTGATTCGATCAATAATTGAATATGCGTGTCCGCTCTTCATTGCCTTGCCGAAATTTTTAGAAAACAAATTGGAAAAAGTTCAGCGACGTGCCTATAAGCTAATGGACAAGGAATCCAATGTATGCCTTATTCAACGTAGAGAGCACATCGCTAAAAAGTTTTTCCAGAAGATTGCATCAAATCAGAATCACATCTTGCACAAATGTATACCTAAACGACTGACACACTCTGGACATTTTGAGCTCACTCTCTGTCGCACGAAGAAGCGAAAACTCTCATTCTTTCCGCATGCATCAAAATTGATTAACATAGATAAATGTCATGGAGTTATGTGACCTGTTCGATCTGTCAGTGGATGATGCAGCCGCTTGTACATGTACCTATCCATCATTTGTCTTCCATGAGCGCGTAGTGAAATAACTTTATTATCTTAATCTTTATCTCTTAGCTGTCTGTAAATGACTACATTGTCCTCTTTGAACTTGCTTTAAGCAATTGAACATGCAGCTTGAACAAATGTGAAATTATGATTTTCATAGATGAGAAATATACACTATCATTATTATTATTATTATATTATTATTATTATTTGCATTCTTATTTAGCGGGATTAAATCTAAAAGTCAAAATGAGATTGATCTGATGCACAAATCTCTACCGATACCATGACCACTTTGATCTCCAGATATCAGTGTGATGTGTTTGGGGATTAATTAAATCCAAAATTTATGAGAGGCCGTTACTGGACATAATTGAGTTGATAGCGAATGGTGAGTGCTTCACGTCATCAAAGATGGAGGACATTCTGAATATTGACTGCTTTTAAATGCACCGCTGCTTTTGAAATTATTTTGAGCTTTCCATAGAGCAAGTATATACTAGGTAGAGTGTCAACTCAAAAAAAATGTCAGCATACAGTGAAAATTTTTATATCAAAAGATTCAGTTTTTTGCGTAGAATGCATTCCTGTGTTCCAAAAAAATTTGATCTTTTTTTAGAAGCCTTTGTTTTTGCCAAAATATTCCTATCTTTATGTACATATAATAGCAATTTGGCATCTTTATATAAGTAGTATAAAAGTTATCTGAATTTATGTATGCTTCACAGAAATTTTGAATTTTAATAATGTTTAATTTTCAATGACAATTTAGATCAGTAGTGATTTACAAAAATGCTATATTTCAATGATCATATTGTAAGCAACAGTAACTTCATGTTGCTTGTTTTGTATAAATAGGACTTAAATAAAAGAACCTTTGGCTGTGTCACCCTGTACATGCAGATTGTAGAGGTTCAAAATATGGAGGTTCAGATGTATTGTGCATGCAAATGAAGCTCACGCGGTGTTAAAAGGGAAGGTAGGCACTTGCATTCTTACTCATCTGCATGTATAAATTAAAAATTGATCTCATCATAGCCTTTTGGTCTCAGTTGATACTTCTGTGACTTTGAGTATGCTGACTGCTTCATTTACACACACAAAAGAAACAGAAAGGTGTGTCATATAAAGGAAGGTCTTATCAGACTATAGGAATCAAAAATATTCATTTACCAGTTGTTAATCTTAAGCAGTGTCCTCATAATGCACATCATTAGCATGTGCACCAGAGTCGGGTGTATTACAGCGACAGAGAATGCAATTATGCACTATCTTTATTATCAGCATTTTGTATTACATATTTTGGAGAAGATGCAGGCTCATGGTTGACACCGAGCAGATTCGATGTCTACACTTCCTCCATTGGTATCACTATCAGCTAAATAGGAATTTTAATTATGGTATAATTAAACCACATGGTTTGTGTTCACTTCATAACTGGATGGTTTTATTCATCCATTTTTCAGTACCTTCATTGGATAGTACATGTACTTCGCTACGCGCAGCATAGTGCATGCTGAGCTAGTACATGAATGAGCTTCTAAGCTGAGCGGTAACGCAAAAATCGTTACTAAGTTGGGGATTGCACTCGCTAAGACAAGTCAACCATCATACTTCAATAATTATGAAATTGTTCTTCACAAGCGTGACCGGAAAACCGCAAATCTTGTGAGGACTAGTGATTAGTCCGACACTTTCCACTCTCCAAGCGTATGCATTTATATATTTACGTTTAATATTATTTACCATGTACGTTTAATTATCATTGTTCATTATTGAAATAATCCTTTAATGATAATAGACTGTTTCACACCTCCTTCACGAAGAAGAATATCTCAGCTCGCCTATCTTCCATCTATTCATGCAAGCATTTTTAATCTCCTTTTTTAAATACCATTAGTCAGTTTTCATGATATCATTTTTATCGTCGTTTTTTCTGTCATCAACAATCACGTTATTAGCACATTGAATTTCTTTCTTCTGTTAGTTTATCAATCAATTTATTCGCATCTCATCTCTCTCTCAGCGTCTGATTCTTTGCTGACCGTTAATTTTCTTTTCTTTCTTTTTTTCACGAGATATTGAATATTTCGTTTACGAAACGAAAATGGCGTAGGCTGACCGCTAACATATACTAGTATACACGCACATGTACACAACAAATATGAACTATGAACATGAGAACGCACATAGGAACGACGCAGAAAACGGCACACAGGAACAACGAAGATAGGATAAGGGCACATGGGTTAGATTGGAAATAACAAACGTTAGCATAATGCACTATACGCGACGTGAAATTATCGGAATTGAATCTTATTATGGAATTGGAATTGAATTGAACTGTTTCGATTGGAATTGGAGTTGGAATTGAAATTTCTGCTCTGGAATTGGAATTAAAAATTTCAGTGTAATTTTTCCAGCTCTGGCCGTAGTGTGAAATCAAAGTAGAATAACTTTCATCTCGTCTGGAAGATGGACACTGAGCTGTAATTGCGCGATTATGTGACAAGAAAGGGGAAAACATCTATCATTGGAATTTAAATTGACTGGGTCAAAAAACAGAGGCTATCACACGACTCCCTATTTAATGATACAAGAGACAGTTTTAACAACAAAACTGTGCCAAACAACTAATTAGGCAAAATTCCATCAGTTTGGTTGACAGAGATTAATCTATATCATTTTCAGTTGATACAGTCAATCAATATCATGTTATATTCCATTCATTCCACATAAATGGATCTAATGCCCACGCTTCGAGTCGAGCGACTCAACTACCGAAGCGTGGCTTTAATAATTTCATTTTATCATTCCATTGTAGTCTCTGTGGCACAGTGGGAAGTACTTGCTCTGGCCATCTTCTGTTTTAGAGATCGAGCCGCGAAGGTGTCACTAGAAGGGCATCCGGGCTAGAATTTCACAACGCTCCCAAAGTCTGACCAAGTCAGCACCGTCCAAGCTCCCAGTGGGGAGTTAGTGACGTGAAAGCTTAGAAAATGATCGCTTTCAGGAGGCAAAATTCGAACTTCTTGTAAAGCCAAATTTACGAAGCCAATTTCAGAAAGATTTCAAAATTACAGATGAAAATACAGAAATGAGGCGGATATTTATATGATCGGATGGCAGCTTCAATCAATTCGCATGTAAGACCTGCTTTTCATTGAAATCTAAAGGTTTTACATCACTTGTCTTGCAGTGAAATGCCGAATGAACGGCATCCTCACAACCTTAGAGGTCTGCTGCAACTTTGCATTACGGCTGGCGATAATCCAGCACCTTCAGAAATTCAAATGGACAGTCAGGTGAGTAGCACTCACATAACTCGTTCTTTTGACGATCGGTAAACTTCTCGTCGTTGTAGCGCCGTGCATGGCTGAATGAAGTCCTCGAGAACATGTCTGTGGACGTGAGTGGCCGAATGCGAGAACTGATTCGAAGTCTCCTGGATTATGTCGCTTCCCCTGATGAGCGTGAAGGATTAGACCTGCCAGCTGAAGCTGACGACAAGGAAGAAGCAGCTATTGAGGCACTGGAAGAGTTGACTGATTGGACGGAGGATGTCAACTTTTCCATTGATTTCATGAAGGTGAGATTGGTTGCCTCTCAACAGATGCGAGACTTTCGAGCATCTCTTCGTGGTTTGAACCAGACATAATTTTAGCAGGCGTCAAATGCATGGGTTTGACAACAAATCTCAGAATAGCACACGTAATGGAGGCAAGCATGTACAACGAAGTAGCGCCTACAGTGGAAGCATGCAAAATTTGGGTTAAGGTTGCTAGTTGCCATAGTTTGATTTTATATCTAAAACTTCATGATTTGACCTATTATTGCATTTTAAATATCATGGTATTCGCACACATATTGATGATACGAATGTGCAGATTGCGTGACCGAATAATCCATGATAGAAAATAGCATACAACATTTAAGTAAAATCATTGTAGTAAATTATAAATGAATAAATCATTATTTTAGAGATTATTTCAAGACCGCATTCTTAGTACCAAATGAGAGATAGTATCATATACAAGCGCACCCTGAACAACGTAGGACTTTTCCCAACAAATTTGACTGAAAAAACCTGGCAATGTTTACTATAATGACCCCATATTAACTGACTATATGTAGCTTGCCTTAAAGGTGCCCATGGTCTACAAGATTGATGAGAAGGGCCTCTTCTGCACCGTCTCCCGGTCAGCTCTACAAGCAATATTGACTGGACCTTCTGCTACATCCGACTCTCTTTTCGTTTCCGTGTGGCAGGTGCATGCCGCGTTGTCACGACACTGTCACTCTACATTGCAGTGAGTTCCTGCCCACTGTGGCATCTCCGGAAACGAAGCGGCTGATATGGAGGTCTCCAGTGCTGCTAATCTGAGTCAACGGCGAGTCCCGATCGCCTACGATTCTGAGCTAGCTGTCATCTAAGATGTAATAACTTTCAAATGTGTGGCGGTTAGCGCTGAAGTCTATGGTTGGGTGTGAGACTGATAGACGACAGAGGTCTCGTTTTTGTAGCCTGGTACAGCAGAGTTTCTTGACATTTAACTCAATCATTTTTAATATGTATGAATGAGCCTCCACACTTGAAAAAAATCCCCGGACATTAGTTTTTGCAATGACATGCCTGATTTGCGACTTTTATTTGGGGAATGAAGCATAACGGAAAACAATGATCGCAACCAATGCCGGTATACCTACTCACTCCAACAAAGATAAACTTCAGCTGTGCTGTAATGTGCGTGTACGTGAGTACATGAACACGCATGCAGTTATCTCCATGACTAAATGTTTGAGCGCACAATTTTGGTGTGCATCTCTGCACAAGGTTGCAGAGTACCGAGTGTCATTCGACGTCGGCAAGAAGGGTATTTGGACAAAATTAACACAACGCTCCAGTGAAGTCTGGCTATGTGAGCCTGGCCGAAGCCCCGTGTGGGATAGTAGTGGCGCTAAAGTTTCATATTGTAATGAGTGAATGTACCGTGGTGCTGCAATTCTTCAAATCTCACCGAGCTTTCAATGTAGACAGAAGGATATCCATAGAAAATTCCAGTTGAAGAATGATCACATCTTTCGTTGCATCAACTGCATTCACTATTGACGGCATATTTCACTGTTTTCCTGCTATTTCCTTTATGTTCTAACCTTGCAGATCGGAGGGTTTGACCTGCTGCCAGCCCTGCTGGATTCGGAACGTGCATTAGGAGCTCGTGTAAGAGAACAAACGGCAACTTTGCTGTCGGTGCTTGTTCAGAATACTCCAGAGTGTCAGGATTTCCTTTTGGCGCATATGCAGCATGTTTTTCTGCGTCTTCTCAACATGATCGACTCAGCAGGGGAACCAGCAGCAGTTCGTGCAAAGGCCGTCGGGGCTATATCTTGTGAGTGAGCAATCAACTTGAGTTATGCCTGTACTGTCTTGTTTGATTGCTATTTCATTAGCATGCCGGGATAATTCTTGCCTCATTCTTTAATCAGCTCCAGATGGCACGGTCACCCTAGCATTACTTCCACTGCCTCCTTGGAAAGGGGGCCGTGCAACAATTACGTAATCGCCATTTTCGACTTTTTGAACCCATTCTCTCCCCATAATCGGTTCCGTAATTTCTTACGTAAATCCCGCTTTACGTATAATGAGGAATCTTTTCATTTACTGGTATATGATGCACTGCATAGAGCATATAAAGTATGTTTCCGAAATTTTTCATTTTCATACATTTGAAATCAGTGATGACGTGTATCAAGGCCGTGGAGTATCGGCTGCATCTTTAAGGTTGTACTGAAATTCTTCCAGCTCCGTACAGCATGCCGTCCGTGCATAAGAAGTCATTCAAATTTAACAGAAAAACTATTAGCTGGCGGAATCAAATTGTGCGAATATAAAGTCAATAATGTTTCAAATATGGGGACTGGGAGTGTTAGGTCTCCTCTCTACAATTGCTATTTGTTCTCCTCAGTTGCCTTTTGAAGATTATTTTGAAAGTATTTTAGTTGATGTATTCAGAATATTCATAAAAGTGTACCTACATCACAGTTAACTTTCGTCAATGTTATAAGGGGGTCTGACCCTGTTCAACTATGACAAGGACGAAAAACGGGGAAGTAAGTAAATAAAAGTTATATAAGGCAGTACATCTCAACCTTTTTCTCGTTTTAACCGCCGGAATTTCTATTGATTGCTTCCATATTATTTCTAAAAACGTCATTAATCGAGATATTGAAAAGCACGTCATGTGAGGTAAAGTCTAAGAATTTCACATCTATTTTACAAGGCATTAAAATTCTTACCTCTTTCGAGGTTTGTATTCCAACTTCAATTTGAGCATTCAGCTGTGATTTTAGAGTCTTTATAGACGGGTGTATGTGTGTCAGCTTCAAACGCAGTCCCCCATGCAGCGCATATCAAGATTGGTGCGCTTTTTTGCAAGGATGTCGGCAGTTGCACCGAATTGCCGCATTCCACGGAATATGATGTCCGCACTGGGAGGAGGAGCCTCCTTGTTTTTGTTGGTTTGGATGCTGGCTGCCATTTGTTTGCTACACCCCATCAGTTGTTTCGTTACATCAGGCTCACTTAGATCTCTGAATTCTTAAGGGCCTCACGTCAGAAATTAATCAACAGAAATATTTTCTTTAAGAAAAATATTTCTCAACTAAGAGATTCCTTGATCGAGTATTCGGTCTAAGAAGCCGAAATATTCGATGACTTTATTGCTCTGAATACTGAATGTCCTGAAAAATTTTCGTAATTGATATCAAAGAATCTAGAGGTTTCAAGAATATCTTCTACGGCTCAGAATTTAGTTCAGTGTTACTATTTCAGCGATTATCATGGGGATCAACATGCAAGAAAGGAAGTTTTAGTATATACAACCAACATGACTTTCATCTTAGAGTAGGGATTCCTGACTTTCCCACCAACGGGACGTGAGAGATGCAACGAAAGATCGATGTCTGAGAGATGAAATCTTGAAGGTGACCTCAAAGAGCGCTTTAAAGAATGGAGTTCATACGAATCTGCCCTACGAAATCGAGAGAATGTGTGAGACGGAAATATGCAGCCAAATGACATGGGCGAGGGACACTAGAGGAGATACATGTAGCGATAAATGAACTGAAAATGAGCAAAATGTTCCATTTGAGCAGCATTTCAAAACTTCAAACTGACTTTCGCCCTTATTTTCATTGACACCAGGCAGATTTTTTTTAATCCATGAAGTTGGTAGAGGAAATAGCTGTTCTGAATTTTTCATAAATAAATAGATTGCATTCATCTTGACATTTCTTGCAGGTTCCATTCGCAATCATATAGGACTACAAGACTGTTTCGTTCATCACGAAGGTTTCTCAATCCTCAATCGTGCACTACAGCAAGAGGTGAAAGTGAAACGGAGGGTGGCTTTTCTCTTGTCGTGTTTACTTGATGAGACTGACCGATTTGACGGTAAGAGAAGCGTTATACAAGCATAAGTATGGCAATATATGCAATCCAATCGATATAAATAAAACTTTTTAAGAAGCGATTTTCAGTCGGCCAGAGCTCGCCTATTTTTGGAAAACCTGTAATTTTGGTCTTCAAAGCAAATTAAGAAAATATTATTGCGTGTAACATGGGATTTAGTTTCATCCAAAGTATTTTGTTAAAACTAAACTTATGAATTTCTTCATGAGTTACTTCATGGTGATGTATAGGTTAAGTTTGAAAGATCACAAAGCACGTGTTAACAGTAAATACTTAAATGTTTACATTTAAAATGGTAATGCCTTGTAACGAGAAATAATATAACCTCAGAGAATATTGCTATCTTCACAGGTTGTCTTAGATTACTACAGTATAATCCCGTTATAACGTACACTCTTGGGAATGATAAAAATGTCCGTTATATCAAGGGTAAAGCACTTTTCCATTTATAACCATTTAGGACTACTTTTATATCATCGCTTTTCACATTTTCTGAATAAAGTAAGTTATTTGGTATTATGACTTTTGATAATTATGATTAGAAAATGCGTAGAGAAAATGTTGATAGCATGCAAAGGTCAGTTACAACTCACTTGCATCCAAAGTTACCAATAGAAAGTGCTGGTGTTACTTTGCATACTATATTCAGAGTGGTTTTAGTCATAAGAGCTTGCTTTTTAAGTGGTAAATTATGTAGGCCTACATGATTGTATACGGCTGACTTTCCTATTGCGAAAATAAGGAGTTTCTCAGATCCCCTATGTTTACGCCAACCATGAGAGTCAAAAGTTGTTTGCTATAGGCCTATTTCCCTCAATGACATGAATCATCGTTGTAAGTGAAAGTTTTACTTGGATGTAATTGAATAGAATAGGGTTGTCTCATCTGCCTTAAATAAATCACGTGGCTAATAGTGAATCAGAATCGAAGGCGACACTTATACATCGAAATATTATTGAGAATATTTACAGCTGTCAGGAATTGAGATAAACAGAAGTGAATTTGTACGTTATTTTTTCATGGGAGTGACATTTCTGTCCGTTATGTCCAATTGTACGCTATAAACGTGTTCGTTATAACCGGAGTATTTTATTATTATTCAGATAGAATATTTTGCCGGGAATATTTTGTGTGTACGTTATAACCGAATGTACGTTATATCCCGTGTACGTTATAGCGGGATTATACTGTATTTCCCATCGCTAGCCATTACCATTCCTCCGGATTCCGCAAGCAATTGAAAACTCACTCTGACAGGCAACATCTCATTTCATTAAAGTATCACATGGCTAAAAGAAAGAAATCGATTATAACTGATCAATCTGAAAATATTTCCATTTACGGTATTATCACCGTGCTATGAATCAGGCTTTTATTGATCAGTGGACAATTAAAGACAGACTTGCTGTCCAGTTTCAAGGGCACTACACGTGCATGATAGCATATTTGCAATCGGCTGTGCTTTGTGGAATGCGCACGAAGGTGAGAAGCTTTAGAAGATGACATAAATCAATGGGATTGTAGTCAGGCCCGCATCCTAGCCGAAGACAAGGAATCTTCGAAAAACCATTGCTGGAGTTCATATGCAATGGAATATGAATTACAAATGACCTGCTTGAAATATAAAGGCTATTTCGTAATTTCTAATTATTTTTCGGAAGAATCATTGTCGTAATTGCAATTTTGATAAAGATGAAAATTTTCTCTGAAAGTATGCTTTGAAAGAATTTTCGCAAATTTAAGTTTTTAAAAAAATGTGGAACACAATTTGCGGTCTTCCTAAGCAGTTTACTAACTTGGGATGACACCGTTATAATCATGTTGATCTGCCTTTTCTATGGAAAGCAATTTTTGGCGTTGCGAAGAAAATACGTTAACCCTCAGAGACCTGGGACCCCGAGCCTCATTTTTCTATTTTATATTTTTCGCTGAGGATATATCAACCCTTCATGTCCATGTAAAATCATCATTTTTGACAGTGAATCTGCATGTCTTATTTCATTTCAATTGAATCAGTAGAAGTACCCTCAGGTCTCAGGGGGTATAGAAATTCTCATCACAAAAATTTTGTAATTAGATGAAAAATGATTTCGGATATTTCCACGATGGTGCATAAAGAGTGAAAATCATTCATTGTTTACATCATGCTCGTAGATGTGCATTGTGTTGGAAGATCGCAAAATGTGAATATTTTGCTTTCGCACATGATCTCGCGTTACTGGCCTACATGAACAACTCGACATAAATCAATGTACGAAATGAAAGCTATCATTATATACAAACAGACTGTTGACAAACTTTTCACAGCAGTAATTGATGAGTTTGAGATCTCCACAGCTGTTTTTTAGGTTCTAAAAGTACAGCAATTTAGACTCATTTCAGGCCTATTTTTGATAGCTTTGAATAATTTTAAAAGAATGGACAAATGGAAAGGTTTTGCTGCATGGATCAAATCAATTTTATTAAAATCAAATATCTGAGGCTACATTGTGACAGAAAATATCGTATGTATGAATGCAAAATATTCACTCAGATTTCCAACAACAATCATGCTCATGACCATTTGATGGTATTCCTACTTGCGTATGGGATGAAGTTATTCTGATAACCTGTCTTGATGGTGCTAGAAAGATTGCACTTTTCTAATTGTGATGAGCGAAGCAATCAATTGGCAAGTTGCAGTTGAGAATCATAATATGCAAAAAGAAAAAGCAATATCAAATTCTGATAACTGAGAATAGATAAATAAAAATACTTAGAATTATGCGATTATTGATAATAAAGCAACAATGCGAGACACCTTGCCTTAGCTCTGGATTGTCAAATAAAATTAAAAAAAATAATGTCTCTTTTCCTGCAGAATCAATTCAAGGTGAACTCGTACATCACATGGTAGCTGAATTGCATGACGAGCATCAAGTGTGGCACGAACACATTCTCCGCGGTCTGTTTCTTATTTTGAGTCGTCATCGACCCTCCCGTGCACAATGTCAAGATGACCAGTCATTACAAACAGACCTTCAGAATCGACTGGAAGAGTTGGCGGGTAATTCTGAGCATGAAGAAACTATAACCTTTGCCAGATCCTTATGTGAAGTGTTAGGTTGGCCGTGTTCTGCGACCGATATTCCTGTATTGCGCTGATAAATACACATCATTTTGAGTACAAATTTTATTTCATTTTGTAAGTTTGCGTATGGAATATTGAGAAGAGTTTAGTTTGAGATGATGTTTCTCATATATCGCAGTTTTTCATATATTGGGACCATTGGCGTGTCGCATAGGCATACCTATACGGCCTAGCGGATCAGTTCTTGCAGTCTGACGTCAGCGTCTACAGCTGAATGAATCTTGTGCTGGAATAGTTCAAGTCACCTGCGCCATAATAGTAGCTAGCATACTTCTGAACAATATCTGCATGCAGACTCTATGCCAAACTTATTAAATTAGAATCTTGAAACTGGCTGAGAAACAAAATACTACGATGAATTATCGATCAAATTAATCATTGCAATAGTGTAGTCTGTAGACACACGCATCTATTTAAAAAATATGCTCCCGCACGGCATGTTGACCTATACATTGCACATGAGGCTCACTCAAATCTGCACCGTGCTTGATCACAACGATCTCATCTCAGCTTGAATAGATGCCTGCTTACGAGCTCATAAATAGAGAATTCAATCTGAGGGACACCTTTGATTTTTACAAACTTCTTGCTCTTTAACACTTACAGGTACTATTTACCTACCAGGTCCAATGTGCATGATATGTAAACTAATTATATCCATCAGTCACAAAATTATTCATTTACAATTTTATTCATTTTCACCACACAAAAGAAATTTCATCTGCATATGGGTTACGAAGTTGCAACGTGGTTCGACGTTCGAGCACAATGACAATTTGCGCTCTGCATCGACTGACCACTGCACGCACTAATTCAGCATGAAGTAGCGATGTCGTTAAGCTGAGTCATTTCATTTGAGAAGGCCTACGTTACTTTTGAGGAATCGAATTTCCTCAGGGATTTACTCACGGGGGTTGGTCATATTGAAATTCACAAGATGACCCTTGATAGCAGTGGTTGAAGTAGGGTAGCGTGTTTGAGCTACGAACCTGCAATGTATCAGTTATGTACGTTAGCTTTTTGGTAGCAAATGTAAAGCAGCCAAACGCAGCTACAGCATTTTTTTTCGGAAGGAAAATGTAGCAGTTCCCGTAGCAATAAAGCTTTCTTGATTTGCATCACGTCACAAATGATCGTGAAATGTTTCGGTTGATGATTGAGTTTCGCCCGCTGAAAAACATGCCCTCATGTTACCACGCCTATATGTCATGTACTGTGGCGGAGTCTGTCTATTTTTAAAACCGCAGTCTAACTATGCGCCAAAACCGACATCATGATATGGTTTCATCATGACCTCAATTAGGTGTGTTCAGTGAGCATTATCCCAAGTCAGTGAGAAGATTATACTGAAATCTTACTTATGATGGTTCTGTTAGAAAAATATGAATTCTCTCACTGATGAATAAGGTACGTACGTTGCATGATGAGAAAGTTAACTTTAACGTGCTAATTAGCACGTAACCGAAAATCAACGATAATACAATGCAATGTACATCGAAATCATTTCATAGCGCTATATCCGTATATCCAAAATTTCCAATTACCATATATCATTGCTTGTGGACTTCGTATTTCAATTGCAGATGTAGCTACATCTATGCCTAGGCCCAGTGTATTGCAGATTCCATCTCCCAAAACAAAACTGATCTCACGTATGGCTTAATCAATTTGGCGCGTGCGCAGCAATTGGCGATATATCTGCGCACGATCGTCTTTGTTTGCCAATGACAGCTGCCAAATCTGAATGTGTTTATAGCTTCATGCGCGCTAATGATAAAAAATGACCTCAAGACATGTCAAAAATTGTGGCTATAATATAGACTTGCCATTTCACTTAGCAGAGAAAACACGCAGAACAATTTCTGCCGAAAACTTCAATCGCGTTCCATTGGATTTAGGCTACATATAAGGCCTCCAGTGTGTATTTCTTTAATCCTGTTTGACAGAGGAACCATACAAGCTTGTCGGCAGAAGATTCGCAAGGTTGCAATTCATTCAGTGAATGCATCATTTTCGGTCTCTATCCCAGCAGAAACCGGCCGGACAATAACGTCTTGATTAGTTCCGCGGAAGGTGACTCCGACGTCAATTTTCTAATGGGCTATTGGATGAAATTCTCGAAAATAATTTTTCAATGTAGGCCTCTGTTGATCGCGCTTATGAGGACAAAATGTGACGTCCATCTAATAAATAAGATTCTTCCTGACACTAATCGAGAAATTAATTAAAATTATCTGATGAGATCAAGGAATCATCAAGTAGAGGAAACAAATAAACTCAATATAATATATGATCATGAGCGTTTTATTCATGAAATATGGATTTTGAAAAGAAGAATAATGACCCGAATTTTACAAACTGTTTTAAAAATTATATTTTGGATGTTGGCAGTTTGGCACTTGTTCAGTATTGAATTAAAATTGAGCACTTTACAGGCGAGTTAATTTTATGCTCCTTTAGAATGCTTCATGTTTTAGTTAATCCGAAATAATACGAAATAAGTATACATTATCGTAAATATTTTTCTTAAGCACGAAATTATTGTCTAAGATTTCCTTACTTTTCAAAATAAGCAAGGTATGGCAGCCCTGCCAATTGTTGCGAACGCAGAAAGCCTCGTCTGCTTCATACTTTTTAAACTTCAGTATTATAGATACTTTATTTCTGCTAAAACTAAATACTTTCTCTACATGTTGAAATTAGCATCAGTGTGCAACAGGAAGCATGCAATCCCCAGGTTTCCAAACTGAAAGTAAACAAGTTCGAAGAAAATAATTGAGAAAATGAAACTCCATGTAGTGCATCGAATTTCACTTATTAGATATGCAAGCAATGTAAACACAATCTGAATACAGAAGCACATGATAAAATTTTCAAAATGTCAGTACAAATAGGGCCTATATACCATTTAGAATTGAATGTCGGAAAGAATTTCAAGAAGAGCTTATAAATACTTCACAGTACACCAAACGATTTCAAAGTTAAAAAACATTCGATATAAAAAGATGAATCATAGATTCGTGAAACAAATGAGATACATTATGCAGTTAACTACGAATAACAAGTCAACACATGAGCGATAAAAAGATAGCGAGTTATCCGTAGTGCCGAATTTTCAGTCAATTAAAAATACAAAAATATTCACAGCATCAGAATTCAAGATATTAGTTGCTACTTGGTCGCATGGAAAAATTAGACAAGTTTTACAATTTCAATACATTGCAGCTAAGATTTATAAAATGCCATTGATACATCACAGCTGTAAAACAGGCACAGTATCGAGAACACAGTACCGATTGGTAAGAAATTCATCGGGTAATGACAACAAAAGCAGTAACAGTTTTTTTCGACGGATTTGTTTATTCATATTCATCATGCTCTAAGTTATGATCATTCCATTATTAATTAATCAACTTTAATTTAAAACTAAATTGTTTTTTTGTTAAAAAGATCATTTTACTACATTTAATGCAGATAGATACTTTACACGGAAAGTATCTACTACAAGTTGGATGACGACTATCTTAGATGCTTGAATAATATTGAAGCAGTAAAATTTCTGTAATCATGGTAAAGCTTGCGGAAAGAAGTTCTATGTTGACTTTACTAGTATCATCAGCAAGTTGTTCTTAGTGCTTAAAATTGAAATAGACGTCGCATTTAAATACATGTAGTATTAATTTGAATGCTCTACTTCACAATTGAAATTAAAAGGTCACTTTACGTTTTGCAAATTTCTGAACTCATGCTTAATTTCCATCTGATCGCGAGAACAAACTGTTGGTAGGTTATAAGCCTTCAGCTTTTACAGCAAACCAAGAAATGGGCCAATGCAGCAAACTATCACTACATAGTGGATTAATTCATATACTTAAGTACCAATGCAGTTTCCGTGAAGTTCGCTAAAAATCCAACAGACGCGAAGGGAAAAAGAAATACCTATCATAAAAACGTGTGTTTCTATATTTTTCAATGCTAGAAATTAGAAATTACAATAATAATATTTCAGTGGCTTAATTACCAGCTTTAGAATTCAGTAATTTGCATTTTCACGTTTTATAAGATTCTTTCTACCTGAGTTTCGGAATTTCCTGCACAAATCAATAGTTAATTCATGTTTCTCACCAAAAGTGATATACGTGTGAGTTCTATTTGACATGGCGATGGATTCAACTATAGTACAGAAGAAAACTCATCCGGCAAGATAAATTTCATGAAAGTCAAACTCACTCGCAAACAATCGGTGGAATATGAGCGGGTGGCTGTCAATGCAGACAGAGAAATATCGGCACGAATTCACACCTTCATTTAGGTCATTATTCTAGGACGCGTACATTAAGAAACGAATTATTCACATCATATGTTTTTAAAGTGCAATTTTGTTCATAAATAAACTGAACACTAAAGACAATAATATTAAAGTACATTCGACACTTTATTCTGCACATTATGCTCCATCTTATTAGACACCTGAGACTGTGACGCTTGTCTCGGTGTACATACCACCTCTACGGATAAATCACAGGGAGTGCATTATTTTTCTTTCGTTAAATCCAATTCTATTTCTGTTATGTATTATTTATATTGCAAGCGAAAAATGCTAGGAAATTAAACAAATGAATTTCTTTATAATACGTGAATTTTCAAAGGGAGTATAACAAGCGCCGTCAGATCTATAAGAAAGTCTCAGGCTGTCCATGATTTCAGCTTCAATTTGACAACAGGCTATCCAATCAAAATATTTGATTGATATCGCAGTTGACTTTTCTCCTATGTTCCTTCCATCCTATCGCGCCACTTTCAAATCGAAGTAGCAAATCAAAATCTGATTGTGATTTTTTCTGAAGCCGTCAGTTTTGTCAACTTTCAGATTGATTTTAACCATTTTCCCGACACTTTATGCAAATATATCTCGAGATAGATAACATAATTGCACAATTTGAAGTTCTTGTTGAGAGAGACTTGCATGAGTAAACAAGTTCTAGACATCCATTGCTTCCATTTCTTGATTTAGTTTTTCCATCATCTGAGTAGCCTGAGTGTATTTGTAAGTAATCAGCTGTCGATAGAATACGATTGCAAATACCACAAACGCCACAATTACGGGTACCAAGATGATCGTCCCCACACCTGGAATCCATGGTCCCTTTTCCGCGTCCCAGAATTTCACCCACAGTTGAAGCGCAAGGACGACGATGAACAAGATGATTCCCAATCCTGTTGAAAATCCCCAAGCCAGCTCAATATACCTGCAATATGATTGAAATCATGACATTTTCTGATAATTAGGACTTGATTATTCATAGTTTCATAACACGTTAACAATTAAAGGCGTACTCCAGGCAATATTCTTTTATGATTTTATTGTCTTAAAAACAAGTTTAGACATCAGCTGTCACTTCTATCCGTATCCGGTACTCTGCAACGATTTGCCTTACGAGATATCCGCTTGTCTAATGTCTAGTGTCGCATGTATATGAGCCCAGGAGAAGATTAATTTTCATCCATTCTCTGCAATATATAACATAAGGAAGTGTATCAAATATAAGGAAGCTTGGGTAAAGGCAACCAAAGATGTCCTCTATGTAGTCCTCGGCTGCATTAAAATATAATACATAAACTTCACCACCATGCACGTATTTATCCTATATCAATCATAATCATTTCATAAAATATCATTTGGCGACTCCTGCAAGCCAAAAATGTCAAAAAATAGAAAATTTGAAAAATCGTACTGCATGTTGTTGAGAGTCTGCATGACCGTAATCTTGAAGTCGATGTAACAATTGTACCACCTGAACCAGCCCAAAACAAAGTAAAGTAAAGTCAGAGAAGGAAAATCGACAAGATCTGTTGTTCCATTGTGAAATTAAAGAATTGAAGGGACGAGCTGAATCTGTCCCCCTGAGACAAATAGGCTCATTTGAGCTCTCTTTCAATACAATTTGCAAAATCTATCAGGCGATTTTCAGCTCCTGTAGCCCTCTGATTTTTCCTGTGATTCAATCGTTCCCAAAATTGCTGCACACCACAATAAGCACATGTTCTGTCCAATGGTGGCATCAGTTTGTTACCAACTCGATCATCTTGCTACTATACATAGCAGTTTAAAATTCGAATTCCATTTCTTCTCAAAAAATTGATTTTTTTACTTTCTGCTGGATATTGATGGCAGATGATTTTCATAAATGGCATTTTTCGATTAGTTATCAAATGAAAACGTTTTAAAGCAATATTGGGAGTTTGCCTGATTGCATGGAGATATTTATCCGTGCAGATTACAGCTCAAATAGAGATTTTGAAGATGCTTTTAAATTAAAAATAGTCAACCACCGTCTTAGTTATATAATGAAAAGTACCTGCACATTCTAACGCACAAATGAACCAAAGATATTGTGAGGAATGTTGATAATCTGTCCATATAGGGCTTTGGAATCTACCACCTGCAGCATAAAACTAACAGTGCAATAAAGCCAATCCGAATAATGCTTAAAAAGGTTATTGCTATTATTCATATACAGATGCATGTTTGGATCTGTTTATCATAACTTCATATGTTTTTCCATGGTCTGCAAGTGATTTGAATTGATGTCTGTTTTTGAAAAAAATTGACAAGCCGCTCAGTTTTGAAATAATACAGGTCAGATGTTAGATGCTCTCATTGGGTAAATTTGATGAAATTTTAACTGCCTGTCAGAAACGCTGGCTATCAGATAAAGTAAAAGTCACAACAAAACTAGAATCCTACCTATTCTAGTTAGAGCAATGTCAAAAAATGGAACTTCAAGATAATGTATATACAATATATGAAAATGTGAAAAGATTATCAAAAGATATGTGTAGACAGTCTGAGTGCCCTAGCGACTTACCAAGTCATTTTCTCGTGAGGAGTTTCACTCAAAATCCAATGTCCATCTCCTACACTAGTGGGAGAAATAGCCTCAAGATTTGGAAGAATGCACGTACTGATCATGAGAGCTAACAGATGTACGGATACCAAAAGAGTAGCGCATACACTGAAAGTCATGACGATGCCATAAGGCACATCTTTTTCAATATTCAATTCTACCATAGACACCATAGCAAATCCGGATAGTAAACCTGAAGTTCGACTTGATGCCTTCAATTTAGCCTTACTCAACTGTAAAGCGTGCCACCGAATGCGGACTTCCTTACTGGTTAAACCCTGCATCTGAAAAGAAATGAAAAAGAATATTCACTGAGCAGTCAATACTCTGATGGCAATGCTCATCTTTTAAATAAATGTCATACAAGCCCACACTCTTTCGTTTACTGCTTTTGAAAGCAGAAATGACAAGGCAACATGAAAGTGACAAAAATATATATTCCTCATTTGGAAATTAAATGGAATGGAAAATAGAAATCTTATTTCCGAAGCAATCCTGAAAAAGGTCGGAATGAATGGAATCACGCCAATTACTCGTTTCGAAATAGGCAAAAATTCTAGGGAAAGGAACAGACGGTGTGTCGAAGACTTCCACATCGATTTACATTGAGTGAAACATCGGTATTACGTAAAATGTGGAATGGTCATGTGATATGAATGCATGTGCATACTTAGCTAAAACAACAACCAATCATTGTCCATTAGTTTAGCAGAGTGAGTAATTAAGTATACAAGAAACTAACGGCCTCGCACGAAAGTGCTTTTCTTCATAATATAATGAATATGCATCAGTATCATGTAATGAATTTTTATTCCTCAATGAATTTTTCAAACATGTCATTCCTTCCTAATTCTAATTACAAATAATTTGAACAAACTCAATAAATTCGATATTTTAAATTCATTCAGATAAAACTTTGCTGCGAAGTATAATTTTTGTTCCTTTTTTGTTTTTTACTTGCTTCCTTTCTTCTACTAGTACAGCAGTATGGCGTGTCAGTTCCTCAGATTGACTGTCATTCGCTACAAGTCGTTATCATACGCAAGCTCAAGACACTTCAAGCATATTTTGGGCTCTACCAGAAACACATCTATTTCTGATATTCTGGAATATTTGCGCCATAGTGTTGGTTTACGGCGGTTTGGTTTGTATCCTGTAGAATCTCTTGCTGTGCAAAATCTAGTCAATCTTGTCCAAATTGAAAATGCTGAAACTACTTTTCGATACACAGGAGGCATTTCTGCAAGATGGATGAACTGGCGGAAAACTACATTGGTTGTAATGCTTATATGTAATGTAGGAGTCCCATTTTATGTTCAGAAGCTTGAAAACATTGACATACATGTGCACCGGTACTTTTGACGCATTATTGTCACATATTCACAGTGAGTCAAATTACCTACGTTCTTTCACACCTCACATGACCATCTCTGGAATATTTCCCAGTTAAAACTTATGATGTCCCATTAACATATAGTTTTTTGAAACAATTTTAGACGAAGTCGGAATCATATCACTTCACATCATAATTTAGGACTTTGACTTAACATCCGTCAGCCCTGGTCTAATTACTGTTATTTCTAAAAACACGAAACCCATTAAATAGTGGCAAAGACTGTCAAACCGCCTAAGCCGGTAGCACTAATCGCCTCATAGATGTGTAGGAGATGGAAGTTGTCCATCGTATACAAAACAAAAAATTTGAGTTTTGTTGCATTCAATGTTTTGGAGTCACTTAAAGCTAAGAAATAAGTTCGCTTCGCTCAAGAAATCATCAAAGTTTTCAGTAACTTAGAACAAGAGTTACCAAACTTTTAGTTAACGCGTACCAGCAAATTCAGTAAATTGTGCTCGCGTACCACCAAAAATAGTATTTGCTTCAAAACAAATGATATTGTTGTAAGAAAAGTAGAAAAATTATACCTTGCATAATTTGGCTTTAATCAAGTTACAGTATTAACCGGCGAGCAGAAAGTAAATTTGCAAAATACAAATATGACTGTCATAGACAATATGACAGACATACAAATATTATATCATACATGACTGACACATATAAATATCATATATTATGACTGACATACAAATATTAATGTGAAGGATGTGCTTGTTTGCTTTTAGTGATAGAGGGATTATCTAGTTGCATTTCAGATAAGTGCAGACGGAGATCAAGCTCCAACTACAGTCTGGCCCTGTATTTGGTTTTCATTACAAACATACTAGAAGATACTAATTCACACAAGTACGTTGACACGAAACGGCACAAGTATTTAATACCAACGGCCAACGGCTGTTATTCTAAGTTGCTGTGACAGCGGAGCCAAAATTCAGGGAGAGGCTCATTGGCATACTCGAGTAGTAGAGACTTCACTGACCATGTCAATCAGTGTATCACGATCCACTTGATAAATTGCATGTGCAATATATGTCCTAAAAAGGATCACTGTTCCAGGACAAATGATCTCTGCAGAATAATATCTGGGAAGTAGTGCCTGGGAAGAATTATCCCTCAAAGTTTGGCAATGAATCTTCATGCCAGAAACTTTCAGAAAGTCCGAAGGGCGATGATCAGCTTCGGAGAGAAGCTCCTCAAAAACTGGGAAGGCTGAAATTTCGTTCTTACACAGCTCTCAATGTGTTTTGAGTCACCCTGCGTGCTGTTCGCTGCTGCCAAGTAACCGTTCCTCTAATCCTCATGTCTGTTAAGCCAACGCTTGTTGAGAAGCATGTGAGAAATGAGGAACATTGATCCACACCATAGACTTTCCACGCTGCACCAGTTATGCACGCACCATATTTTCAAAACTCTGACGTAAAAGGCAAACAATACCAAGAAGGGAGAAAGAAGACAAACTCTTATACGTATACGCATATATATATACATCTAGATTTTAGGGAAAAAGAAGACGAGGTCAATAAAAACATGTACTGGAAAGCTTTCGACAAAACTCTCTTTCAATCCAAATATAACAACAATCTTAAACCAAGCAAAAAAGGAAGAAGGAATCTAATCTAAGTCATCATATCTAAAATGTCAATGCTGATACAAAAATCAGACATGTGTAAAAATGGACAACATACCTATATAACATTCCTCAGATATCTTGTCCATTTTTAACATAGTGTCTGGTTTTTTTTATCAGCGTTTAAATTTTAGATACCTATAATAACATAGATTGTATTCCTTCTTTCTTTTTTGCTTGGTTTAAGATTGCTGTTATACCTGGATTGAAACAGACTTTTGTCGAAAGCTTCCAATATGTTTTTATTGACCTCGTCTTCTTTTTCCTAAAAATAATTCAGGTCAATGGTGAACCGTATTTATATACACACTGAACAGCTGTCAACAAGAGTTCATGAACATCGACTAGCAGTAAGGAGGATTGATCAGCGTTCACAAATATCAACTCATTGCGTTGAAGAAGACCATGCATTTGATTGGAGCAGTGCAAAATCCATCAACTCATGTGAACATAGATATGGTCGTGAATTCATGGAAGCTTGATACTCCTCAGACCACTCCATCAATAGACATATAGAACTTGATAACATCTATGTAAACTTACGCCAAGATATGTCATCACGAAATTTTTAAAATTTTATACTCATGTCTCCCGATGTAATTTCCCTTTTCCACCTGACGACGAGCTGAAGCAACAGCCTGAAAATTTGTGGTAAATAATATCTTATTCCTGAAGACATCTTTTTGTTAAATATATACGTGGTGTGATCCAAAATGTCCCGGACTAACCTACTTGCAGATAACCTGTGATAACGAATACTACTTCAGATGTAAATTTAGGTCTTTAAGGCATGAGAAATATGGTCGCCGAAATTTTTCCGGTCAGTTTTCTATTTTTAAAAAATATTTTTATATTTTAACATGAATTTCTGTATTTTCTGAATTGATCGAGATCCGATTTGTCTTATTGTTATAGTTAGATTGATTTTGATTTGTACCTTATTTGACGGATATCTTTGCCATGAATATTGCACGTCTTTTGTTAATTGCTTCATGTGTTACGATATCAATCAGTGAAGTTCATTCAGCACGCATTCATTAAGAAATCCGTGTCAACGATGGTTCTTTGTTCTATCAGTTTTCATGATGGATGTGACAAGCGTGTCTTCAGTCGAATATCGCAGTGTGATACGATACCTCCTGATCCGCGGCTTTGCTAATGGTGACATTCTAAAGGAATTAAGCCTGGCATATGGAAGCAAAGCTCCATCGAGAACTACTGCTTATTTCTGGATAAGCGAATTTAAACGCGGAAGACAATCTGTGGAGCAAGATTTTTCAACTGTTGGTCGGCCGCAGGAGATTCCGGAAGAGAAATCGAGTCAGTGCGATGAAGTGATTACAGCACACAGAAGGATAACCATCCGTGAGTTGTCAAGAGAGTTGCGAATCAGTTATCACTCCTGTCATGACATCATCGAAAGACTTGGATATCGCAAACTGGCATCACGTTTCGTACCGAAGTTTCTGTCACCTGAAATGAAGGAGAACAGACTTCTGGCGGCACAGTCAAATTTGGATCTCCTCGAAATGCACGGAGATCAGTTTCTGAACTGCATCCTTACAGAGGATGAAACACCTTTAAGTTTGTATCTGCCTCAAAGTAAGCGAGAATCTGCAGAGTGGCGAAAATCAGGCGAGTCTGCCCCTTTGAAAATGCGATCCGGAACATCACATCGCCGGTCGTTGATGCTGACGGTCTTTTGGAACGCTTCGGGAATCCAACTGGTTGACTTTGCGGATAAAGGAGTAAGAATCAATAGCGAATATTATTCCAATCTGTTATCTGAAGCGAGGAAGAAAATAAGAAAGCCACGAAACATTCCCCTCTACTTGCTTCATGACAATGCTCCGATTCACACCTCGCAGGAGACAACCAATGCCTTAACGAGAAACGGATTTCAACTATTGAGTCATCCTCCTTATTCACCTGACTTGGCCCCAAGTGACTTCTATCTGTTTAGATTCCTCAAAAAGCATCTTCGTGGACACCATTTTGAATCGCCAGTTGAACTGCGGGATGCAGTTACTGAGTTTTTTGATTCTTTGACACCGGAATTTTTTCATAAAGCTTTTTGTGAATTGAGACTTCGTTGGCAAAAAGTGACGAATGCTAACGGCTCATACATTGAAAAGTAAACTGTTTTCTGGAACAAAACATTTGTTTTTCCGTTAATTATTAGTCAGGTTATTAGTGATAGCTTAACTGTCAAGTTAATCTAAATATATTAATTCTAAATCGCTAGAATTTATAGGAAAATCTTGAAATTCAGACAAAAATGTTTGAAAATTTTGAAAAAATAGAAAACTGACCGGAAAAATTTCGGCGACCATATTTCTCATGCCTTAAAGACCTAAATTTACATCTGAAGTAGTATTCGTTATCACAGGTTATCTGCAAGTAGGTTAGTCCGGGACATTTTGGATCACACCACGTATATATATATGCATTTCCCATATTGAGTGACTTTTAGTCTCTTATAACTGAGAAATATGAGTCGCAGTAATAGCCAGATAAGGAAAACTGAGCCGGTGTAACATCAGGGTGTCCGCGAAAATTTGAATGAACATTTCCAGGTGTTTTCCAGGGAAATGCACCAAAATTCAGGATCAAATTTGAACGAAAATTTCCAGGAATTCTGCAGAAAATTTGACTCAAATTCACGCGTCAAATTTAAACATTGATGAAAACACTGTTTATCCCAAAAATCCGGAAGATCTCTTCTAGGAGGGACCATACGTTACTTTTCCCGGGTCCCATTTTCAGTTTTGAAATTATTACAAGTAATCCAAGCGTTGTGAATAGTATTATGAATAGACAGTAGTGAGCATGAATAGTAATTAATTAAAATTATGAATCCTTACGTTATGCGCCTACACACAATAGGCCCAATGCTGCGAATGAAAATACATTGATTATTAATGCGCTAAGACCACAGAAACCTTCAGCCTTTTGGGAGTGTAACTAGTAGAATTTGCATGTTTTTAAAGCGCCGCAGGCGAAAATGTCAAGCTTTTAGGATAAATGTAACTGATACAATTTTAGCTGTTTAAATCACCGCATGCTAAACCTCCTGAAATGCATAAAACATTTTCTCGACAATTATGCCAAGCAGGAATTATAACCTTTATTACGAGCTCTATGTTATTTTAAAATTTCATGATATGAGGGAGGGTTTTGTGAATCAAATTTCTTGGCATGCACAATGAGTTTCACGATGTACGAGTAATAATATATCCCGCAGGCCTACAGAGTAGAAGAAATGGAATTGTTTACTTCAAAATGCACAGTTTACTTCTTGAATACATATACCTTCGCAATACCATTGTACATGTAGTTCATATAAAATTGATCGCTATTGATGCCACTGATGTATTAAATTAGAGTAGACGAATACCAATAAAGGGGCTGTTCATTAACTAAAATTCTACAGCCAGAAAATTAAACCGATTTAATATTCTGCCGGCAGAATATTCAGCCGACTTAATGAACGACAGTATAACACCGAAACTGGCAGAATATTCTGTCGGTTTCGGCATTATACCGTCGTTCAATAAGTCGGCAGAATATTCTGCCGGCAGAATATCAAATCGGTTCAATTTTCTGTCGGCAGAATTTTAGTTAATGAACAGCCCCATAGATAAAATTTCTTGAATATAATAAAATAATGTGATCACAATGATGGACCGGTATGCAGAATTTCTACAACAAGCTCTAGTCGGTCTGTGTTTTTATGCAGGTCTAAGCCAGACATCGTTCTCCTAGAATGTATACACAAATCGATCGTTATGAACTTTTGCAACACAGTCTTAAATTGGCACGTAGTCAGGTATTCTCTCAATGTCCAATGCATCGGCTAACCAATCCTCTGTTGTTCTGAAGAATTCCGGGGAAGATCTACCCAAAGTTCCATGCCTGAGAAGTTGGCATGCCATGAAATTAATATTATTGAACATAGATTGAAAGGTGTAGTGGAATTGGTTGTGTTATAAATAGTCTCAAAATTTCTAGATGTATTCCAGGATTTCCAGGGAAAAATCAATTTCCACTTGTTTTCCAGGTTTTTCAGGGAGCATGGACACCCTGAATATGAGCTGTCTCAAAAGTTATAATTGCTATCAATTTTTGCATGAATACTTTTTTATATATTAAATGAAATCAAGTAAGTGCATTACTTCTGCCAAACGTGCAAATAACAAAAAGAAAACATGTGAATGTTCTCAGTGTGTTTTTTGTTCGCGAACAAAACTCTGTCGACAGAAAGCTGTATAGATTTAGTTCTTCACTAAATGAAAGGATTACATTAGAACTTTTTCCTTTGTAATGATGTCGTTGTTACACGTGAGACAATTGCGAACATTATAACCAAGAGATGTACCAGTTGAAAGTAGTATCATCAATTCAAAGAAATAATTTATGAGCTTCGACTTGTCTGTGACATGTAATTAAATGTAAATAAGGAAATACGCGAAATGCAGATATGACCGACATCCATGTCCATTGATGTCCATATCATCAACGTAGATGTTTGGTGAATAATTTTTGACTTTCATCAAAATTCATTAACTAAGATTCTGCCGGCAGAATGTTAGTTAATGAGCAATTCCATTGATGCAAACCAAAGAATGCGATGAATGCTTGAACTTCAAAAGAAATGATTGTGTATTTCCAAAAGAAACAAGTGCATTTATTCCATTCCACAGAAATTTTATTTTCATTTTGTTCAAGACGATTTTCGGGACATAAATGCTACTCTTCTACTAAAAGAAGGGAATGTAGAGATTTTTGGTGAAACCACACTACATAGTTACGTTGAATTTCGAATCAATTGCAGGGGAGAGCCGTAGACATAGGGTGTTGAATCACCCATATGGCATCACAATTGAAGACAACAACTCAAGAGTTGAAATAAATGGCGGACACCGGCAGATGGAAATAAACAAATGCTTCCACTCTATATCCCTATGACGACTTCCAACGCCATGAAAGAAGATTTAGATAGCATGTTGTTGTCTTCTTTTGTTGAATACATAATATTGCCTGGCAAAAACACAATGTCGGTGTGATACTCACCCAAATGAATTTTTGTTAAAAAAAAGTCCAAAAAGAAATGAAAGAAACATTCACATGTTTGTGAGCGCTATATGCTTTGGATTCCGCCTGTCGCAAATTATCATCTGATTCCTATTTGATTGAAAGAATTGCTTTGTTTAAATCTGCAGCAGTTTTTTTATCATCCTATCCTATCCAGCTAGTTGCTGTCCATCATTAAAATCAGATACTATAGTCAATGAAGGATGGACGGGTCATCGTGTTGAAGCCGTCTATTCCGACGTGGACACAAATTGTTCGGCATAGCGAGCTTGTTTAACGTCCACCAGAATACTTCTAGCCTAATAAAGTAAAATATACGGTTTCTAGCTAGCCATCATGCATGCCAGTGCAACCGCAACACGTCTTGGGGCGTACTACTTGCATTCGAAACACTGCGTGCATTCAAAATGCTCTCGCATGTGCACTCCATGTATTTGACAAAATTTGCTTCGTCCTCCTCTACAACCATTTCCATTAGCAATACCCTGAGCATCCTGTCATCATCTAGACGACTACTTTATGCTTATGAACACATAAAATGACTATTTCAGAAAGGTTTCGAATGATGAAATAATTCGAGAGATGAAGCAATCAATGCAGAGACTTGACATTGGAATCGCTCAATAGTCTCAAGATCAATTCCAACTACGGAAATGTGAATTGAGGCAACATTTAACTCACAGACATCAGTTTCAAAGTTGATTCCAAAATTTTGTTGCAACTGAGGGTAGTACTCTATTTGCATATTTGCTTTCGGACGATTGCATTGCATGATTGTGATTGCAGTATTTTGTAGTTTCGTTAGAAACAGGTATTATATTTGTAGTTACTTTAAAATAAATTTCAATTTGTCGAAATAATTTGTTTAATTTTCCCACGTTTTCCCAAAATGATCTACATGTAAAATGGAAGCAGTCCTTACTTTTCTGCATAGTTTTGAGTATCTTTACATCTAAAACTCACCCTAGAAATAAAGACAAGTGTGATGAGACAGTTAATGTAAATGACAGTTGTAGGATCACTCAGGGGTTGCCACTTGGTCTGGGATGCAGACTGGTCTGCATTTTTCATTGAGGTCTGTGTTTTTTAATCGATCCATGTTTTCAGTTGCGTGGTAGCAAGAAATATAGAATATAGAATTTATATATATTATATATAAATTCTATATATATATTATATATATTTATATATTTATAGAAAATATAGAATTTGTGCTGTAGATCCTTCAGTCGTAATTTTGCAAGTTGTGGAGCCGAACTCTTCGTTGCGTTCCTCCGAAGCATAAATTCAACTGCTATGGATATATCTCGATAGCGAACTAGAAGCATTTTGTTTATTCGTAAGCCGTGTATTCACAAGATCCTCGCGAAATGTCCTCCTTCATGTCTTCACCTCCTTGTACCGTTTGGTGTCACCTAATCCATTGCAAAGCGAAGGATGTTTTCAGCAAATTGAAGTTGCAAGACGCTGTACACAAAACTAACAAGACACTGAATATCATGAAATCTAGAGGTTATTCTCAGCATGACTTGATGAGTTACACAGAAAAGGCTCTCACAAGGCATAATGAATCGCTTCACAAATATGGTCTTTTCTCGGCTCGACAATTCACTTCACTCTGTGAATTTCAATGAGGCACGCGAACAACAAACCACTCACATTTTCCTTAATGCCTTGCTGCATAGGTGAATAAATGACTAACAATGACTTGTAGCCATCATATGGGGGGGGCGGTGAAGAGTGAATACAGAGCACTTAGAGGGGCTTACGGGAGATGAGAGAGCTGCCATTGTTAAGTCTTGATATATGAGGCGAAGTTTGTGTAAAGGCGGATTACATATTTATCACACAGCGATTACATCTTTATGGGATTCGAGGATGAACAGGATCTGTTTACTTGTGGGAATCGAAAAGGCAAAGATTGATGTACAAGATTTGTTTACATGTGCGGATCTCAAAAAGCATACTGTATTTATTGATGGGATGAATTTAATGACAGGATCAGTTTACATGTGGGAAACGCAACAATTGAATGATTATTTCTGATTTATCTTTGTGACATATCTTTCAAGACACATATTACCTATTCAGTATTTTGTCAGTCACTATGTGTGGGACCCCGCTCGTCTGGGTTTGAGTGTTCAGGTTAGGGGTCGAAACACAACTAGACGAGTACCTGCTGATGACTGACGGACTGCAGTATTATGTTTTATATCCCTTAATCGGTAGCTGAAGTAGTGGTCCATGTATTGTAATTCAAATGAAGAAATGTGGAATTACATGAAGTACTATAGACGGATGAAGAAACTGGCGATAACAAATTCAAGTGAAGAAATAGTATTTTCCATGTGTAATCTTAGGTATAGTGTGTATAGTTTCATTGCTTTCGGTGTAGTAGAGTGTCATTGTAGTTCTATTGTTTACCTCTATTTTCCACTTTCCACTTATCCACTCTTACCATTATCCACTTTGTGTAGTGTCAGATATAGTTCACTTGTAATCGGTGTAGTAGCATCGTTGTATTTCCATATTTTACCTCCACTTTTCCAATTTTTATTCATCGGTTTCCTGTTGTTTTATAATATCCATTTTTAATTTCCTTAACCTATGGTGACCATTGTCTTATTCTATTTCCACTATCAGCATCTGTAGTCGGTACAGTATATTAGACGTCTGTTTTGAACGTGTATACGGCAGTGTTTGGTATCTATGGTATTAGTATATTAACAGCAAGAATGAGTAGTATTACAAGTCTTAAGATTTCCATTTTTACCAGATATTGGGCCAAAGCTGATCAATTTTAATTCGTTGCCACGAGAAAGCTACATTGAGTTCTTTTAAGAACTGATTAATCCAATGGTTACAGTAACATTGCCTTTGTACACTTGCGGATTGGAGAACGCCATCAGTCCTCATTAGGACTACTTTAACTAATAATTTAAATTAGTAAGCATTATATTCTATTATAGATGGCTACTGGGATGACTTTCATCATCGTATGAGAATTGATTGCGAGAGGCTTTTGGAAATCGTGACATTTTTCAATGATGCCTCGTAGAATAAATTTCTGTTCAGCACACGATCTACCGCTTTAGAAACCTGCCTGCTCTATCCGAAAATGATGGTCCAATTCTTCCTTTAATGGATTGAGAATCACAGTAATGAGAATCACTTTGCCAGGTAACGATGACAAAGTGATCCCTCACCAATTGTTGCAGTCGCCCATCCGACCCTTTTTTGTGAAAGGAACAATTACTCCACATCTCCTGTCATCCGGTACATTTTCATTCAGCCAAATTGAGTTGAGTAACTGGGTGAGGTGGTCTGCAATGACGTCTCCACCATGCTACAAGAGCTATGCTGGAATTTCATCTAATCCTGATGCTTTGTGGTTCTTCTGGCGGCTATAAATAGCTTTGTCTCTACCGGTTTCAATCGGCAACAAGATGAATTTATCAATTGGTCAATCTCTATAAATAGCTTTGGCCACTTCAAACGATGCTGTATCATCCAATCGAACATTCCAAAGACAAGAAGTTTGTTCTTGTTCAAACTCGACCAACGCACTAGGACCGCTGGTCCTCTTCTTCCGGGACACTAGAACATGACCGTTCCTGCTCTCGATTGACATATTGCTTCCACTCCGTCCTGTCAACTTACTGACGATCCGGTAAAGCGTCTTTGAGTCATTTCGTTCTTCTGCTCGGCAGCCCGTCCACTTAATCATCTTTGATCTTTTCTGCAATTCTGTTTCACTTTTATATTTAAACGTCTTATTCTTCATCCTTTTCTCTCCATTGCTTGATTGCTTTTGTTGCGTTTGTTGGCTTCATTGCGTTTGTTCTTTAATTTCCTTCTCTCATCAATGATCTCTCATGATGTTCTACTGATCCATTTCTCCCTATTCCAGCCTGGTCGTTTGCCAACTACTGCATCTGCACTCTAGAACTGTTTGGATGGACATCTGTCACTGTTATTCTCTGTTCTGAGTGTGCTGTAATTCTTGAAACTTATTTCTGATTTACATGTAATAATCTGTTGACGCTCCTGGATCTTTCAATTTCTCCGTCGCGTAAGGTCTCCTGATTGTCGCGGCTTTCTTTGTCTTCATCTGAAAGTGGATCTTTATTTCACATTCACGTATTATAACAATGCAGCAATAATCATTCCGAACTTCATATCTCCGATTTTTGATGTTAGAGAAAAGATGGGTTATAACCGCCCTCATGCCTTAAAGGTGTAATTCGGTCGAATTTTTGACTTTGTCTCAGTCTTCTCCTGAGTTAAACGGAGCAACTCTCACCATGTCCAGTAGGATCATTTATCCATAGCAGCCTAAAACTGAATTGATGATGACGTCATCGCCGACAGGTGCAGGGAAGATAGATTCATTTGCTAATGAGTGCATGGAGAGCGGTGGTGACAATTGGACGTTGAAATGTGCCTTGAAACTACCCGTCGGAAGAAAAAGTCACATTCTCATCGGCGGTCGATATTCGACCACCATCATATTGCAGTTTTGGGCTTCTATGCGCAATAGTAGGTGATGGCAATAACAACAACATGTTTCTAATTTCTGTAGATCTCTATCAAACCAGAAAATGCGAATTGTCAGAGTATCCATGCAGAGTGTTCAATAAGTTATTGACGACTTGTTTGACCATATTTTCTTTAACATGTTGAGTGAGAAGTTGAAGCCTAATGAGGAATTGCATCATGTCTTGTGGATTTTATTTATAGAAGCTGATGACTTCTTTTGTGATGCTTTCATCTCTTATGTATTATAGTGGCTTAATTTGATATCAAGTCTTGATGATTTAGTCTGCACGTATCATTCAGTTATATAGGCACCCATCATATGAAATGGCTCATAAATTAAAGAAAAAATGGGACTAGGATGTGCCTATCAATAAAGGCGACCACGCTTTTAATTACGCTTATTTTATATAATATCAACCTCCTGGGGAGCTGTTCTATGTAACTCTCTAATCTGACAATTTGCGATACCAGTACGGAAATTGATCAAATAATATTGATTGATTCTATAGAAACCTTCAACACTATGTCATTCACTGTTACATGGTACTTCTATCTATAGCAGTATCCACTTTCTCCATCGATTATCACAATTGATATCACTAACTCAAACGGTTGATGTTGCTTGATATCAAATGATCCAGCTAGAGAAATCAAATTATGCAATATCAGCTACTTTGTTGTAAAGTTGATGATATCATTATTTCTGGTTTTTGAGGTATACACTACATTTATTGACTAGCTATGGTAGATATAAACCTCGTCTATGGATTGGTTTATATCAGGCCCTAGCTAGTCTATAAAAAGCAGTATAAACCTCAAAAGCTAACTGTAAATGTATAAATGATGACGTCTTCACGCTCATAAGTCCTCTCTCGAATCTTTCCATAGCACTTATATGAAGCATGTACAAGAAAGTAACATTCCCCATTTATTTTTCAAAAGAAGAGTGATATTGATGATTCTTTGACAATAATCTGAATGCTGCCATCGCCATGACGCAGTATATGAATGTGGGCTACGACTTATAGGATCCCCTTGAATAGGTGGGCAGCAAGCCTTCGGATGTCTTGTAAATAGTGAGAGTGGGAACTTACAGGCAATGGTTGTGAGTAAAAAGTTGGAATAATGAAGTAATTCTGCCTAATATTCTCACTTGAATTCTACAAATAAAAAGAAAAAGTAATTTGTTTGATGTACCAGTTGCACATGCGCGTGTAGGCCTATGTGTGACGAGTCTGACAACTCGGTTGTGCATTTATTGTTTATGTACTTAGTAACATTAGCTGACATTCCATGATCTTGACTTAATTTTGGACGCCTACCACATGCTTCACGACTTGCACATGAGAATGTGATTAGCAGTATACTTGCTTAATCTGTTTGCGTTCTTTTCTCCACCCCGCTGGGTTGGACGATTATTCTTCATTAATTATGATATGGTCCAATAATTAATCAATATATTTATCCCAATTAGTTTCATGAAAATTATTTGCTTGATTGACTTTATAACTACTCCTTTGTACATTACTTATCTGCCAAATTCGGATTCTTAATTTTTCACATTATATGATGAGCAATATAGCTTGTCATCACTTATAATGAAAGAAAATTTTCTCTTAATTTCGAAATTTCAATTCATAAATGATCCATGTAATATACCTCGGTCACTCATTTCTACTTTTTGTGAGGATGAGGGAGCGCTACGTATTCGAGGCAGGTCTATCGGACAATACAGTGTCAGCGTAATCTCTGCATGCACGTTGCCAATCTTTCTGAATTGAGAGCGTGTCCGCGATGACGTCCACGTTCCTGCACTTCAACGTGAATGAATTAGATGAAATCATTTGACGAACAGGGATCAGGGACTGAGCGAATAAAAATACAAAAGGTAAAATTTGGCCGAACTACACCTCTAAAATACATTGCTACTATTCATGCAGTAGTTACATAGATGCATTGGGAATGAATGATCATGTTATCTTCACATGTACTTTGTCATGGTTCTATAGGTGATTTGAATTGATTAAGATGATTTATATTGTAAGTAATTGACAAATTTCTCGATTTTCAAAAAGTATCTTAAACATTTTTGATGATCCCATGGGCCGAATTTGAAAAAATTCGGTGTGTTTATTAGAAATACATGTGAGCTAAAAGTCACAAAAATCTGGAGCTGTACCTATTATAGTTTAGAGCAATATCAAATCCACATATCAATCTACATATATACGTGTATATATGTCATATCATATCTATATATCTAGATCCATGTATTGGACATTGCACTAACGATAAATTGCAGCTTCTGGATTTTGCATCAATAATAATTTTGACTATTATGCCACTATAAATAATTTTGATATTTTAATCTATTTAAATTTCAGTTAAATTTGAATATGGCGTCTACGCTTCAAAGTTTCATGCATGGTGGAATCAGAAATCTGAATCGCAAGAAGGAGTTATGTAAGTTGACTTTTTCTCTAATTGATTAAGTTCCTTAGCTTGTCGGTGCATTTCCTGTGTAAACATCTTGTGCATTTCCTGTGTAATCATCTTATGCATGTCATGTCTAAATATCTTGTGTTTAGCCTGCTTAGCAGCAGTGTCATAAAGAGCTTGTTGAAGAGTATTGATTAAAGAGAGTGTGAATATCGACTGTGCTGTATCCGTATTGTTGTACGCCAAATGGACGCTTCGCTGTCATAGAATAGAACAGATAATAACAATATCTTTATTAGTCTCACAAAGTAAGAATCGGTAAGAACTTTACAATAAAAACCAAGCGGTGTTGGCGAATGGTTACAAAGAGTCATCGGGAGAAAGCAGGAGATAAACACGTCACATTGCGTTGCAAGCACGCAAGCGATGTAAAGATAATGTGCATGTAGATAGACACTTGGCGAGAGCTAATGTGCAGGCGATAGCTGCGAGAGAATTCTAAGAAGGGATCAAATATTGATGATGATCTTTTAGCGACCCATCAGTGGTGTTCTTTACAGTTTCAGCATTCTAGCATATCAATGATACTGACAATTATTAGGGTCTAACCTTCAGTTTATATCACGTATCCGACCTGCTGAGCTAGTGTTGATCGATTCACACATAAAATTGAACCATTTTCTCATCTGTCACGTTATTTCTTATCTGTGACCACAAGATCTTCGACAATAGCTCCTCGAAGTTCATGACACAGTTAGATATATGCAAGTAGAGTGTTCTCTCTTCGCTGACAGCAGTTGTTTTGGTTTTTAAATTAACCAACAAATAGCATTTTAAAATTCAAGCGCCCGCTTCAATCCGTGATTTCATTTGATTTCATAGTAGCTGTTCAGATAGACGACTAAATCTCATCCATTGTCTACACTAATGAACAGTTAGAAATGCATCTAAAGTAAGAATTCTGTTAAAAGAAATCAGAAATGTCTGCTATAATCACAGATTCAAAAAAAGTTATGAACGTGATTTGTGAAGACTACTGCCATCGCTATCTGTGACTTTTATAAGTAGTATAATCATCTTTAAAAATTAGTTTCACCCGTGACCACAGTACATACCGAAAGCGCATGTATAAGAAATGCACATTCGGTATATTGATAATTAGTCACCTACACCAACATTTTCTCTAAAAACTCACTGTCACATTCTATATAACGTCAATCTTCATCAAATGGACGTCATTAAAACAATAGTCGTCATTAAATTGAGAATTCCATAAGTGCAATTAAATTGAATTTGCGTGTTAATATGATCATCCCTTGTTAGTTATCTTATCGACAGATCGGCATGTTGACAAATTTGATAAGGACATTATTTCAATTTGTCTTCTCCAGCAAATAATTCACCAAACCCTAGGAATCCGTCATTGCTTCAATTTTGAGCCCTGCAATTAATCCGAAATTGTTTGAAACTTTCATTTATCTGTAATTTCTTCCTTTTCGAGGGCAAGTAATCTCAAAGGAGAAGCAGTACGTTGAAATTATACGGACTTTCCCCAGAGAAGACGATGTGGAAGGAAATTTTCGGAGCTCTTTATCATTCACAAAATACATCAATTCTCAAATAAAAATGGACAATATAATGGATTACATTCTTGTTCACGAGTAAGTTTGCTAAGTTGTATGAATTCTATAGTGCTATCTTGAAGTAATGTTGGCGAACAGTGGCGACTCTGAGCTTATAGGTCATGTCTATCGCTTGGTAATCAATAGATTATAAGACAAATAATCATTTAACTATGTATGTAAATATTGCATAATCAGTAAGCCTCAGGGGATTATCCCTGGATTATCGAGGACTTCCCGTAAAGAGAAATCCCCGTTTCGTTAGAAATTTAGCTGACCGATTCCAGGAAATCCGGGTATATTTATCAATATTGAAAATAGCTTGTTGATTGATGCTGTAGTGAATGCAGTACGGTAAATCTTTATTTGGTCAAGATGCTATGATAGACGGACTTTCCTTAGAAGATGCTCGCTTGACGTTCGAAAAATTTCGAACTTGAAAAGTGCACACCACTGGTTAACGCACCATGCACTGCCTCGCAATTTTTGATCCCAACTTCCCTTGCCAAAGACTACCCAAACTTTCAAATTGAACGTAATTTTGTGCAGTCACAACAATTCCTTATCATCATTTTATCTCACTTTCATCTGTGCCGAATCTGACGTCTCAACTGAAGTTTAAAAATAGTTGCTCATTTGTCAAATAGCTTCAGATCACAGAAGATTTCAAGCCACGTTATTCACCTACCATTAAAATAATTTCTTTTTAAATTTCACTGAAATGCTAAGTGGGGACCGTTTTTCGTGGACATAGTGAGTTCCTACAGAAAAATAAGTCACATAAGGGAGCAGCGTTCAACAACAGCTTCATAGCTGTATTCAACTTTACTTGATCTTAGTTTATTATGCTTTTTGAATATAATTTGCATTGCTTTTCGGCTGGTCGTTAGCTAATCATTTTGGATACAAAACCGACATTCTCTGAGCGCTTTATTTAAAACTTTGGAGCAGACTCAGCAACGAATGCAGAACTGTTATTGCAGTGTTGACATGCATTACAAAAATTTTGAAATATGAATGATAATGTAAATAATTGATGGTTCGCAATGATAGATTAATTTTTAATGTCAAATTTGACTCGCATTTTTTTATATTAATTTCATTTATTACTCGTAGCAGGTTAATTAGTGATTTCAAATTTTATTGTTATCTTACATATCATGTCAGACATTAATATGAGAGAATAATCTTTGTCATTACATTGTATAGGCTACATCTGAAAATATATTTCTCATTTTCTGACAAAGACGTTAAGCATATCGTGAATGATAGAGTTCGTAACTAGCATATCTCTTTGCCGTCATGTAAAATTAAAATGTATTTAATGACAATCGGGACTCGTAGAATATTGCAAATTTATGTGAGAATTGACGATTTCTCAGCGTTACGATCGTAATGTATTACATAACGGGTTGTGCAGATAAAGCTTATGATCGGCAATGATTTCATTTTATTTTTAAAATGATATAATTTTACATCATTTTATTTTTTATAATGAAAATATACCATTTTTTAGTGAAATATGCGTATAGACCTACACCGTAAATAGATCTAGTCATACGAGTTTTTCGATTTACACTGATATCATGCTAATATTACTGCTCTTAGAAATGAAATTGAAATTAGATTGCATGCAACGTCGATGTATTCCAAATTATGGAAGACTGAAGAAAGCAGTTCAGTCATACATAGCTTCTTGTATATCAAAAGTTAGGTAGGGCCCACGGCTTATACATTAGACATCGCAAGTTTTCATTTAAGCTTTATACACGCAAATTACAAATATGCCTACAATATGCAGTTCGTTGGGCCAACAGTGTCTAAAGTACGAAGAAAGGCTAAAAATATTTAGATTACAATCAAGACTTCAAAAATCATCAAGACAATGTTATTAATGAGTTGTTTGAAAATTTGTGTGATAGACAGACTGACAGACAATAGCCGGTTGCTTTTCGCTACATGAATCAACCAGTGCGGAAGGATATGGGTGGAACAAACGAAGGAGACTAAATTTGCTTCAATTCCAAATGCGAAGAATCTATAATTAGAAGATATAATGGAAAAAAAATTTTTGATGATGTCATAAATAAAATGATATAAAATAATATCATTTTTCCTCAGAATAAAATGATGTCATTTTATCATTGCCGATCTTTGGATAAAACAAGTGTAACTGGAATGTTGAAAATGGGTTGAATAGATTGAAGAGACAAGTCATTTTTAAAAACATATGCGCCTATAGTCTAGACATTTAACCGAACACATTTAATGTCATCAAAATGGTTATGTTGGATCTGTTATCTAATCTGTATGATAATGCATGCTGATTTTTTTCAACATTACGCCTCTCTTCATACGACGAGATTTCACGATGATCGATGACACTCGTTCGGTTTGCACTCATGTGGTTGTAAATGAATCTGTTTTTGGCTTGCATTCTGTTGCTTTTCGCACAATCGCGATGTGGACTGTGAAGAATTGGGAAATAATCGAAGTTCTTACAGCGTAAGTGCTATTTGCAAAGAAGCTTCATTTACAGACGTCAATATTGGATGTTGTCATAGTTGATTGTAAGCAACATTGATGATTTGATATAAAATGTTTAACTAAGCCAAACAGCTGAACATAGTGGAACAACAGATGTTAAATTATTATTAACTGAATAATTTGCAATCGAATTAAGACACGACATGGTCAAAATAATTCGAAGGATCCAGGAAACGGAAGATACCAAAGTTTAGCAACTACCCGAAGGGAGAATCCTGTAAATAATTAGGTAAAGAAAATTAACGTCGAATCTGAATAAATGTACGAGTGAACGAAGAGAAAGATTGATAATAAAATCAAACCAATGAATAAATGGCAAACTGCAAATAATTACATGCAAATTTTCATCGCAAGACGACATTGTCAAGCAAGAACAAGTATACGAAGAATAACATCAATACGGGGTTCAATAAGTTGCAAACTTATAATCAAAATTCACAAATGATTGAATGATACTGTGTACATTCCTCTGTTTTTCTGTTGTACATAATAATTTAGTAAGCATAGATTCTCGCAGGCCGTAGGTTAATGGAATTAATATCTTTATCGATCAATATTGAGTCAGATTTTCATAAACAGAGTAATATTAATCACAAAATCTAAACTATTTTTCAAAAACTTGAATTACCTACTCGACTTTGTCAGCGATCTCACACATTACAGATGTTCCAAAATTTGAAATAAAGAAAAATTGTATTCGCATGTCAATCGCAAAAATCCAAAGAACTTTGACTTAGAAAAATTAGTGATAGTGATGAATTAGATTGATGTAGACAATACAGGAATTTTTAGGCAGGAAGCGCAGTCTGATTTGTCCATGCGCGCGATTCAGTGTCAATCGTCTGTGTTCAAACACCTGCAATCTTTTAAATTTGATATTGACGTAATAGTGATCAACAAAGAAATTTATCAACTAGTCCCCTCGAGAATATGTGTTCATTCAGACACTTTGTCAAGCTATAAATAGCAGGGGAATGCGCAGTATCAATCAGTCATTTGTGAATTTTAATATTATATAACTTCAAGTAAGTGATATAACTGTTAACTTGCTGTATACATCGATGTCTTCTTTTTGCATATGTTTTTGCTTAGCAGGGCCATCCTACGATGCAAATTTACAATAATTTTACATCTGCTTTTTCAATGCTATTTCAACTATATCAACTAATAAAATGAAAATCTGTAATATGTAAAAGAAGTATACATACTACAGTAAATGCATGTAACACGTGTTTCAGAATGTTTATCACACACTTGCTGATCTATTTTGAATGATAATAATGGATGATGTTACAAACTTTGAGCTTTGACCATTATATAATCGTTGCATTCGAAAACCGGCATTGTGCAAAGCTCTTCATAACGTTTATTCGATGTTGACCTACATCATGCCGTCATGCGGTCAGGATAAAGCAAATGCAGACTGAAATTCACGCGAAATCTGATGACTACTGTTATCCAAGCTCTTCAATTTCATTAGCCTTGAATGTTTATGTCACATGATAGCCTGTTCTATAACCATTGATGGATACTTAACCGTCTGAATAACATGAACTTTAGATTTTGAGCTAAGCAAGTTGGAATCGCTCATTCAACGTTACTATTTCTACTCTTCAAAAGTATTAAATTATTTTTGCATTTGCAAAATAGTAAAGGTACAAGAGCTTTAAAATTATCAATTTTAGAAACAAATACATTCGAGGCTCGCTATAACGAACCTTGCGGGATCCATGTAAAAGGTTCGTTATGGTGAAGAGTTCGCTGTAGCGAGGAGGGGGTTATTATAAAACATGTTTTTGAGCTAAAATAGCTGCTGATTTTGAATAGCGTTGTCTTAAGTACACCGGGCATATTGTTTTGACCTTTTATCTTGTAGACTTTAGAAATCGAATAACTTACGTTTTTGCCATTTTAAATGCTAATAATACATAAATGCCCGTCAAGTATCAAATTATCGAATGAATGAAAAACATGCATTGCAATAAGTGCAACAGAGCGATTTCTACTCATGACTTCCCATTGCATTCGTGCGGACGTCACTCTATCCGTTGATGATTTGAATCCAGTAGATGCAGAATCTTTCTATTTTGTGTGTTTGTTCGATCTGACTTCCAATACATTCCAGCTTTATCGTCTTCACAGATTTGATCACGAGAGCAATTTTCGATCACGATGACGCGAGTCAGCTCGGAACGATAAAATTCAAGCGATTCATTTTCACATTATCTGGATTCAGCAATATTTTTATATTTCTTCTTTATTCGATTCCTATTGAAAATGGCAATAATAAAATTGGTGTCCATGGATATGGTTCGCTACAGACGAGTGTTCGTTATAGCGATTCTCGACTGTATTTTTACAGGTAGAATGTGTAACTTTCGAGCAAATAACGAAGAAAGTTTGTATCCGATTAGTCCCTCTTATACTGATAAAATGTTTAGGACAGTGTTTCTTAACTCTTTATAGTGACGAACCACATGTAGTCTATAGCCAGAGATTGTGTTCAATAGTCTGGTCATCACGTACGTGTATTTGATCCATGTACATTGCACACGACTTGCTAATTGGATGAACTTTTCAGTCCCATTCCCACTGAAGAAAGGGGTCCCATGGGGCTCCCATAAAACTATTATCATTTCAACACTTCTGACAACCCGACTTCATATATAGATCGCCTCTCAATCATTTTAGTTAGACTTTTGTAAATTTCAAGTTGTTCTATTAGGCCTATGCTATGCAGAGATGGCGTCAGTTAATATTTTGTTAGTCTGTGTCTTGCAGGCCCGCAATCTTTATTCCTCTATCATCTTTAACTTCCTAGTTCGCTATTGCAATGTCTGCAGCCCCTACATGTATAGTATGAATTTACGTCCCAATACATACATTGTAATTCTCTAACCATTCTATGATCGACTTGCGAACTGATCAGCAGCCAAAGTTATGAGCTATCTACCTCTGTTATAATGTAATAATTGTCATTATTAGGCTGTAGACACTCACTGTCTTTTCATTAAATATCCCTTAGTAATTATCGATTCATTTCAATTAACGGTATAGTCTTAATAGGAAAATTGCACACATTTTCCTTACAATAAATAGCAACGATTGTGTAGAAAATAATATCAGAAATCCATATATCATGAGAACAATCGAAAATTGTGACCGATGGAAATGCATTATTTAATTGGGTAATTCGACCGGTTGGTGTAGAGGGAGAGAAAATCAGCCTTCGTATGTGCGTGCAGCATTATCCTTCTTCGAGCACAATGGAAATAATGACATTAAAAATGATTGTCATTGATGACGAACCACTTCTACGTATGCATGTGTCTGCACTCATCTGCTCACTGACTGTCTTCGTCACCTGGTTACAATGAAGTTAAGTTTTATGTCTGATATTTTGCTATATATTCTAAGTTCGCTGTCCCAATCCCATGGGATCCCATTAGAAAGCTTGAATATGCAACAACAACATTAAGTATACTGTGATCATACAACTGAAGTTTCACTCATGTCTCTGAAAGCATGGCTTCAAAACCTGAAGACAATATTTGAAAAAATACATTGCACGATAAAGAATTGTGTTTAAAAACCTGATTTTAAAACTGCTCTTATTGTCGCTTTAACAGTGCAGTACCTGAATTGATATAAGAGCAGAAACCTCATCTTATTTAGAAAAAAGCAGCACGCTCGTATGTGCTGATCGTGACTTTGTGTATGAATAACATAATCTAATGATAACACTTTTCCAATTTTTATCCATCGGTTACCTGTTGTTTTATAATATCCATTTTTAATTTCCTTAACCTATGGTGACCATTGTCCTATTCTATTTCCACTACCAGCATCTGTAGTCGGTACAGTATATTAGACGTCTGTTTTGAACGTGTATGTGGCAGTGTTTGGAATCTATGGTGTAATTATATTAACGGTAAGAATGAGTAGTGTAAGATTTCCATTTTTGCGAGATGTTGGGCCAAAGCTGATCAATTTTAATTCGTTGCCACGAGAAAGCTCCATTGAGTTATTTTAAGAGCTGATTAATCCGATGGTTACAGTAGCATTGCCTTTGTACACTTGCGGGTTGGAGAACGCCATCAGTCATCATTAGCACTACTTCAATTGATAATTCAAATTAGTAAGCATTATATTTTATTACAAATGGCTGCTGGGATGATTTTCATCACCGTATGAGAAATACGTGAAATAATGAACTATTTTTTTCTCATGTCAAACTTTTTTCGTTAAAGGCGAGAATTACACGAAAATACAAAAAGAAAGTCAAAGATAAAAACTCCCACTCAAGTCAGGAGAAGAAGGGAATGTTGCGAGCACTGAAGTGGAATTGCCTCTTTGTAATACCTCTTTTCCACACTTATCCTTTGAATCAGCAAAGATGTAGATCTTTCATCTCCTGCTGCGGTTGCGATCTTCTTGCCGATTCCCTGAGGGAATTTGAAGATCGAAAGGATCCACTTTCTCATGTTCTCCACATATACGGGAATCATCTCGTTGGAAGCGTTTAGGTTGGAGTGCGAAGACTCTTTTCGGTTTCGCATGATGGTCTGCCGATAACAATTGATGGCGTCTCCACATAAGTTGTTGCGAGTGTGTCATGTCCAGTGAAATCTCAGATGGTGCAACGTCCGGCTCTCCGTGGCATTAAGGTCAAACTATCTGGGGCGACCGCACAGAAACAGTGTTAGATAGTGAGTTGTCAGTAACAAGCAAATTTCAATAGGTGAGTGATATTGTTAGAAATTTGTTAGCCTAACAGTGTTTCTGTGAGGTCACCCCTGGGCGTTAGCCATCGGCAAATGATGCTTTGGGAGGTTTGATATTCCCGCTGGACATGAACATCATAGCAACAATAAGTGGCTATCAAGTCCATCTAGGTAACAGCGAAAGACATGCATGAATACTGGCAATATGGATGATATCAAAGCTAATGTATTTTAACTTGCATAAATAATCTCGTGTCGCATGTTATTAATTGAATATATGTAAAAATCTTATTTTTAGACATGGTTTTCAAACAAGCAATGATTTTTAACTCTGCAGTCAAGCCCAAGAAAACCCAATGTCTGATCTTGCTTGACACATGGAATAAGGATGCTCTCAAATAAAGAATTCTTGAAGCCTTGTTTTTAAAATATCATGTGGACCATTTTAGAATCCTCATGTTGCATAGCAGTTTAATTGTGCAATTATAGATTTCATAATCGAATGCTCATGCACAACAATGATCTTTTTTTGGATTCGCTCTCGCCTGGCAACAGCCGCATCAAATTGACGCATCATCTTCAAAGGCGAAATAATTCTTTTGTTTCAGATTGTCAAACGGCATGTATGGACTTGGAGTTCATGCGACCATGTATGTCCCCGCTGTACGTAGTTTAGGATCTCCAGAGCAAGCTGAGAAGTGGATCGGGGATCAGTCTTCGCTCAGTATTATCGGATCTTTTGTACAGACTGAAATAGGACACGGTGAGTACAGATGAGAACTTGAATAGATTGATCAATTAAAATCGGCATCAACATTTCAGGATCCAGCGTTCGAGATATCGAAACGAGGGTGACGTATGACGAAATATCCGGTGACTTGGTCGTCAATACACCTTCCAAACGTGCTGTGAAGTGGTGGCCCGGTGTTTGTGAGTAAATTGTCATGACTTTTGCCACACATAAGTCGCAACAGAAATCCTTCAGTGAAAGATCCTTTAAGTTGTTTTGATTTTTGACTTTATCTAGCGACATTATCAACGACACCGAGGTGAACCGACCAACAACTTTCCGGACATTTTCAGGATTTATATCTATCATTACAGATGAAACATTTTTCTATTCTAAAAGTTTACACTTTGTCTTCTTATAAATATGATTTTGATATCTATTGATGCTCCCTGGTCGGTTCACCTCATCTGAATAATAATAATAATACTTAATAATTGGGATGACTTTTAGTACGAGACAGTCAAGTTAGATTGTACATATCATATCATTGAAAAACTTGTATTTCCGATGATGAATGTATGTTAGCGTTTGAACAGTGCATCGTGCAAAGATGTAATTATATTCTAACAAATCTCTGAAAACTTTCAGATAATGAAATCATCTATTTGCCACCTTGCCTTTCTGTTGATGTGTGAATTTAGTTTTTTTTGTATGTTAGCATGTTGTATCATCATCATGTTTATCTCGTTCATGTTTGTCCAAAAATTTTTTAGCAATGAACGACTTATGACTTATGATTTAAGAAAGCATCGTTGAAAAGCAAGTTCACATGAGCATACATGACATACTAATACTATTAAATTGTAATTCGCTGTTATCTTCTGTGAATATTCCTGAATGAACTTGAATTTGTTGTTGATTCTGTTGTCTGTTGGGATTGACAGTCTTCCGATATTCACGGAATAATTTCTTTAGTCACCTTAGCCTAATGGCTGAACTATATCATACATGCATTCACACGGTATTTATATCCGTTTTCTACTATGCTGTACGTAGAGTAGGTATAAGTAGGTAGAATGTCGACTCAAAGAAAGTGTCTGTACACAATGAAAATTTTTGTGTGAAAAGATTCAGTTTTTTACGGAGATTACGTTCCTGTTGTCCAAAAATTATTTGAACAGTTTTTAAAAAGCTAAATTTTTGCAAATTTATATACTACCGACATGAAGCTCCTTTATAGGTAGTATGAAAGAAGTTGGATATCAAAAGGAATGAATATTTGCTAAGAACCATCTTAATTAAGCGGAAATTAAACTGATTATCAAGGAAAATTTGAAAAGTTGAGATCTTATTTAGAGCTTCTTGGCTAAGGTGTCATGCTTTTAATTCAATTTTCACCGGCATGATTTAATGATAGGGTGTCATTTCTTGAATATGAACAGTAATGTGAACCCATTTACATCTTCTAAAGTTCATTGTAATCGGTTTCTTTGATTACGATGTTTTGCTCATTCAGCGGTAGTTTGTGATATGATCACGCTTAAGAAAATAATCTTATTCTAATATATCCTTTATAGTTATGGTAACCCATCGAATTGCTAATTAAGCGAACTATATTACCTCTCCAAGTTGTCATGACATGGAGGATTTGTGGATTATTATTCTTTATTCTGTATTGCTATCATGATCAGTCAAATTCGTGTACATTTCTCGAAAAAATTGTAAAATCTGCAAATCTCACAGGTGGTGCTGGGTCTCGACCTGATATCGACTCATGTTCATTTAATGAAATCGAAACTGTACACATTATGGATTTAATGAATGCTGAATTACCACTCTACCTAATATACTTACTCTATGATGCTGCATTTCTACGAGGGATGCTTTCTGCAAATATCTTTGTTTTCATAATGCACTTCATATGCCATGTGTACTTCGCAATTGTAGAAGATGGCGAAATAATCCCTGCTTAACCACAGTGATCAAATTCGGCAAGCTTTTAAATTATTATAATAAGTCTCATTCATGAATGATGATTATCCCCGCTAAGAAGTTATTAAAAATGAAGAAGTCACTAAAAATAAGACATTCTTGTAAATCAATTCTTTTCAACTTTTCAAGCTGCTGTTTTTGCTCCATTTTTAAGAGAAACTCATCCAGTCTTTTCACTATTATTGCGGAATTCGATCACACTACGCTGCGCTACTTTCTCAGTGATCGAATGTAAATTGAGATGGCAGTCAGGTCATACAATCCCAGCTGACTCAGTAAACTTGTGATGCTATATCTCATTTCATTGAAATATCGTAGAGCTAACAAAAGCCGAATGAAAACTGCAACCTGAAAATGTTTCACAGAATTGTCAACGCGATATGAAGCAAGCTTTCATTGTTCAGCAGAAAGTTGCAGATGTGAGTTGATTGATAGGAAAAGTATTTTAGGTATCAACATCAAAATATCACGATCTGTTAGTATGTGCTTTGCGGTATTTCAGGCTTCAATGCTACATTTCAGGAAAAGAAAAGAAATTAGTATATTAGCTTTATCAAGCATTTTGCGGGAAACAAAATCAAATCATAATAACATATTTCTAATTTGTTTTTGCTTAGAATTGTAGATTTTCCGAAATACGCGGCATCTGACCGACTTAGACTTAGAAAGTATTGCTGAAACCGTTAATACAAAGTCTCAAGTGATTAGTGTTAGCATTATTATGGGAACGCGCGACCGTGACTTAATTTATGGCATTTTCCTTATTCGAATTAGATGTCATCTTGCTCAAACCAGTCGCGTTCGACCCCTGATAACTCTTTTTGATATGCCCTTCCATTAATCTCGTTTCATCTTCTTTTGCCATCCACCATTTTCAGAATGATCTCTTTCGCAAGGACTTCGTTCTCTGAACTATGTTGCCATAATATGAGGCAACAGGAGAGTGTCTGCCGCCTCGTCGATGCGACCGAGGACCTCCTCATTCGATGTGTGATTATTGAATGAGATACACAGTTGCGTTGCATACGGAGTTGCGCTGCCGCCAACTCCGCATCTGAGCTGTTTGAATTCTTCTCCTAGTGTGTAGTTTTCGGTTCTATACAGCAAGGTGGAGAAAACCAACGTCCTGACCAGCTGGATCATTGTAATGAGTTGCATGTCTTTTGTCCTTCCATTTGTAGTGATGTGTTCTTCTCATTCTTCTCGAGTTTTTATTCTGGCAATCGCCATCGTTTGCAATGAACTGTCTTGGAATCGTCACAGTTCTTTAACATTTTTGTTTTTAATATTCAATATGTAGATTTTCATAAGAATTAAGATATTCTCTGTTAACAACCCGAGATATTGTTGTATACTCACTCAGTGTCATAACATGATCTCTCCTTATTTTGGGCGCAAGAAAAAAACGGAATTCTGATGATCGACAATAATATACTAAATTGCAAATCATTCCATATTCAGACAGCGCCATTTCTAATGACAAATAATGTGCCGATCCCTAAATCGGTGATGAATGGCGACAAGTTGATTCGAATTTCTAGCTAATCTTGTAATCAACATTGCAATTTGAGCAATAAGAAGAAAAAGACGTGGCACGCAAATTTTTGCATTAATTTATGTTCCCGTAGAGCTGTGAATTCATGCGTGAATTTACCTTGGCGGCTCCCATCGTTGCTAGTTTTTGAACCTCTGTAGCCGTAAAGCATAACTCTATATATACACTGCACAGTGTACAATTTAGGTACCGGAATGGTTGGAATTCTTGGTACTAAGTCATTAAATTCGCTCAGTATTGTTGAAATTACTTGAATGCTGTATCGAGGAATAATTGACGCCGTGTGACTTAATGTCGATGTCAATAGCTTATTAAATTGCCTCACGCTAAGTATGTCAAATCTCAAGAGAATCGTACACAGAATGTCGCTAAAATATCGAAATTTTATGTGTTTCTCCAAAATATGGCAAAAGACTTAACAAGTCTCCATAATATGGCGAATGTCCAAAATCTCCACATTATGAAGATTTTGTGGATTTTTCATATCGCCATATCTCTTCGATTGTTCATAATGTACGACATATGGAGCTTGACTAATGGTTGCAATAAACTGTGAATCACTATAAACCTATGTATCGTTAATTGAAATGAAAATGATCTTTCATTGCAACATTTGAAAATCTCCGAAGATCAAGTACAGCACTTCTCTTTGTATCGCGAAATTCAGCAGTATTTAAAGGCTCCTTTATATTTCGAGATATCGCAATTGCACTCGATCTGAAATTAAAACATGAATTCGTCAGATTTAACATCTTTTGCAAAAGTATTACGAGTTCTTATTCTCCGTTCTGGTAAATATTTTTCTAACAGCGGAAATCCAAAGTACAGAAGGAATATATGGTGCGCCCGAGATATCCAAAATCTCCAAAAATTTCTTGGAAGTCAGAATGTATTGACGCAAGGAAAAACAGCAATTCGTGTCAATAAGAAGGTCCTCTCTTCTCAATAGAACATGCTTATGTCATACTTGATGTGATATGAGTTTCAGCTTTATTCACAGCTAATGGTCAATAGTGACGTCACATGCAGTTAGCACGGGAAGAGGGAAAGTCGCGATTAGATAATCACACACAGACTTCCAATATGCGAACGGAACGGCAACGCACAACAGCTCAAACTCCCACACGCCCCCCAGGTCGACAGACCTCACACGCACACCACATCACTAAGTCACCGAATCTATCCGGCGGCTTCCTCTCGCGAATGCTACGACGTAAAATACTGGCCTCATTATCCTCATCATCTTCACCGCTTAAACCGCTTTCATCACTGTTTGAGTATGTAGGAAACGTATCTAACGTACACTCCTCACCAGGGACTAGCCTTAGGTGTGAAACGTGGCGTGCAACGCCATCTTCATTCAGAATAACACTTACGCTAGAACAGATGCTAGTTATCCGATGGGGACCCGACCAAGTACTATCGCACCTCCCCGAAACACTCTTCAGGTAAACTCTGTCGCCAATACTGAAGGGATTTCTATCTAAATCCTCATACTTTGAACTTTCTTCCGAGTCAACCTGCTCAGGGTCTACCCGCTGGATGTGTTTACGCTCAGTAGTCACTCCTGGCTTCTTAGAGGTGGGTGCAAACATTAACTCGTAGGGGCTTTGCCGCTCACCGTCTCTACTATTATTTACCCAGAACGTTGCTTCTTCGATATCTCGGTTCGCTCGCTTGGCACATCTCTTAACAGTACGGTGGACTCGTTCTATAATTGCGTTGCCTTGCGGGCGATAAGCACTAGAAAAAACATGTTTAATCTCCCAATTATCGAATAGCTCATAGATATCTCTACTTCTAAACACGGTACCGTTATCGGATAACACCGAACTAGGAGGACCGAACTCCGCTATAATTTGAGACAACTGCATCGACACTTCAGATGAAGACTCATTGCGCAGCCGTCTCCAAATAGTGTACCGAGATGAAAGGTCGATTATAGTCAAATAAGGAATCCCATTATAGTGAGTTATATCAACTGCTATGTTCTGCCATATAACCGGACTAGTGCTGAAGGCGCCCTTATCCCAACTAAAATTCACCGCCGGATCTATCCTAGCACACCTGTCACAACTACGGACGACTTTCTTTACTAGCCTCCTAGAAACCAAATTTCCTAGCTTCTGTTTGGCTAGATTCAAGGTTCGATCTACACCAAAGTGGCACCTTTCGTGGATCTTTTTAATTTCCATGAGGTTGCGGTTTTGATTATCTGCGCCCTCTGCTACTGCTGCGGATAGAACATTTGCTGTGTCTGCTTGATCTCTCATAACCTGTATCCATTTTTGGGGGACACGAGTGAGGCTGTCCGAAATATTTTCAGCAGATTTCACTAAGTGCGGTTCGACTTTGATTTTTTCGGTTTCTATAATCTCTCTTAGAGTATCAAGTCGACGTTTGATAAGTCTTTCTGATAGAGCACGAGTCTTGACATTGTGCTTTTTATTGATAACTGCCGTCAACCATTTATACACAGTGGATGAATCAGTCTTAATAATTATGTCTCTCTTACCCCAGCGTAGGGCCATATTAAGCCCTTTGATAGCTGCGTCTAATTCACTAATATTGATATGTCCAGTGTCGTTATGTGGTCTCAACCACGAAGCGTCCTCTATTATCTTATCGTTAACTGTCAAGACAACACCTAGAGCTAGGTTGCTAGCATCAGCCCAAACAACAATAGGACTATTTTCAGGGACCGGCCAACTTCCCCTCACTGGATCACCATTAGTCGCTATCTGCCGCATCATCTGATTAATGAGATCCATAACTGGCGTCGTGACACTATCATCCCACTTAAGCTGCGCTAACGAAGTCAAGCGTTGGAGGAAACTACAATAAACGCGCAACCACCCAGCAACTGGAAAGTGGCCTAACAGCTCTCCTATGATGCCATTAATTTGACGCCGAGAACACTGTCCTGAAGGTATGGTGGGAATAGTTTTATCTCTTTGCCATGACAAGTCATCGTTCACTCGGATGCCCAGTACACGAACTCCTGCAGGATTCCCTAAGCTAACGGGTTCCTTGGTCAGTAATCCCCACTTTGACAGGTGATTTTTGACATGAGAGACGCTTACTTTACTTTCGTCAATGAATAAGTCATCCACGTAGCTGGAGACAGATTCCTTCAATTCCTTTTCAAGTGATATCACTTTATCTACTACTGCTGTCATAATTTTAGGAGCGACGGAGAGACCGAACCCCAGCCTAGTGAGCAAGTATATTTCATTTTTCCATCTAACGGCCTGATGCACCCACAGTGACTCATGCACTTGTATTTGTAAATAAGCTTTACGTAAGTCTAAGAGGGAACAATTAGACCCTCGTTGCCGCCATTCCCGAAGCCTATCTGAACATAGAGGTACTGAGCCCCCTGGAAAACTTTTAACGACCTGGTTCAGCATTCGATAATCTAAAACCGGGCGAATCTTTTTTTCATCTCCTTTATCTTGGAGCACAGCCATGGTAGGCAAAAAACTCTGAATTTCACCATGCTGAGTGGCGTCATACTTTACTAGTATCCCCTCGCTAACCCAAGAATTCATTTCGGCATCGAAGCCATTCCGATCGCGGGGTTTCACATAGTCAATAGGAGTTTTATGCAAATTATCGGTATTACCACCCTCGGTCCACTTCCAGCTAGCTACCCATCGACCTTCAACGAAGCTGGCGGTAAAGTCGCTATCACTAACGCTTAGGCTTTGCGGGGCCCAGTCAGCGTCGATACTGACGGCAGCTGTAACATGGGTGATGTTTGGGGAGAACTTAACCGTAACTTCTCCCTCACAATAGCTGAGTTCGAGTCTCTTGTGAGATAGAATGTCTAAACCTAGCACAACATCGACATCAAGCGGCAATCGTTTAACAACATGTGCTTTCACCGGGCCTAACTCAACGTCATCGTCCGTCACAACAGACCTGAGCATGACAGCACCACAAGTATGCAACTTGTCCTTATTCATCAGCTCTAAACACAGACTAGACTGCTCGCGACGTTTCCCCTTAGCCCTGTGCTCACCTAGCAAAGTAACGCTGCAGCCGGTATCAATCAGCACTCGCAGTTTGTGTCCATCGATCCACATCGTCCGGATTAATGCGCGGATGCGGGGGCAGCATGATCCGGCACATCCACCTCCGCACGTCCGTATCCCGAAGCAGTAGACTTGGGGCAATGGGATCGAAGATGCCCAACTTCTCCACAGCTGTAGCAGATAGTGTTGCAGTCCCGAAGAAGATGTCCGATACGCTTGCAGCCGCTGCAGCGCGGTTTGTTTGTTCTCTGCGGATCCCAACGTTGGCGTGTTCCGACGCTGGTTGTTCCAGCTGCCGCAATGTCCAAAAGTTCCGATGGGTTCGCCAGAAGGGCTTTAGCACAGGAAATGATCTGGGACAGCTCCATCTTCTCTCCACATTAAACCTTGACTTGAGGTACAATTTGTTTTGGCAGTGCGTCCACGAGATGATACGAGACGAGTTGTTCCGGTACTGCGCTTCGGTTGCCGATCATGACGCCAAGAGCGCTCTTGATCTGATCCACGACCAGGTCTACTGACTCTCCCGGTATCAGCTTCGTTTCTTTCAAGTCTTGCCATGCGCGCAGCTTTGAGCGGCCAAACATTCGCATGAGTTCGGCCTTAATTGCGCTAGGTCGGATTGCTTTGCAGGGGGCATCTGCTTCCATGTGGTGTAGGCCGCTCCCTCCAGGAAGATAGGTAGGATTTTCGCCAGTCGGTCATCGGTCTTCTCGTCCTTATTCTCAATGGTGATTTCGGCTGTTAGCAGGAACTTATCCATCCAGAATTCAACATCTTCTCCTCTGCCGCCCGAGAATTTCTTCACCGCGTCGATTAGCTTCATTCCCGCCTTTGCCGTGATAGCTTGTATTGACACAAGGAAAAACAGCAATTCGTGTCAATAAGAAGGTCCTCTCTTCTCAATAGAACATGCTTATGTCATACTTGATGTGATATGAGTTTCAGCTTTATTCACAGCTAATGGTCAAAAGTGACGTCACATGCAGTTAGCACGGGAAGAGGGAAAGTCGCGATTAGATAATCACACACAGACTTCCAATATGCGAACGGAACGGCAACGTACAACAGCTCAAACTCCCACACAGAACTACTAGAAATCGAGTTGAATCAATGTATATTTTGTCCATCCTTTTATATATATAGGCTTATAAATTTTTATTCAAACGATTGTCGAAGTTTCTATGCCATAGCTTTTCCCCATAGCTATTCCATTTGGAAATAAGTCGAAGCACACTCTCCCATTTCCATTAACAGATCTGTATATTCATTGGTATGCCGTGACACGCTGAAATATATGATTTAAAGCGTATAATGACCTGAAGTCTCATTTCGATTATTTTGATTAGGAGTGCTACTTATCTGTTGATTTGATATCCAGCAGTCACTCTCTCTTTTTTGTAAGGATAGCAGACAGAAGGTGCTGTATTCCAGAACATACTTAAATATTCCATACACGTATTCCGGAGCTTACTTATTACCGATATTGATTTTCATAGAGAGCTGTTGCTGATATATATTTCATTTCAGTGGGACATTTGGCGAACTGCATCATCCTTCAAGCTCAGTTGTATATCCGCGGCAAATGTCATGGAGTACATTCATTTTTTCTTCAAATTCGTGATTTCAATTCTCATGAGCCATTAGAGGGTGAGTGAAGTTTTATGTAAATTGATCGGACATTCATATTTTTGTGATACCATTGCATTCTATAAACGACGTCTTGGATACGTCTTCCTTGGAAGTCGCGTTTCTGTCGGTTAGATCGTTCAGTGTGCAGTGTTAGAAGATCAGTGTTGGTGCCTGGCATTGACAATGCGGTATGCACTGCATAGCAGCAATGCATCTCCAAATAACGGATTTTTACAATATAATTTTATCCTTAAGGATTTTGTACTATTTTGGAAAAAATTATGTGACTGAGAGACAGTGAATGATTTTTCTCCGTCGGTTTTCTCTCCCAACAAACACAACACCGAATTGCAACCCGTGGATAAAGAGAGTAAGTCGCAATTTGTAGGGATTCTATCATTCATTTCTCAACAGACGCATCACTGCTGCTCTAGATGCTGACCTCACAGAGTTGCGCACTTGGTGACACTTGATGCTTGATATACGTGTGCTCAGTCGTCAAGCAGGAGACCAACACCAACTGCTTTCGCAAAGGCATTGGCAGTGCTTTCGCGAGGACATTGGCAGTGCTTTCGCAGCGGCATTGGCACTGCTTTCGCGAGGACATTGGCACTGCTTTCGCGGGAAGACATTGGCACTGAAAACATGAACCTGTCGTTCTCCTGTCCCTGAGGGCATGACACTGGAAGATGTTGTAAAACAAGTGGATCTTGCGCCATTGCGTTGACCATCCTCCAAATGCAGTTGAAGCACTATATTGCCTACAGCGCCTCCGACGATTTGTTCAGACTGAAGGCATTTCCTTCACAAAATCTCTTCAGCATGTTCATTTCTGCATTTTTCGCTCTGAGAAGCAAACAACCTTGGAAAGATTCCTGAACCTCCATCCCCGCTTATAATTGGGAGACCGATGTATTGATTATTCTTTCTGCAGTATAACTCTCATCGTAATTTTCTTAGCATGTGTGCATGTAGGATACAGTGATTTAAGTGTCACGGCGATGTCACAGTTGTGTACTACATGATATTTTGTTCTATGATGTATGCACGCATACAACCATTACGATTAGTAGCACGCTTCTTTGCTACTCTCGAGAGCGTGCTTCTTAGCGGTGTGTACTGCTTCATGCTTGCTGTGTCATACATCGATCGTATTGTCAATCAGACGGAACTTTTCACGTTCAATATGTATTGAAGGTATTCATCTCATCGAGTCTGGTGAAAAATGTGTTTCGAAACTGTTGTTTACCTTCGGTACACTACATTGACAGTATCTGACTATAGCATAATTTGAGTGTGAGCACTGTAAAACGGCACATTTAAGTGGCATTTTAGTCATTTTTCGTACTATGCTGCTATGCGAATATTCAAGTCTTCTTGTATGAAGCTGAAATCAATGAAGGTTATTTATAAGGACAGTTGTTGGAGAATTTTGAATGACTTGTTTGTTATGGACAAGGAAGTTCAACACCGCTAACCGGACAAAAATGGATTACTTCATTAGAATTAATGTTTGCGGTAGCTTTTCTGTGTTTACTTTCCTTGAATGATTTTGATAATGGTGGACTCCTCTGTATGACAGAGTAGTAATTAATAGCGCTGCCATAGATAGTTCAATGATAAAGATGGAGTTGCCTGTCGTAGGAAATGTGCCCTGACATGAATTTGTGACTACCCAGGATGTGAAATTTTTTCAATGTAACCATTGCTTTAGGTAGTACCTTGGCTCGGAATATTCGGCATCACCGCAGACAGGATGAATCCATATCGGCTTCTGCCACTTTAGGGTCGCTCTGCTGATGGTCGCCGCCACCTGCAATAAACCGCCACTCTGACGAAGTGTTTGAAAAATAGACCGACACCCTGTAATAGAATACCATTTCCTATAATTCGGCAGTGCAAGTAGTGAGCACCAAGATATTTGTTTTTGTAGGGCCGGTTCTTTGTGTGATGTGTTTTTGCGCTTCTTCATGTGTATTCGTGTCTTCTGAATTTGTCTTTGACTGCTTCATTATTAATAATTGCTTTATAATCACTAAGTACCTGTAATGTTAATCACGATTTGTACAGTTTGCATATTTTACTAGATAGATATACCTACGTCGTAGTACACCGGACGAATAGGGTATATTACAAGGTATATTATCAGTAGTAGTGACACTAAACGTTCTGCATTGAACATAAAGCTCAAATCTCATAAAGCATAATTCAATACACTTTATTTGATTTATAAAACGAATACAGGGTCAATGATAAATGAATTGTATTGAATAGCTTTCGACCATGTCCTTGTCAAATCTATAAAACAGCAACTACTTACAACAGAGTAATAAGAAAAGAAGGAATATATTTTTGACAGTGTACCACAGAAATTTTTCAAAATTAGATGCCAACTGAATACTACAATGAATGTTAGACAAGATATCATTTTACATACTGCTATACATTTCTCTGAAGATGCAGTGCGCGGTTCCTTTCATATTCTTCAAGCAACGGAGGGAAAACCACGATTGACCGGTGTAGTCGTCTTTATTCCAGCGACAAGTTTCGACCGGTGCTTCGGTCCTGTTTTCCCTCCGTTGCTTGAAAAAAACTGCTATACATTGCATTGATTCCAGGTCTTTTGGTTTTTATAATATATCTCTCACAAATTTTGCGTTCGCAAACATTAGTGAGATTACGTTGTAGGATTTCTACTTTTGTGTCATTGACAGGTGGAGGCAATCGATGTTTGTTGGTAAAAAAATATTGGTGAACAAGGATCTTATTAGTAATGGTCAAAAGACCGTTCCAGGACACCATAAAATCAAAAAAATTGGTATCTTTAAAAACGACATAAATTCATGAATTTGAACCCTTTTTCAGGTTTTTAAGACCTAAATACATGAATTTAGTCTATTCAAAAAGTACCATTTTTTCAAAAAATGACATTTTTAAAAACGACATAAATTCATGAATTTGAACCTTTTTTCAGGTTATGAAGACCTAAATTCATAAATCGGCTAAAGCGCTAAAGCGCTAAAGCCAGAGGAGCTTCGCTCCGATTTGGGCGTTTTTAAAAATACCCAATTTTCAAATTTTTCAAAATCTCAAATTTGAGAATTACAATCGGGCGAAGCGCGAAGCCCTAGAACCTTCGGTTCGATTTTCATTGCTTAAATCATGACCGTTCCAGGACACCAAAAATCATAAAAGTTGAGAATTTCATGAATTTTATCCATCTTTCAGGTTTTTAAAATATATCATGTGTCTAAAAATATTTCTTTAAAAGTGGAAGAAACAAAAGTGGAAGAAACAGCAAGAATATATCCTTCAATATCATATGAACGTAGTTCTGCTACCCCCTCCCTTCTAACTTCTAGCGGCCCCTTCTGTCTTCTAGGGGTCTCTTAAGAAATTTTTTTATTATAAAATGAGCAACATAAATGAGTTTTTTAAATTATATGGAACGCAAACTACGACAAATTTCGACCTAAAGAAAATCGCAAATGAATTAGGAATAAAGAATTTTCATGTTCTAATGAGAAACGAATTACAATTCCTAAAAAATAGGCCATCAGGAACCTTCAGTTCCCGGAACAAAGTTCCATCAATAACTGTAAATTTCATAACGAATCTTCACACTTCAGACCAAAACGGCGTACATTGGTCAGCAGGTATCTTTAGTAAAAACGGAGATAATTATTATTTTGACTCATACGGTTTGCCCCCTACAAATGAAGTAAAAGAATTACTTGGAACGGGAACATACAATACGTTTCAAATTCAAACACCAGGCACTACTTATTGTGGACAATTATGTTTATACGTTTTGTACAAATTACAAAAAGGAGTACCATTTCTAGATATTATGTTAGAGTTAAACAATCTATAACTCAAGCGAAGCTAGCTAAAGCGCCACCTAAAGGTTAAAGCTCTGTTTTCTGTAATTCATTTTGATAAAAACGGCCTCTGATATCCTCATTATCTAAATCTTTAATTTCATAAGTAATCGGATAACTTTGATTTATTTTGCAAACTTCAAATATTTCTTTAGTCCAATAGCCAACAAAGCCTTTTTCAAATTTGTTCTTATATTTAAATATTCTAACTCTATCTCCAATTTTAAATTTCGGCTTAAGTTTCTGCAAATTCGGTTTACTCTCATTCAAATTATTATTCTCGAATATTTTTTTTCTTATCAAATCAGGGTCGTCAGAAGCATTCTTTGGAGTTTCTTCAATACCAGAATGAACTTTATTATTGTACTCTTCTACAATTCCTGGTAATATCTTCAACCATTTCTGATTTCTTTGCTCAGTAAATTTCTTGAATAATTTATTTTTTAACGTCCGATTGAATCTTTCTATCACTACAGCTTTTCCAGCGTTTTCAGTTGAATAAACAGTTTCAAATAGTGGCTGAACGTTTCGGTTATAAAATTCCGACCCTTTATCAACAAACAATTTTTTTGGCTTTCTCTTACTTTCTTTAAAGATTTCTTCAAACGCATATTTAACTGATAGACCACTTTTATTTTTTAAAGGTTTTACCCAAGCGTATCGTGTATATAAATCTATAACTGTCAATGCGTATTTGTAGTCAGACTTTGTCTTAGAACCTTCGGTTCGGTCCCTTTCATTCGGCATATGAATAAGATCAGCACTCCAAATATCATCTTTATTAAATACTTTTACTTTTAATAAATATTTAGGCTTTCTATATTCTTTATGAATTTCAGATGCATAAACGTCTGAATTATGATTTTCATTTAAACCCTGACCGAATAATATTTTAGCTTGTAAAGCTTTCTTAACAATCATTCTTTCAATTTTTTCTCTAAATGTAGGATTCTGAATACTATCTAATTCTTGAATCATCTTCTTATCAGCTGCATGACGAGAACTTAGATCATGATTTCGATAAGCTAAATCATGCCTGTAAGCTGCGGCATCTACTCTATTTATCGGTTCTTCACCTGGTTTCGGATTATTATTCTCATCTAGTCTTATATCTAATCGAGTTCCTGGCCCAGTATATGAATGACCAGGAAGATGTTTTTCTTTCGAATATTTACTCCAAATAAATCCAGGAAAGTTTTCTAATGTTTTTTGTATATCACCACCGAAGTGGTATGGAACTTTGTTCTTGTCACCTCCAATATGCTGACAGTTTGAGTTTTTATTTTTGTTTAATAGATAATTTAATAAATCTAAATTAGCAATTTTTAATTTAATTAAATTTTCTGAATTTGTGGAATTTGCGGTATCCATTTTAAAAGATAAAAAAATTAAGAAGATAAAAAAAATTGTTTTACCGAAAAGAACCAAAGGTCCTGAGGTTATTACCTTATCATACTAGGACTTAGATATATTCCAGAACCATCTTTAGTTTCTTTAATTTCAATTAAATCATCAACATTGTGGAGAATATTTTTAAGAACTCGTTTTCCTTCATCAACTAATTTTAATTTACTGATAAAATTATCTACTATTCCTTTTCCTTCGGGCGAAGCCCTGGAAGACATCTCCGATGTCCCTTCACCCCTAGCAACTTTCTCTAACTGTCTGTTATGACGTTTTTGTTCTTCTAATGCTGCCTTCTCTGATTTATTTTTATTTACTGCTTGGACAATACCAGCTGTCCCACCTGCAACACTTCCTGCAGCTGCTATGCCTCCTATTATTAGTGGAATTAATGGGAGAATACCGCCATTCTTTTCTTCTTGTAATTGAATATTCTCTATCATTGGTTTACTTATGTAATACTTTTTTTTATTAATAGTAATAGTTTTAGGGGTATTTTTGTCAACAATATTACGTAATTTTAATTCAACAGTTTTATTATTAATATTACTTTTCGCTTGCGACATTTTTAATAAAAAAATTTTAAGTTATCAAAAATTTAAATCTATTCTAGTTACCAAAAAATTTTAAGTTACCAAAAATTTTAATCTATTCTAGTTATGAAAAAATTTTAATTAACCTATCGGAGCAAAGCTCCTCTGGCTTTAGCGCTTTAGCCGATGCTAACCATCTTTCCATTAAGAATTTCAATAGAATATTTTGCATCTTCTAGCAATAAACCATAAGCCATCAATGAAGTTGTGGAATCTTTCTTTTCAATATTAATTGTTACATCACAACCATTTTTAATAATATCTTCAGATTGTGCACTTAAATCGAAACAGAAAATTGGATATAAATGTCTCCAATCTCCAGGAGTTAATTGTGGTTCAACTCCAAATTCTATACAAAGATTTCTATAAGCATCATATCCTTCCATAAATTGATTATTGGTATCATCGAATCTTAATGGATCAATTGGATATCGAGTTTGATTTAATGAAACTTGTAAACTTCGAATTGTATTAATATGGAAGATATTATTGTTCTTATCAAAACTTGGAGAATTATTTCTTTGAAATGTTAGTAATAAATATCTTGGTGTATTCGCAGTTCTAGTAAAATGCCAGTTAAATCTTTGTTCGGAAAAAGTTACTGAACTAGCAGTTCTCTTTAGAAAATTAACTGGAATTGGTTTGTTAGTATTTAATCTTTTTGCAATAGCTGTTTCAACCTCTAAACTAGGAGTAATATGCTTAATCCACCATTCAAGTCTATCAATTTTTAAATATGCTTTTTTCCCAGTCTTACCAAAAAAGATTAATTCATTATTTGCTGTACGATGAATTATTAATTTAAATTTTAATTGATATGATATTTTATCATAATCTAAATATCCGAATAATGGAGACAATGACCAATTTACTGTCTGTTTACTTTTTTTGTTAAATTCACGTCTTTCTTTATATGCTTCATTATTTGTTTTATTTAAATGTTTTGCAATATTTTCTACATCTTTCGCAATTCCTGCGGCATCTGTTCCAGCGTGAGTTAAATCCTCAATAATTATACCATCATTAGTATCAGGAAACCAACCTTCGATTTCATTCTTTTTATTATTTTCACCAATTATTACAAATCTAAGCATTGTATCAATTACACCTGGAGAATCACTTATTGTTTCTATATTTTGAGTTGCAACATCTAAACGCATTTGTGTAAATAAACTTGGGAAAAAATTATTCTCTAGTGTAATATTATCGGTATCTGGTAATGGTGTTGTAAAATTAGCATCAGAATATAGAGAATATTCACAGTGCAAAAATGAATCAGGTAAATATAAATAACTCTGCTGATTATCAACTTCAAAGATTAAATCTCCTCCAGTGTTTACTCTACTGGAAGATCCGGGATTCATAGCAATTCTTATATAGTCATTCTTTTTTTGATTGTAACTGGTGAACGGAGGATCATCTAATCTAAATTTATTTTCGATAAGCGAAGACATTTTTATAAGAAATAATTTGACTTTTTGTTTTTCTCACAGATAGAAAAAAAATTTTTATTAAATATAATTTTAGAATTTTACTAAATATAATTTTAGAATTTTACTAAATATAATTTTAGAATTTTGCTAGACCAGCTCCGCTATGAATGCCATTACCTCTTATTTCTTCAATTGTTTTTTCATTATGTTTACTATCAGACGGAGCTCCGCTCCTCAAGGTTTCCCCAACAGCAATGTTAGCAATTTTGTTTTTTGTTTCATCTGAAAGTTTTTTTAATTTTTTTAGTTCTTCAGAATCATTCTTGAGTTTACGAATAGCTTCTAGTTGTTTTAATTCGTTTTGTGATTTAACAGCATTTGATATTGCACTAGCTGTACTACCTATAGCAGCTGCTCCTTTTGCAGCAGATGTAATCAAATCTTTATTATTTTTAATTAAGTTAACGATACTACCAATACCAGAAAAGATGCCATCCCCTTCTTTTTGGACGGCACCTGCGGTGCCTAGGAACTTTTCTGTTCCGACTGTTTCTCTATTATCATAATGATAAACAGGATTCATACGTGGTTCATGAGAAATTTTTTGATTTGAAGCAAAATGTTTAAGATTGTGTTTATAAATTATAGGCATTTTTTAGGAATAAATTTGACTTTTTGGGAAAAATATAAATTATAAAAAATGTTTATTTTTTGTTCTTAACTTTTGCAGATTGCGTTTTTGGTTTAACTTTATCAGGAACCAAACCTGCATCAATCATTCTTTTTATTCTATGATTTTCTTTCATAATATTTCTTTCTTTTATTAACTCTTCTAATTGTTTAATTCTTTTAAAATTATTAGCTCTAATTTTATCCATTTTTTAAAATTATATACTTTTATATACTTTTATATTTTTAAAATTATATTTATATTTTTGTATTTTTTAAATTATATTTATATTTTTTATGATTCTTATTTTTTATAGGTAAAAAATATTTAAATTAATATTTACAATACTCGTTTAAGATTTACGTTTATGAATATCTAACAACTTCGAGATAACTTTATTAATTGCCTGTTGCACTTTATCTATTGCGTCAAGTAGCGTGTGATGTACTTTAATTTCTCTTCTATTAACTTGCATTTTCTGCTGATTAATCTTCAACGCCGTTTTAAGAGCATTTAACTTAATTTTAAGAACATCTAATTGTCTTTTAACAGCATCTAACTGTTCTTTATTTTCTTTAGAGTTTTCTTGTAAATTTTTCTTTAATTCATTTTCTAAATTGATTTTAAGAGTTTTCATTTTATCAACTTTTTCATTAAGTGAGTTTACTTCATTTATTATTCTATTCATCTTTTTCATTTGTTGAGTAATTTTAGAACTCAATTCATCAACACTTTTTTGGAATGTAGTTTGTAACTGCTTTAAATTTTTTTTAATTCTTTCAGGTAGTTTTTCTATTTCATCTTCTAATTGTTCTTTTAACATTTTTATCTGATGTTTATTTTTAATGACTGCAGATTTTAAATTTAAAGAAAGTAATATTAAAATTTTTGATTGTTCTGAAATCTTTTTAAAAAGTTTTGCTATATCTGCTTCTAGCTCTCTATCCTTTTTATCAAGTTTTGATAATTTTTCGTTTAATGATTTGTCATTAAGTTTAAGCAACTTTAATTCATTCATCAGTGGAACCAAAACATCGTTTATATATTTTTCCTTTAAGTCATTGATTTGTGTATCAACATATTGTTTATTTGTTAACTCTGTATTTTGTTGTGGAAGAATAGAAAGATGCAATGGACCAGATAAAACGTCTCCAGTTTTCACAATATAATTTTCTATCTCTATTTCTAATTCACGATTATTCGGGATATATGCACCTCCACCAACATTTGGTAACATCATTTTTAAACAATAAAAATAAAATTTTTTCTGATTATAAAAAATACATAAATTATAAAAAATAAAATTTTTCCTAATAAAAATAAAATTTTTCCTAATAAAAATAAAAAATGGAAATGACTCAAATTTGTCAAGTTTGCAATATGCGTTTTTTAAATCAAACACTATTATATTCTCATATGAAAAACACACCATGTGGTATGCATATGAATCAATTACAACCTAATAATATACAACCTAATAATATACAACCTAATAATATTCAACCTAATAATATTCAGAATAATATTCAACCTAATAATAGTATTCAGTATAATAATATTCAATCAGAGCAACCATTACAAAGATTAAAGCATTTATTTATTTCAGATAAAGAACAAAATCTTTATACTGCTAGAATAAATACACCTAGGCAAAATACTGCTAGAATAAATACACCTAGGCAAAATACTGCTAGAATAAATACTGCTAGAATAAATACACCTAGGCAAAATAATAATAATTATTTAGCACAAAATAATAATGTAGCACAAAATAATCCTTTTGTTCAAAATAATCCTTTTGTTCAAAATAATCCTTTTGTTCAAAATAATAATGTAGCACAAAATAATTATATTGATAAAAATCAATTTGTTGAAAGTAATAACAAAAAAATATGTTCCGGATGTAATAAAAATATAACATCAAAAAATTTTGCACGTCATTTAAAATTATGCGAACAAACAGAAGAGGTTAAAAAAGAAAAAAAAGATAAATTAAAAGATCAGTTATGTCGTAATTGTAATAAATATTTTACAAATCAAGGAATTACTAATCATTATAATTCTTGTATAAGTTCTACAAGACAATGTACAAGTTGTCAAATTACTAAACCTAAGACAGAGTTTTATGATAGTAAATATCAGTGTAAGGATTGTTTAAAAGAAAAAGTTAAATGTAGAGGTTGTCAAAAAATTATATTAAAGAAAAATTTTCAGCGACATGTAACACTATGTCCAAAACTTAATCAACATAATAATCAACATAATAATAATTTATGTCAAAATAATAATTTATGTTAAAATAATAATTTATATTAGTATTTCAACTAAAATAGTTGTATTTCAACTAAAATAGTTGTATTTCAACTAAAATAGTTGTATTTCAACTAAAATAGTTGTATTTCAACTAAAATAATCTTATATATATTAAAATATTATTTTTATAAAGAATAAAATATTATTTTATTAAAATATTCTTAAGCATTCCGGAAGAGAGGAGAGGTATAAAAATACTTCTTTTGAGTATAGGAACAAAAAGTCCGACACATTCCGGAGGTTCTACAGAGGTTAAAAACACTCATAAGAGTGTAAGAATGCGAGTCCGGAATCAACAAATAATAACTCCTAAATTTTTTATTTAAAAAATAATAAATGAATAAAAGCGAAAATTTGGAAGATTTATATTCACCGGTTATAATTAAAAGTGATAAAAGTAATAAAAGTAATAAAAGTAATCTAAGTCGTCATAAATCTCTTAATGCAATAAACGAAATAATAAATAATTATATGAATAACACTGAGTTTCAAGATACACTAACCCCTCAAGATCCGAATCTAAAAGATATTAATAATATTGTAGATAATCCTATATATAATACTAGATATAATAATAATAATATAGATAAAAATATATATAATAATATAGATAAAAATATATATAATAATATAGATAAAAATACATATAATAAAAGATATTTAGAGACACTACCCCCTAATTCATCTCTTAATAAAAAAATACCACAATCAGATCTTACACGTCTTTGGAATTTTTTAAAATTTCATTGTATAAAAATATTGTTAGCATGTATTTTAATATTTTTTATTTATCATCTTGTTATATGTATTGGAAATCAATGGGGTTACTTTCTAACAGAGGAACAAAAGAGAATAATTTTTTATAACCAAGAAAAAAAAACTTTTAAAGGATGGAAGACTGAGGAAGATAAGATTAAGGATAAAACTAATAATAAAAATATTAAACAAGGTAAAATGTATCAAGAAAATTTACATTTCATTGTTTACGGTAAAACTGGAAGTGGTAAGACTACGTTTATTAAAAAATATATAAACCAATATTATAAGGATGAAACAAAAGTACATATTTTTTGTATGCATACTTCTGAATGGCCAACTTTTACAAACGTCTATAATGATAAACAATTAGATGAGTTACAAGATATGGAAAGTTTTGCTGGTACACCTGAAAATAAATCTTTATTAATTTTAGATGATGTTGCAAGTTTATCAAAACAAAAAAATATGTCAGAAATATTTACAAAAGGAAGACATCAAAATATTCAAATAGTTGTATTAGCTCATAAAGCTTGTGATGTAGATAATAAGATTAGAGAAAACATTCAAACATTTTTTACAACTACACAAAATAATGCAGCATTCTTTAATGATATTAATAAAAATTATAAAATGAATATGCCTTTATCATATTATACACATCATAAATATGGAATAATACGTGTTGACACCATAAGTGAACATATGCAAGTATATGATAAAGATTTAAATATATTAGTAGATACCGAACATGAAATCTATAATAACTCTCAAGATTTTGATATTAGAATATATGCAAATACAAAACATTTATCAAATCAAGTTATAGAACAAATAATTATCTTTTTAGAATCCGAAGCAAAAGTACCATTAAAAATTATTCCTGATACATTTTATTTTTATTTTGATCATTATTTAAATGCAAAATTTGGTATACCAATACCTAAGAGATTACAAGATAATGAAACATTAAACTATTTGAAAATTGCAATCAATGATGTTAGAAACGGATTAAGAAAAGCAACCCCAATAATATCTGATGTTAAATCTACATTTTCTGATGCTAAATCTACATTTGATGAAGCCAAAAAAACATATAATGATATAAAACCATTAATAAATGGTGTAAGTGAAATACTTAATAATTAAACAAATTTATCATAATCAAACCGAAGGTTCTAGGGCTTCGCGCTTCGCACGATTTTGCAGATATATTAGAATTTTTCCATTATATATATTTAGAATTTTTTTCTCTAAAAAATTAAAACAAAAATTTTTTTTAAAAAAAACTAAAACACAAATTTTTTCTTTAAAAAATAAAAAATGAAAACATTTTATTGTGTCTTATGTAAAAAAAAGTTACAAACAAAAAGAAGTTATCAATCTCATCTACAAAGTAAAATGCATTTACAAAATGTAGAACGAGTTGATGAAGGAAATATATTAAAATTAAATAGTTATAAAAACTATCTAGAAACATTGCCTACTGATATAAAAGTTAAAAAAATGTTTGATGATTATTCACATTCGGAATATAAAAAATTTTTTAATAGTGAAGATGAAGCCGTAACAGATATAAAATATTTATTTAGCGATACTGATGAATTTAACGAAATAGATGAATTTGATGAAGCCGTAACAGATATAAAATATTTATTTAATGAATCGGTTGAATATAATGAAACCGATAAAACTTTTTCTGATATTCTAACCAACTTTTATAATATATTTAAGAAATCTTTCAAATGTTATATGAATGTAGAAGTACTTTATACAAAAAATGGACCTGATGGAATTCCTGAAGAAATAATACAAGGACATTTTACAAATTCGCAAGAAATTCATAATGTAAATGATATACAACCCATATTTGAATCGATGATACTTAAATTAGAAAATTGTATAATTGAAGCCCAGTTACGTGAATCTGGTTGGAGATTTGTTAAAATAATATCTAAGAAAATAGTAATTGATAAATATAAAAATAATACTGGTGGTAGTTATGTTCCTTTACCTTTCAGTTCACCACAATTAATCAACATAAAAAATGAAGATGATTATTGTTTTCTGTGGAGTATTATAGCACATTTACATCCTGCAAAATATCATAAAGAAAGACTAAGTCATTACAATAAAGAAGAATACATAAGTGAATTTGATCTTTCTGATGGCTTAGATGAATTTCCATATGATTATAATAGGTTACTAAAGTTTCATAAAAAGAATAAAAATTTAATAGAAGTAAATGTTTTTGAATTAAATGTGAATTATGTTTCTATTGGTAAAATTATTCCACTTTACTCAGATTCAAAAAAATTTTATTTGAATAATAAAAATTTTTGCCAATCAGAAATAGTATATAATGATAGAGGTAATTACATGCATCATAATATTTTTTACCAAGGAAATATAATATGTACTGAAAAATTTGAACTTGTTAAAACACTAACACCAATAATGATTAATCATAATAATTATAAAGGACGTGCTGATGATTATAATTACAAATATTCATCTTTATCTTCAGAATACCAACAAAAATTAGAAAATTTAAATGAAAGTTTACAAAAATGTAAAATAGATTATCAACAACAAACACAAATGTTACTACAAGAATATCACCATAAATATCAAAATAAGATAGAAACAATTCAAAAATTAAATGAAGAAAATAATAAAGAATTAAATGAAGAAAATAATGAAGAAAATGAAACCAAACAAAAAATAAATGAATCTTTAAAAAAATGTCTACAACAATATAAAGAACAATATGATAAAGAATATATTTATCAGCTACAAATATTAAATCAAAATTATTATCAAAATACATTTAATCTTACAAAAGAAATTAATGAAACACATGAAATATATAAAGATGAATTTGTAAAATTAGAACAGTCAAAACAACCAGCACAAGCGAATATATTATATTATCAGGGTCATTTTATATTGTGTAAAGATGTTTCTATATTTACAAAAACTTCAGATAATAAAAATTTTCCTTGTCTTCAATGTATGACAAGTTTTAGAACTTTAGAAGAAATGAATAGACATTTGGAGAATTGTCAACAAAACGAAGCAGTTCAAAATACTTTTCCAAAAGATGATTATTTAGAATATAATAAATGGTATTTTAAAAATAAAGTACCCTTTACTATTTATTGTGATTTTGAAGCATATAATGTTAATATGACACAAAATCGAACGGAAAGTTCCAGGGCTTCACCCGATTCTGAAAATTATAATTCTGAAAATTATAATTCTGAAAATTATAATTCTGAAAAAAGTGCGCCTAAAAGAAGTGCACCTGGAAAAAGTTCAACTGAACAAAGTAAAGAAAAATATTTATTTGAACAAAAACCATTATGTTGGGGAATGTACATTCATTCAAATTATCCTGAATTATTTAAATCAGAATATTTACAATACTATGGTGAAGACAGTTCAGAAATGTTTACAAAGAAAGTAGAAGAATTACAAGGACGTTTTTCACAATTGCTTGAAACAAATAAACCAATGATACCATTAACGGATGAAGAAAGAAAAGAATTTTATGATGAAATAAATTGTTATTACTGTGGAAAAGGTTTTACAAATAAATATAAAACTGGCAGAGGTAGATATATTGATAAAGTAAAAGATCATGATCATCTAAATGGATTATATAGAGGTGCAGCACATAATTCTTGTAATCTTAATGCTAACAAATTTAAATATAACTTTGTTCCTTTATATTTCTATAATGGTTCTAAATATGATTTCCATCTAGTAATGAAAGATTTATTTTCATCTGAAAAATTACAACAACAAAAAATAAATGTACTATGTAAACAAGAAGAAGAATATTTTTCAATGCAATTAGGTTGTATTAGAATTTTAGATGCATTTAGATTTTTTACTCCTTATTCATTAGATGTTATGGGAAAAACTTTGAAACCTGAACAATGTAAAATATTAAATAAATATAATTTAAAACCTTTAAAAGGAATATTTCCGTATGAGTATATAGCCTGTGGCTCACAGTCGGAGTCTGATATAACTGGAGATAAAACCTGTGGTTCACAGTCGAAGACTGATTTCAATTCTGTGAATAAAATTATGGAAGAAAAACAACTTCCTCCAATAAATAAATTTAAATCAACATTAAAACAATCACAATTATCTGAAGAAGATTATGCAGAAGCTGAAAAAAATTGGAGAGAGTTAAATTGTAAAACAATGTATGATTATACAATGAAATATCTACAGATAGATGTATTAATACTAGCTGATCTTTTTGAAAACTTTCGTGATATGTGTTTAGAATATTACGGAATAGATCCATGTTATTGTTATTCTACACCAGGTTTAACATGGCTAGCAGGATTAAAACATACTGGTGTTCAAGCCGATGGCTCTAGGACAAAGTCCGTTAAACTTAAACATTATAAAGAAAATACATATGATAAATTATTATTTTTTGAATCTGGAATTAGAGGTGGAGTTTCATCAGTTTTAGGTAATAGATATGTTAAATGTTATAATAAGAAAGTAAATCCACAAGAATATGGAATAATGAAACCTTTATCTCCAGAAGAAAAAGAAAAAATATTAGAAATTTTTCGAACGAAACGAGAAGGAGTAGAACGTGAAAATGCAATTGATGAATTCATGAGAGAAAACTATTTGTTATATTATGATTTTAATAGCTTATATTCTTCTTGCATGATACAAGAATTACCAACAGGTGAAATGACATGGTGTAATAATCTTGTTTATCAAAGAACATATGATGGTGAAAATAATTTTGGTTATGTATATGAAGTTGATTTAGTATATCCTGATTATATAAAAGACGCATCAAAATATTATCCTTTCTGTCCAGAAAACAAAATTCCCAATATAGAAGATTTTTCAGATTATCAAAAATCTATAATTCCGAAAAAATACAGACCAACAAAAAAACTTATGTTAACACAAAGTAATAAAGGAAAGTATGTTGTTGAAGGAAGAATGTTAGATTGGTATTTAGATCATGGAATGATTCTCACCAAAATACATCGAAAACTAGAGTATAGAAAATCTAAATGGTTAAAAAATTATATAGAGTTCAATATTGAAAAACGTAAAATAGCTAAAAGAAATAAAGATGATTTTGGAAACGTTTTCTTCAAATTAATGAATAATGCATTTTATGGTAAGACTTTAGAAAATGTACGTAATAGACAAAATATTGAAATAGTTTATGATAGAGATAGATTTCAAAATTTAACAAGGAAACCTACATATAAAAGAACTACTAGATTCAGTGATGAACTTTGTGCTGTTCATCTAAGAAGAAGCATTGTAAAACATGATAAGTTTAATTTCATTGGTTTCACTATATTAGAATTAGCTAAACTATTTATGTATAGTTTTATATATGATTATTTAGCACCTGCTTATGGCAAAAACTATAAATTACACTTTACAGATACCGATTCTATTTTCTTAGAATTAACAGTACCATATGGTTCTTCACTAGATAAAGAAATTAATAAAATAAAAGATATTATTCATCCTTCTGATTTATGTAAAGTAAAAGATGAATTAGAAGGAAATGAAGATTTCATAACAGAAGCTATATTTTTAAAATCTAAATGTTACTGTTATGATACAACTAATAATATTAGGACATCGGAGATGTCTTCCAGGGCTTCGCCCGTTAAAACACATAAAACATTAAAAGGAATTTCAAAGGCATCAGTGGCTAATCAAATAACATTTCAAGATTATAAAAATGCATTATTTAATAATGAAATAAAAACTGCATGTAATTATAGACTTAATTCAAAGAAACATAAAATGTATTTAAAAGAAGAACATAAATTAGCATTAGATCCATTTGATGATAAAAGAAAAATTTTACCTGATGGAATAACTACTGAACCTTTTTAATTTTCTAATTTCTATTTTCTAAATTTAAAAATATAACAATATAAAATATTATAAAAATAAAATATTATAAAATAAAATAATAATAAAAAATTATCATATAAAAATGGATAAAGTTAGAGCTGATAATTTTAAAAGAATAAAACAATTAGACGAATTAATAAAACAAAGAAATATTATGAAAGAAAATCATCTTCAACATAGAATGACAAAAGCTGGTATTCAATCTGATATGTTTGATAAATTAAAAATAACTGAAGAAGTAAAAACTGATTATAAAAAAACTGTCGAACCATTTAAAACTCTTGAAAAGGAACTTAATGAAAAACGTGTTGATATAGCGGATCCTGTACTTAAAACACTATTAGATGACTATGGTTTATTAGAGGCAAACATAGATAAAAAATTACCAAAATCTATGTTATTCGAACATTCTACTTTCTTTTTAGATAAAAAATTATTTGCAAGATTTTATCTTGGTGGTAAAGAAATATTTCCACAACCTTTACGAGGATTAATTTTTACTCCAGATAAAAAACCTATTAGTTTAGATAGAAATTTTGTTGATCTTTTAAGAGGAGCAGATTTAAAAAATTATGCTGTAGAAGATCTAATAAAATATAAAACTATATTAGATAGAGTTGGCACAGTAAAAACTCTTAGACGTTATAAACAATTAGAAAATTTATTATCAACGGGAGTTAAAGTAGGGAAAGGTTTATCTGAAAAACAGAAAACAAAAAAACAGAAAACAGAAACAACCATATTTTTACCAGATGATCCACAAGAATTACTAAATAGATTAAATATTTTAATATCTGCAATAAAAGAAGGACATAATTCTAGTTTCAATGAAATTCATGCTATATTGAAAAGACTGTTAGAAAAGAAGATTCTAAATGAAAAGGATTATAAAAGTGTAGCTGAAATATGTTGTTTCTAATTTTTTATAAAAAAATATTTCATAAAAAAATATTTATTTAATTTTTTAGTTTAAAAATGTGTTCAGCAGATTTAGACAAAATTAATAATCATTTACAAAATTTAACAGAGATTTTGGGTTCATCAAAATTTAGTACGACGTTAAAAATTATAACAACTACTTCATCACACACTTGTAATTTAGAACCCATTCTACATTTAGAACAAAATAAAAATTATCAAATTGCATTGACTAGTTTCTCCACATTTAACACTATTCAAAACGTTATCAAAGATGTGAATGATCAATTTAGATATTCTACTGATAAAGGTAAAACATGGAAAATACTAACTTTTCTTCCTGGTTCTTACGAAGTTGAAACAATATCAAATGAAATTAAGAGACATTTAGGTATACCATTTAAAGATAAGAAACAATTACATTTTGCAGTTGAACCGGCAGTTAATAAATTTTCTCTTACTTTAGACGAAAATCATCAAGTTGATTTTAATCATGATAGATCATTGTCAAAGCTATTAGGATTTAATAAACAAACCTATAGTCAAGGTTATCATTTAGGTGAGAAGATTCCAAAAATAACTGAAATAAATTCAATTGTTGTACATTGTGACATTATTGAAGGAGGATATATAAATGGTAAATTATCAAATTTAATATTCAGTTTTCCAGCTTTTACTGTACCCATTGGTTATAGACTAAATGTAATTCCACAAACATTAATATATTTCCCTATTACAAGAAAAACTATTAACAACATTGGCATTAGAATCACTGATGAGAAAGGACAAGAAATAAATTTTGGAGGTGAAGAGATTATGATAGATCTTTTGGTTCGGGAGGTATAAACTCCCGTTCGAGAGGTATAAACTCCCACGCGAAGCTAGAGAAGTTTAATTTTCTTCTTCTTCTTTAAAAACAAAAATAAAATAAAAATAAAACTTTTTTATTAAAAAATGAGTGAACTACCTCCATTAAAAAAAAAAAAACTTAAATTTAATCATCATCCAAATTTATCTAATAAAGTTTTGTCAGTTATTTGTGGAAGATCAGGTTGTGGAAAAACGTATCTATTGTTTAAAATTTTAACGACTCCAAATTTTTTGGATTATAACAATCTTATAATTTATACAACAACGGCAGAACAACCCGTCTATCAATTTTTAAAATATGGATTTGAAAATAATCTTAAAAAAACAGCAATTGCTTCATTATTCAAAGAATATGAAAAATCTGAAGATGAAGAAGAAATAAATTTGTGGTGTGAAGAAGCAGCAAAAAATAATCAGTTAGTAGAATCTAATAAAAATAACCATATAAAGATACAATTAATAGATGATAGTGGTAATATGCAAGATCCTAGTAAACTAGATAAAACAATGAAACATTGTGTAATTTTTGATGATTGTGTTAATGATAGAAATCAGTCAGTTCAAAGAAATTATTTCACAAGAGGTAGACATAATAACTGTAGTGTATTTTATTTGACACAAAGTATGTATTCATTAGATGGAAGTGTTATTAGAAAGAATGCAAATATATTTATACTATTTGAAATAAATGCAAGAAACTTAAGTGATTTGTTAAGAGATTTATGTATAAGAGATAAAGATGAATTTAAACAATCGTGTAATAATGCTTGGTCAAAAGATTATGGATTTATCACAATTAATATTGATAAAAAAATTCATGAAAGAGTTATCGAACAATTGTTTACCGAGTAATAAAAATATACAAATATAATGTTTTAATATTTTATTTTTTATTATCAGCTTTAATTTTGTCTATTTTTTTAAAATATAATATTTGAATTTTGTGGTAACATTGGTATACAGCAAAAACATTTTACTGAACAAATTATTTTTTTATTGCTTTGTTGTTTGTAATCTTTTCGTTTAAAGTTTTCTCGTTTAAAGTTTTCTCGTATTAAGTTTTGTTTAATAAAGTTTTTAGCTCTTCTAAAAAAATTTTATCATCACTAAAAGTTTTACCATCACTAGAAATTTTACCATCCCTTTTATTTTTATCATCAACTTTTTCTGTCTGTGATTGAAATGATATTTGATTTACTTCATTAGCTATTTGATCAAATTTTTCAATCTCATCTAACGTAATAACATTATCATCACATACTCTTTGAAAGTAGTAATGTAGTTTATCATATACTTCTTTAATATGTAAATGCTTAGTTTTTAATGATTTTCGTTTCTTAGTTATTAAAGATTTATCTAACATTGTAGCAAGTGAAGTTGCAAAAACACCCGTACCTGTTAAAGCTGTAGCAACTACTGGAATTACTAAAACACCTGAAGATATAACAATTGTTAACGTACCTAAACTTATTGATAAGAATATGCCAATTCCTTGTGTTACATTCTTAACTTTAGTCCATCTCTTTCTTAATTTTTTATAATGCTCTAATCTTAATAATAATTGGGATTCCTTATCTTTCATATAACGTACTCTATCTTTGTGTTTTTCAATATTTAATTCACTTATTTTTAATTGAGATAACGAAGGATATATTCTTGAGGTTCCTTCCACTTTTGTTTCATTCATTTCTGAAGTTCCTTCCATTTTTGTTTCTTCCATTTTTAAAGAAATATTATTAGTCACATGATATATTTTAAAAACCTGAAAAACGTCTAAACTCATGAATTTGAAATTCTCAACTTTTATGATTTTCGGTGTCCGGTTTTAGATGACCTTGAACGGTCATGATTTAAGCAATGAAAATCGAACCGAAGGTTCTAGGGCTTCGCGCTTCGCCCGATTGTAATTCTCAAATTTGAGATTTTAAAAAAAATTTGAAAATTGGGTATTTTTAAAAACGCCCAAATCGGAGCGAAGCTCCTCTGGCTTTAGCGCTTTAGCGCTTTAGCGCTTTAGCCGATTTATGAATTTAGGTCTTCATAACCTGAAAAAAGGTTCAAATTCATGAATTTATGTCGTTTTTAAAAATGTCATTTTTTGAAAAAATGGTACTTTTTGAATAGACTAAATTCATGTATTTAGGTCTTAAAAACCTGAAAAAGGGTTCAAATTCATGAATTTATGTCGTTTTTAAAGATACCAATTTTTTTGATTTTATGGTGTCCTGGAACGGTCTTTTGACCATTACTCTTATTTCTTGGATTCTCTTTCTCATGGTACATTGTGTTTCACCAATATTATTATCATTACATATTATATATCACAACATTTTACAGAATTGACAAAGACGCAGTTGAAAGCTATTCAATACAATTTATTTGTTATTGACCTTGTCTTTGTTTTATTAATTAAGCAATTATGTCAATGGTGAACCGAATTTATTAATACACTTTATTGAATATCGATATCAGTATGTATTTAGCATCATACTTCGGGTGAACTATAACTCTTCTCGTTATAATATTTAAAGACCCAGTCCGCCCAATTTTTCATGTTACCCTGTTTAGATAGCTAATGATGTTTAAGGAACTGTGTGCATATTCATTCGTTCGTATCGAGATGCATTAACACACACGGAGCCGATGAAAGTATTCTCGTGACGTCATTCGGGGAAGTCAAAGGAGCAGACAGCAGTACAGCCTATTGACATCAGCCGCGGACTCGCCCCTTGCTGACGCTGAAACAGCAAGCGGAATCGCCAAGCAATCGATCATGGCAGCTTCTAAAGAAAGTACGTGATCCTGTTTCATTTTGGTGCGGTAGATTTATAATACAGAGTCAGGACAATGCCCAAATTTTCATATTTTACATTAGTACATCATCATATACGAATTTGTCAGAACTACGAATTAGCGATGAACTGAATGTATAAGGCGCAATGAACTAATGAACGCGATGAAGATGGTAAATGTTTATCGCATTTATTGATACCAGATGATATAATTTTACGATATTTCACTTGAGTATTTCACATATTAGATTTCTGATGCAGTATTATGATAACGCCCATAGTTTTATATTTTACATTAATACAGCATAATTTACGATTTTGTCAGAATTACGAATTAGCGATGAACTGAATGAATTAGGCGCAATGAACTAATGAACGCGACGAAGATGATAAATTTTTGTCGCATTTTTTGATACCAGATAGCATTAATTTGATGCCAGATATCAAATTAATTTGATGCCAGATATGAGTCCAGTGCATTGTGTCCCATCGAATTGTGTCTTGAAAAATGCAAAAAAGTAATTGCATTGAATATATTTGTCACCTGTATCCTACTTTATTCATCTTTTTTTAAAGCATCAAACTCAAAAAAGAAAATAAATGACAAAAAATAATGGTCTCAAAACTCAAAAATAAACTTTTGCCGTTACCTGGTTTTATCAATATTTCACATTCAAATTGAGGTTTTCGCCAGAGCGTCCAAAAAGATTTTTGGAGTAACCTAATCACAAAATCATCTAAATACAGTTTATTTCTATAAATGCATGCTTTCTAGCGTACTGATAGCCTGTCCTTCTTTGACTTCTGGCGATAGTTTATATTACATGGATTTGTAGTACACATGTTAGATTATTATCTTGAATTATTTGGATTCTAATGCAAATTACCTATTGTCACGGTTATCTGTTGATTTATTCGCGAATTTTTCGCAAATTTTTTGTGTTCGAGTTTATTGTGAAATTTTCTCTAGAGATCACTGAGATCCACTATCTTCGGATGTCAGAGTATTTTTCGGGTATTGAAAAGAAACTCAAATTTGGGTGAATTTTCTTGTTTGTGTTGCGCCCAAAAACTGCACAGGACTGAGGCATGTTTCACACTTAGGATGATGACCAAGCAGCTTTGCTAACAAACGAGAAGAGAGATTTCACTTTGATGCAGAGCGAGCAAAGCAGTCGATGTTTGTTTACTCCATGCAGCGTTGTCGCTGTTGTAGAGACTTTCACGGCAGCCGGCGGGTGATTCCACTAGTGACGTCATCACTCGAGAAAAAAACAGCGATTGCAAGCTGATCCACGGTACAATCGTTTGTCAGAGCACGTAGACAGATTCACCACATAGGGAATTAACATGATTGCGTGAAAAAACGTTAGGTAAATTTGGGCGGACTGGGTCTTTAAGATAATGAAATGACACCTTTTCTAGCTACTGTTCATGTCGCATGCAAATTTGGCGTAGTAGAAGGTCATTGAATTGATAAGTTTTCATCTGACGTGTCATCTGTCGGCTGAAACTTCAATAATACTTATGAACGCTAGGGTAATGCAACGAGTGAAAATAAGGCGCATCTTTAGCTTCTTTTATCTTTCTTGTTGTGGTTAGGACATGATGAGTGTGATGAAACGCATTTCGGTTTTGCACCATCACTTGTCAAAAGATTGCAAAGTCTGCTACAGACGTACACTTCGGTGTTAGCCGAGGCATGGAGAGATCGTGCTTCATCCCCCTATGCAGTTGAAAGATGAAAAAGGAACGGACTTTGTCGATGCTTCACGCTCTGGTCTTCCGAGATCAACAAGAACAGAAGAGCTCTCCAACCATAGAGTAGGGATATATTGGTAGAGTGTCGACTCAAAAAAGTATCTGTATACAATGAAATTTTTTATATGAAAAGATTCAGTTTTTTGCTGAGATTACGTTCTCGTGGTCCAAAAAATTATTTGAGCAGTTTTAAAAAGTCAAAATTTTGCAAATTTATATACTACCGAGATGACGTCCCTATATAAGTAGTATGCAACAAGTTGGATATCAGAAGGTAAATTCATGTTTCATTTCTTGAATCTAAATAGTGATGTGGGCCCATTTACATCTTTCAAAGTTAAATGAAATCATTGTCTTTGATTATGTGATTTTGCTCTACCAGTGGCAGCTGGTTGCCTGTGATATGATCACGTTTTAAAAATGTTGAGCATGAAAGTAATAGGAACCCATCGAATTGCTAATTTAACAAACATCAAATCTCCAAGGCTGTCATGACAAAGAGAATCTGTAAAATACCATCATTCGTTCTGCATTACAATCATGATCATTTAATTCCGTGGTAATTCCTTCAGAACTGCAAAACTTTGCATATCTCACATTTGGCAGCAATTACCAACTATGTCCCCCTCGAGCTCATTTAATAAAATCGAAAGTGTTTACACATTGGAGATTTAATAAAGGCGGAGTTGCCACTCTACCTAATATACTTACTCTATGTCTCCAACCAAGTTGCCGACATGATCAAGGATGACCCTCGCCTTCCTCCTCGTCATATTGCTGAGCTACTCACCTGTAACCAAAGCACAATTTTTAGAGAGGAAATTTGAAGTGTTGGGTATTTGCTCCGTTTGGGTGCCGCAAGACCTAACTGCTGAGTATTGGCAACTCCGAGTGACCTGTGCCAAGCAGTTGAGACGGGTCTTGCTTGACTTGCAGGAAAAGAAGTGCAACCTTCATTTTCAAGCTGTTATGGACGAAACGTGGGTACCATGGAATCTTCACGGAACAAAAACCGATACCAAGACCTGGTTGGGCAAAGATGAACCAAGAAGACAAGTGGTCCGGCAGAGCTTCATGACATGCCAGAACTACCTTCTTATGGTGACTTCTCATTCCAAACAAACGTCTCTCCGTGACACCGCTTACCTATGGTGTCACCATCAAGGCTGATGCTATGGTCGATTGCTTGAGGAGAACTGGAGATTTATGGCGTACCCTATGAATCTCTGATCCAAGCCTGTACGACTCAGTGACCTCAGTCTGCACATGGGCAATGTCAGTCCTGAAACCGCTCCTTGGAGAAGCGAAGTGTGACAGCCATTTGGTAGCATAACTGGAAAAATTCCACTGAAATTTTTTGATTTCAATTCCAATTCCAGAGCAGAAATTTGAATTCCAATTCCAGTCGAAGCAGTTCAATTCAATTCCAATTCCATAATAAGATTCAATTCCGATCATTGCATGTCGCGTATAGTGCATTACAGTATGTTAACGTATCTAACGTTTTTTCGTTTCAATCTAACCCATGTGGCCTTATCCTATCCTCGTTGTTCCTGTGTGCCATTCCCTGCGTCGCTCCTATGTGCGTTCTCATGTTCATAGTTCATATTTCTTGTGTACATGTATATATGCAGCCGGTCAGCCTACGCCATTTGCGTTTCGTAAACGAGATATTCAATATCTTGTGAAAAAAGAAAGAAAATAAAATTAGCGGTCAGCAAAGAATCAAGTGCTGACAGAGAGATGAGATGCGAATAAATCTATTAATAAATTGTGAGAAAGAAATTCAATGTACGAAAAACGTGATTGTTGATGACAGAAAAAACGACAAAAATTATATCATGAAAACTGATTAATGTTCTATTTTCAAAAAGGAGATTAAAAATTCCGTGATAAGAACGAAATGTGGTCGGGTCGAAAGCTAACGAGCAGAGCTTAAGGGAAACTCTCATTTTCAAAATTTTCAAACTCAAATTTCACACTCTCAAATTTTCAAAAGATAGTGGATTTATCGTCAAGTCTCGAAAATAGGTACAAATTAGAAACGATGAGAAATTGACACAACAACAGCTACCAACAACAACACATGCGACATGTTCAGTAGCTGTTAGAAGAACTCCGGGCTCTCGCGGTGCAACTTAACTACAGAAGTTACAACAACAACTGCCCGCCAGCGAACAACAACACAGCAACGTATAAGGCAACACATCAGCGAGCGCGATTGAAGATTGACGGTGTAAGTGATACTGATATTTATGATATTATTCTGATATAAGTGAGTCCGATCGAATTGAAGTGAATTCAACATTAAGAAGTGAACTGTAGGTGTAAAGTTTTTCTTTTATCGTTGTATCGCATCTATATTACTATAGTCTTAAAAATTAATATTGTTAATTGTTGTGATTGGAAGTTGAACAATATTTCATATAATTGCCATTTTAATTGAATCATTAATTATTAGAATAATTTGTTGACACTGTCTATATTGTGATTTGAACTGACAGGGTTGCTGCCCTTTAATGCAGCATAAAATAGTCTCTTTCCAAACCAATTGTTTTTCGTGTGTACAGCAATTAAGTTAATCAGCAATTTTTGTGCTTATCCTATCTAGAACTAAACTCAACAATTGTTTTATTTTGATTGATTATCTTACTTGATAAATAACTAAATAGCAGATTGAACAAAGTTGATTGTCTTTTCATTGTTTACTTAATCACTGAATTAACATTGTCCGGAGGCTGTAAGCCCATCGAAATCGCTGTCGGCCGAGTACTGTGATTTCAATTTTTGTACAAATAGATTTGTCACAAGTCTATCGAAAAAGTGGAATAAGGTACAATAAGGTCAATTCCACTTCCAATTCCAGTAGATTTAAATATCGTCAATTCCGAATCAGAATTAATTTCAATTTCGACTTTTCCAACTCTGTTTGGTAGAGTCCCTTCAGTCTTGACCTCAATTTGTGCGATCCATTTCTGTTCCTCAGGCTGAAATCTTCATTGCGTGAGATAACGTTCAGCAGCTCTGAGGAAGTGGAATAGGCCTCGTATCAGATACTTCGTGACATTTCTAAAAATGCCTTTCACGACCAAGTAGCTTTGTTGTTGAAACATTGCCAAACGTCATTGATGCTACTGGACAGCATATTACTGAATGACATTGTAAGTTATCTTTGCTTGTCTATATTTTTCAATGAATTTGCAAGACGACAAGACTTCTGGTTCGCTCGAAGTATTTAGTTTAAAACACAAGATTATAAGTGATGTTTATAAGTCGAAATGTAAATATTTCATAATGTATCAGATATTTAGTTACTTTAGTCTTGTAGATGGAACATTCGTGAACGTAAAAGCAAGCTGTAATAAAGCGATGTTCCTTAACACTTTTAGACTAGGGGATGTTGAAAAATAGATCGTAACCCAAGAGAGAGGGTGGAAAAAATAATGGCGCCCTATTACAGTTTTTGCGGTTATATATATCTATACGCAGTAAGTGACACGAAAGCAGAAAGCAGGTGAATTGTTTTGAGAACTGAACAAGTAGGTAAAGTCTAGAGTTAAACGTTGATAATGTTAGTCAAAGTCTCAAATACCGAATCATACGGCATACCTGAGTAATCAAACTTCATAAATGATTTAGCAGCACGACATAAAGAATGCTATTCTACTTATCAATGCTGCTGGCATCTTGAAAGTGGTTCTGCTACATTAAGGTTTTCCTGAATGTTTGATTGATATCGGCATGTCTAAGCAGATTTTGACAGACAGGTATGTTCATTGTGCAGATTTCTCACATTTTCAGTCTGACCAGCAATTATTCACGGACTTTGCGCTAGCGACATCTAACGCCGTGGAGTGTGGTCGCATCTTCTCGTCTATCATCGCTTCTATTCGTTTCTCACGGATTGTGAGTGTTACCGTACATCTCACCGTCGAAATTTGTATCCCCATGATCCTCAGAACTTCAGAAATCTTTCTGTGTCAACAGCTTCTATTGTTGCTAACTGGATTCTGTGTACTACCGCCACCTTCATCTCTGTTCCACACCGGTCACGAAGTTGCAAGAGATTTTTTGACGGAATAACCTTTTTGACAAGCAAAGTCGTCACTTTCAGAAGTTCTTCATTGGCTAAGCGGAACAGCGGATGACCACTGGTCGCAAGGTCCGAGGTTCTAGCTCCATCTATTGATTTTGCTTTCGACTGCATAATTTTGACTAACATGCCCACGAACAGTAATAATGGTCCAAACTTGAGATCTCAATCAAGGCCTTTTACTTTGGATGATGTAAGAGAAATGGTTGATAGTGCAAAACATGAGCTCTCGAGTTGCATTGACTCATTAAATTCTGACGTTATAGACTTTAAAAATGGCATAACCGGGTTGCTTCAAAAGTCTTCGAGCTAGAGGAATCAAATATGCACCCTCAAGAAAGATGCGATTTCCTTGAACTTCATGTCTCCGGCGTAGACAATACCAGTAAGAAGATGTGTGTGGATATTGCAAATGAAGGGGAAGAAATATTTAGAAGACGGTTTATCGGAATCACACGGTGATTCGGTTGAAGCTACAACTGCAAGTGATACAAGAGCATTTTGGAACAATCATTAGGAGGCTGACGGATTATACATGTAATTCATCCGATCGATGCAGTATTGAATGTTAAGCGCATTGGAAAAATCCTACCGAACAAAGCGAGATTGTTGAGGGTAGTTTGCAAGGATGTTGAAATCAGAAGTAGGATTCAAAGAGATGCTAAGAAACTGAGATCAATCGAAGAATACAAGAAGATTTTTATTTATCCTGACCACATTCCTCAACAACAACAGATTTTTCGTGAATTGCGCCAAGAGCTTAATAACAGACCTGATAACAATGAGGATGTCATAATATTCCGCGATCGAATCGTCCCTAGAAACTCAGCACAGAATTTTCGAGACGGCTTTTAACTGACCCCACGCTATGTGATGAACATTTGCCTTCAATCTTTCTGTCAAATATTCAATCCATTTATCGAAAACTTGAATATTTTTTATGTTATAGCAATTCACTTTCTCCAGATATCATTGCTCTGTGTGGAACGTGGTTGACTGAACGTACTTCTGATGAGGAGATAGCCCTTCCAGGATGTGGTTCGCCCTTCAGATGTGACAGATTAGATTGTGACGGAGGTGTCTGTATTTACACGAAGAACAACTTATATATAAAATAATAGATTTCGAATTCTCGCCCTCACACTATTGAATGCAAATGGCTGTCTATTCCGAAGTTGAGCCTACGTTCCTCCAAACCTCACAAAGAAAGAATACACCGAAATAGAGGAACACATAGAAGTGAAGAAATCCTCCTGCACAAGTCCAACTCGACGATACTTATCATCTGTGGTGATTTGAACCAATTGCCCTGTTCTTCTATTTCCAACATCCTTGGACTACAACAAACTGTCAGCGTACCTGCAAGACAAAGCTCCATCCTACACGTAGATAAGATATTGATCGATTGCTCACCTTTGCATCAGTATAATGAACCCATTATTTGCCCAAACTAATCGCAGCGTACTGCTGAAACCTGTAACTGATATTTCGACCTGTACTTCGGTACATAAAGTGCTAGACTTACGACAAAGCAACGTCGATGCGTCATTCGCTTTTATTAGTGAATACCCATGGCACAAAATTTGCCAAAGCAACCTCGGCTTGGACGATATATGTGACATTTTGTACTCAATAATATCTGATGCGATGTGCTATGTTGACCATACCATGTACTTTAGTAGAAATGAGTAGTAATGACCGCCCATCGATGACTCCGAAGTTGAGGCATTTAATCAACTTGCGATGCGACACATTCCGTAATCAACAGTATGCGAATTACCAATACTATAAGGAAAACGTCAAGAGAGAAATCATTCAAGTAAAAGAAGGCTGAAGATTAAGAATACAAAAGTTAGAAACAGATATGTGTAGGGCTACCGATATGTACATGTACAGTGTTAAGAAGCTCGTTGCAGATGACGCATTATGCAAAAATATGAATATAAATATTTTTTAAAAAAACTTCTATTTGATCCAGTTGAAGCTGATCATGAAAACGTCAATTTAATTGAACTTATTTGATCAGTCGAAGACAAATTGATACAAAAGACAATCGAAACTGTCATTGATAATGAAACCGCTTATGAAGTGAATTAAGATAAACATTTCATAAATGATTAACATTAATATGACAAGAAGAGATATTTCCGAATGATGGCTAGTCCTGTTTTTTAGGGAATTGTTCCCACTCACGTTCGGCAAAAATAGCCGAAACTTTAATGCAGCAACAAGTATGGAACTGTACAACAGCGACAATTACTAAAATCAGTGAAAACTAACTTAGCTTACAATATGAAGCTGTATGAAACTTCATGCAATTATTGACTTTTCAATTTATATATTTCGTTATTTCCTTGGTATATTTATGCCACCCCGTCAATCGCATCCAAATTTTAAGTGCACTGGGCTAGTCTTAGATGAGTGAGAATAGAGACATATAGAAGATAGAAGTGGTTGGAACTGCAGCCATAATGAAGCTGCCAAGGAAGATGTTGGAAATCGCTGGTAAAAATACAATGATTTCTACTTCTGCTCAGTTTTCTACTTCAATTTCAAACCACTGTTGAACCGAATTTGCGTAAATGTTCTTCAGTCGCCCCCACAGAATTTGACCGGTCGTCTCTTTTTCTGTTTGACTAGAAAGCAAGCATTGGACATGTAACCTTAATGAAATGGCACAATCTGCTGACACAATACCATAGCAATCGAGCAATGAGCAGCCAGTTCGACATTAAACACGCCAAATTGTGCGAAGTTTCAGTGACTGTTATCAACCGGATCACACTGCAAAGAGACACAGACGATGTTAAGTTCTACAGAGAAGTTTGTGACCGTTTTTTCGTGCACCGGCTAACTTTTTTAATAATGATCGGAGGGCCCAACATTATCGAGAAAACCTTTGCGCAATGATCTGAATTCTTCGAATGTGAAGGCATCGTGGCGATCGGAGCATTTTGAAGGAATTCACATCAATCCGCAAGCAACGCATGACTATTTTCCTATCTCTGCAAGGTATTAGAAATTTCTTTTTGCCCACTTAGTAAGTTCTTGGATGAGCCATCGCTTTTAATCAGTTTGCACTTCTAGCAAAGTGATAAGGTTAAACAATCTAGTTCTGTGGTCGCCCCTAATGATTACGAAGTCCTGTGAACGCATTGCTATCGCTTTCTATGTTTCCAATGAAAATATCGTACGATTCACTTATTGTTGATCAAATTCGATGCTCTCTGGTAGAAACATCAACGATCAATACACATGACCGAACAGGCAAGATGATAAATGTCCAATATCAATTGGTAACTGAATCGATTACTGAACGAGCAATCTCCAATCGATTTCATTTAGTATCAGCACCGGTTATTTCATTATAATGGATACACTGCATTGGACCGGGTATCTGTACTTCGGGACGGTTGTCATTTTCACTATTTGGTTCTTCGTCTACACTTGTCGCCGAGATCGATGTTGTCGCAAAGACAACGAAACGGAAAATGCTAGAGATGAAACATACAATACTTTTGACAGATGCATCAGTCCTCTAAATTTTGCCGATGACATCCAAACACCAACAAAGCTGGAAGCAATTTCAACATCCATAATCGAATATACGCAGGAAGTCACATCACAAAATGCAATTAAAGATTCCTCATTTACCATGAAGAGTGTCGGAAATTCATCTCCTGTCACATCGAATACGAACACTGATAATTCGACGTCTTTAACGATGAATACAGACCCTGAATGTCCATCTTTATCAAGAAATGCAGAACCTGAATGTCCAATGATGAATAACAGTACAATTTTTTCTCCAATTGAGAACAAGGATGCTGTATGTTCATTGACTGAGATCAACCAAACAAATGCTCCCTTAACTGCAGATGGGAATTGCGTGTGCCCACTGACCAATATCAATGAAATTTCGACGTCTTTGATAATGAATACGGACGCAGACACTGAATGTCCAATGACCAAAACGAACGGCATTTCGAAAAAAAGATGGAAGCCGTCCGTTAGCTAAGTTCTGTTCGATAAAATTGTAGTATCAGTGGTCTGTTATCTCCTATCAGTGATTGGGATGATCAAACTCCATTTACTGATTGTTAGTGATGTCAAATATTAAATAGATTTACCGGATCATTCGAAGCTTCTTTGATCTCTCTGTTTTGTGTGATTTCACCATCGTAATGAAAACTGGCTATCTAATCTATCTTCGCAATATTCTTATGTTTTTGATGTGTCATTGAAATAACACATAGTTACTTGTACTTGATGGCGCTTGACCACTTAGGTAATCGTAACGATCAGATCCCTAAACGTCCTTCGGTCTTGCGCCCGCCGATGAGATCGCACAGGAGAAGGAATTCCTGGACTTGAGAAGACCGTCAGCCGATGCTGGTCACCGGTGTGCCTCCAGATCACGGGTGGGGGACGAGCTGATGCAATCACGGCCTGTCTAGCAGGGGTATCCGGCTCGAGACGAGCGATATGACCCAGGAGACGAGGTCGGCGTCTTCGGATGACGGTAGAGATTGTGGTAGTGGAGCTGACTCGGGCATAAACTTCAGCGTTGGGTACGTGATGGAACCAGCGAATGCCCAGCATGTGGGGAAGACACGAACAATCTTCTTCAAACTGTATAATTACGAAGGATATATTCTGCATCTCTTCGACAAGTTTAAGATATCTTATAAACCGTACTTATACACATATTGCTCAATACATGTCACTTAAATTTCTTTTTTTTCCATGCCATTTTTATGCGACAATTGAGCGGACAACATTCGCATTATCTAATCTCTTAGCTCTTATTCATCTTCGGGAGGTTTGAACCTAGTTTAGCATTGAAGCTGAATTAGATAATGCGGATTGAGCTTAATTAAAGCTCGCATGTTTACATTCATGTTGATAGTAAACCGCCATTATAATGGGGAAGTATAAGACCTTTTGATTTATTTATGATAGTGACTTATTGTTCTCCTGAAGCAACGAAAACAAAAAAATGGCCATTCTCGTCATGAATATTCACATAAAAATGAAATTATTAATTTGGTTTTGAATGCAATTCTTCCCTTTTGTACTTTAATTAAAACTCGAATGTCTTGACAAACCTAATGTCTCGAATTTCATTAAAAATGAATGTTAGTTCGAATAAACTTGAAATTTATGAGAAGGAAATCAGTTAAAGGATTTAAAGTATTTTGTATTCATTTAAAACTCGATTTTTTCAATGTGATTACGCATTTTGCATCACCCTGTCCAAAAATATATAATCGCATCCTAATACTCTTTTACGATCAAATTGCAGCAATGAAATGATCATACATCTAATTTTATTATAATTAATGATGATAATTTGATTCAAACTAGCTGACTGACCCTATAATATGTGCTCTATCAGATGCATGTATTGATCATTCACAAGGTGATAAGTCGAAGTATAGTCACTTCCTGATTCGACCAGTTGGGTAAAACTTTACTTTGATTTCTAACCAGTGATTCAAATAAGTCATGTTTATTTGTGACACAAGACAATTGTCGCGGTGAATACATAACAAAATGATATCAAATACAATCAATCAAGAACGGTGATTGATGACATACATTTACATAATTCAACGCCCGGCATATTTAATAAAGGATTTGCTAAAGCAAGCAGTGACTGCAAATGTTGTAAAATACGGGAAACATCACTCAACATTGTTTTCCGATTTATGAATACACAAATCCCTGAAATTAAAGACACATGCAATGAAGTCGTTTTATTATTTATCAAAATGCAAAACAAATTGTCAAGAATTTAAATTATTGATTCCTGAAAATGTTCACTCTTATTTTATCCTTCCCAATTTATGATTAAAAATTTAGCAAAAAAGTAGTAGAATTAAAAATATGATTTTCAGTCAAAATAAAATTCCACTGTGCTGCGGAAATCATCAGTTCGTTGAAGATGATGAAGTGAAACAGAGAGTCGTTCAATTTCCTGTCATGGATTTCCGAGAATCATTGTTTGCATTGAACTCTTTCATTTTTTTCTTTTCATCGTTGATCGTTGCGTAGGTATGCTTAAGAAATAACTATCAAGCTTAGCAACCGTTCTTTCACTAGTAAGAAATTCACACAGGTTTTTACCAAACTTTCACCGCTGGCTTTGTCAAGGTAAATGCAACTAAATACGAGTACATGTGTAAGAAAACGACAAAATAAAGCTTTGATAAATCCTGCAACGAAAATTCGGTAAAAACATGCTTTCGAATTTGGGGAGGACGGTCTACTAAGCGCAATATTTGATATCTAGGGAATATTATTAACTTGCATTACAATGAGAAATGAATATTGAGTAAATCATAAATAAAACGCATCAACAATTAATACTTTTTTACGATATTATGTCAATTTCAGTAATTATATTTTTTATATTAGTTAATTATTATTATATATTTTGTAATTATATTATTAGTATTTATATTTATTATTTTGACATTTCACGATGAGAAATTTATGACGAGAATTGTTTTTGTAGAAGTATTACGAATCAATTAAAAAGCGAATATTTCTCATCTCCATTTTAATTGACATATTTCAGGAATTGAAGTCGGTCCACTCCCACGCCGAATGACTGGTAACTTCGGAAACAGTGGATACATTTCTTTCAACAATGTTCACATTCCAAGAGAGAACCTTTTACAAAAGATCGCAACTATTGATGCCGCCGGAAATTATCAAAGATCTGGACACGATAGAAAAAGTTATCTTCCAATGATGATTGCAAGGATCGTGATTGCCTTGCAGTCTGTAGAATGCATCAAGAAAGCGCTTATCATCGCCGTGCGCTATAATCTTATTCGAAGACAAGGAAGATATAGCTCCAAGTGAGTTCCTTTACAACTTTGCAGATTACAGCTTCTGTTAATTGAATCCCATCTAAGAGAGATGGCTGATTGACGATTGTAGCATCCTGGCGTATAAAACAAAGTATTCATGGTGCTCTTGAATCAAGCTTTTCCTTTGACGCGCTTCATTTGCTTGTGGTCAAATCTGGAAAATGCCATCATACACATAGTTAATGTTGGTACATTCAGGAAGGTGTGTTTCTGAAAAAATAATCAAATAGATTTTGCGTGCACCATTGTGAAAACTCGAACTCTTCAACAGCGTGTTGAAGAGAATGATTCACGTGTCTGAGATTGGTAGTGAATCCCACTGGTACTAAAACAGTCAAACATACTAAGTGATTGAAATTATATGTACTTGGAGGGTGCTTTGAATAGTTTTGCAATCCGCAGGAAGTGTATTTCCGTATGATGTTTTACGATAGTTTTTTACTTGTTAATGAGTCATATTACGATCATTCTTTCAACAAGGTTTTGTTTCATTTTCATTTGTTTCTTGGTGAATCGACTATAACCACCCGATGAGAAACCGCATTCTTAACGCGAATGATACCAGAAGGCCGTTGTTTCAAGCTTTCAACAGCGGTTCCAAATTTTCCGGAAAATCCAGCATTCCGTTTTTTGCATAATTATTACAATACAAATATTTCAAATTTACACATTTAAACTTCACGCAAATTTCGAAGAGATCATTTTGGCATCCCTGCTTTAAACGGGAGAATATTCCAGATTTTTTAGATAAATATTGGCAATGCTGGCAACACATAGCACTCGTTTGAGCTCCTCAACTGAGATTATTGTACTCAGGACTCTTTCGACATGTACCTACTGCCGTCGTTTTATTGAACTTGAACGATTATTCATAGTATAAGTTCTTTTCTCTTCATTCACACGATTTCGATTCGATGCTTTCCTTCTATCGAATTATGTATCAAACCATAGTCGCTTTTTTAGAGCATGTGTCTGACTCATTTCGTGAAATTCAATTCTGATGTTGGGAAGTCAAGACGATTATTTTGACTTGGTTTTCAACATCACAACTAAATGTTTTCTCTGTTGAAGCACGTAGATAGTAACCTTGTGGTGCTTGTAGGTTTTATCCCCCACCACTCCTTCAAAATTCGATAAATCATGCTACACTGAACTGATCTCTATGAAAGTTGAGGAGTATCTAGCTATGGATATTTTCTCTCTACAAACCAAATTTCATTCAAATCGGATAAATAGTTGCTGCGCTACAGTCGATAACGTAGAATATGCCAATCCTCTAAAATGACTGTTCATGGTTGACCTTGAACATATATGTGACTCATTGCCTAGGGGCAACACACACGATCGCTGCACATGTCTCATTGTCACTTCGATCAAGGATGAACTTGTTGACTCTGGCATCGATTTGCAAGGATGAGAAGACTTCCGTTGAATTTCTACAAACGCACGGAATTATACATTCTGCAAGACAGTGTGACAACAATCACAATATGTCATTGAGTTTCTCGACTCACATTCGATGGCGATGCATCGCCTGTTATCGACTGTAGCGCAGCAACTATATATCCGATTTGAATGAAATTTGGTTTGTAGAGAGAAAATATCCATATCTTGACACTCCTCAAGTTTCATAACGATCAGTTCAGTATAACATGATTTATCGAATTTTGAAGGAGTGGGGGGATAAAACCTACAAGTACCAACCTTGTAATTTAATAACCGGAAATTTAATTCAGTGAATGTTTTTTCTCATTGTTCCAGTGAACCAGAAGTTCATCTCATAGAACATCAAACTCAACAAATGCGGTTAATGCCGTCCTTGGCGCTGGCATTTTCTATGTCTGCTTTTGCATATCAAACATTGGATGCATTCTCTGTTATTGAAGATCCTGTGGAATTGCATTTGCTTACTTGTTGTGTTAAGGGACATATATCTGAACTGGCCACAAAAGCATGTGAGTTAGCTCGAAGGACTGTTGGAGGAAACGGGTTCCTCGTTGAATCACAGATTGGTCCTTTAGCAACATTGTCTTTGGTCGCCAACACTGTTGAGGGAGATAACGTGCTGTTATATATTCAGATTGGACGGTGAGTGTAATTGTCTTCTCAATTAATATTTGAAAATATCTTGTCTTTGGTGTGTTTTAAACCGAGAAAACATGTTTTCACTTTTACTTTTTTTCATCGCTTTTTAGTCCAACATTCTGCATAATTTCCTTTCAATTGAAAAACCTGTGGAATGAATCAACGGTACTTCTATTCTTTCCCCACATTTTTCAACTTTTCCAAATTCATCAAATTTTGTCAAACTTAGTCACATTGGATTTAGAAGAGACTTCATTTGTCACTGAGTGACACTACAGCACGACTAAGAAGTCTTACTTGAACCATGGGATAAAGGATTAGTCCCTTGGATACTCAGATAGAATACAAGGTACAGCTGTGATCATGAACTTCGTGTGATTGTTGTTTACAGACAAATGACATTTGTCTAATTCTGAGGTTGTAAATGTTCTACAAGTCAGATAAGAGGAGTTTTACACACTCAACGCTATGCGACGTTAGTGAGACTGCCCGTAGGAGCGAGAGAAGATCGTTGACGATGCAAGACTTCCGGGTGTCAACAACAGAAATGTAGGGGGGGGGAGAGAGAATAGAAGTTGCGAATCGACAACCTCGTGTGTAAAACAGAGCTACTCTTAAGCTTGCCATGTCATGCAGCAAAGCAGCCCATTTTCTTGGAATTATTCTGAGCCTTCGCATCCGCTTCTCTGAAAGGCCATGGATAAACAGTAGAATCAATGTTGCACTCGTAATAATCGTCTCCGTTGCGGACAGAACTTCAACTTGCCTATCTCTGTGAACTCAAGTTTGGTTGAAAAACAATACGTGTTTTGAATGCATGTTTAGATGTATTATTGAAAAAATGTCAAAAACTCAGTTTTCAACATGCTTCATTTGGTAAATGAGATGGTGAACACAGCTGCATGACTATGCAGTAACTGACTATCAAATCCATCTTTTTTGCTCATCCTTCTACCACCCAAAGCACCAAGGTACACCAGCAGGCCAAAGGAATCCCTGAAACATGCAACTGCTACCAAGTTGGGGTTAGTAAGCACAGGTTTGATCAGTGGTACCTGCCGAGGTGGACACACTCGGACCCCGGAACTTTATTACCGAAGCGCGGCCCTTAACCAGCTGAGGTATCCAATCAGCTATCTAAACAACGGCAAAGGACTCCCAAGAAGCCTGGTTCGCTGCGGTGGCTCTTTGTCTCCATTCCGCTTGGTCGGGATTGTCACCAGCAATTTTAATACCGCTGTGCAGGGTGTCGAGCCAGCGTTTGTTGGGACGGCCTTTTGGTCCTCTTCCTTCAAGTTTGAGGTTGTAGGTCACTTTTACCAGGATATCGCGATTATTGCACAGAACATTGCCAAACCATCGCAGCCGGATATCGCTCATCTTGCAATCGGCGCATCAGCACATTGCCGGCTGATTTGCGTGTAACGTGCGTACGCACTCCAACCGGGTCTCTAGCGCAGCATTTTCGTCTCCATGACTCCGAGTCATCATTCTACGTTCTTCGTTGCAGACCAGCACTCGGCACTGTAGAGCGCCACAGGGCACACGACTGTACGGTAAACTTTCGACTTCAGGCGGTCGTTTATCCTCTAGTCACATACAACACCCGTAGTCATACGACACTTCAGCCATGCGGCATTGATGCTAGGAGTGACTTGTTGAAACAGATCGTCATCGACAGAGATCGTCGATCCCAGATAATTAAAGGTCGTTGCTCTTAGCATGGCGACCCTGTTAATTTTGTATAGTGTTGACTTCGTTTAGGTTCTGTCGTGCTCCGTTTTCGTGGTGTTGATCCTCAAACCGAATTGAGTTAGTCAGTCACTCCAGGCATGGACCAGCTGCCGAGGATTCACCGAGACCATCGTGTCCTCAAAAAGGAGAGTCCAAGTGGCTGGTCTTATGAGATAGTGAGTGACGGCGTCCATGACTAGGATAAACAGCAGCGGGGACAAGACCGATCCCTGCAGAACACCTACGGTGATGTACACTATGTCTGCGTTTCATCAGTAAAAAATCGAGACAGCTAAATCACAAACTATGAAAGCTTTTAGTTAAAATAGCCTTCGAATAGCGCCCGCACTTAAATTGCAAAAAATATCATATAGGTTTCTACTGATACAGTAATTACGACGACTGCTTATATCGCTCTTCGCTCTTGACTTAAAGGTAACCTAATTATTTACGCGACTTTCTACTAGGGTAGTTGTTTAACTTTGGTTTCTTCCATTCCCTGGATTCTTCGAATTTGCTAACCCTGTCTTAATTTGATATATAAGAGCATTTAATGACCATTATTCAGCTACTAACAAAATGACAGTAACATACCTGTGCGGTAAATTGGGGCAACTATAAATCAAAAGAGCTAAGATATTACCGGCTCTTAAATCGTCGTCAGCAAATGCATTTTAGTGCAATTTGACTAACCCTATATAATTTCTATCCTCCATAGATTGCTGTTGACCTTTCTCAATGGACAGCGCCAATCACGAACTGTTATGTTCCTTCATCACGAAGTTGTTACCGCCAATTGTTTCACTCCAATCACATCAGAGAAACTTCTTCTTCTTCCACAAGTTCTCTGCAAAAAGTATGTTTTGAATATTATTAATCATCATGAAACATTTTATACTTTTGAATCACATTTTTTCAGAATGCTACAGAAAGTCAGTGAAAAGTTATCAAGAGCAGTTTCTTCAGGACAATCATTATCAGAAGCCGTTCGCTCTCATACTCAGGAAATGGCCGAATGTGCCGAGGTAAAGTTGACAGATAAAAATAGACTGTCTCATAGGAGCGTATTTGACACACGCGAAGACCGCATTAGTGCCCCACAGTGAACCTTGTGGAACAGACATGCAGTCTCTAACTTGTTATGTTTCCTATTAAGCTTGTTGTTTTAACCATGTCTGCTGCATGACTAAGTCAGTACGCGAATCGTCGCTCTAATACTTCTCCGAGCGTGGTTGATTATATTGAAAATTTTCACCTATGAGACGGCCTCATCAAGCAAGTACAGCGATTAAAAAAAGACATCAAAATTCAATGATTGATATTCTATACATTCCTCCATGCTATTTATTATAGTCTTTTGGTCAGAACAGATTGTCGTTTAACATCAATTTGCAACTATTTCTTTTAGCAGTTTGGCTTGAGCCCTGTAATTCAATATTAACAGATGCTGCTTGAAACAAATTTCAACATCTTGCTAATTTTAATTTCTAAAATTGCATTTTCATTTCAGGTATTCTGTGATTTCCTTCTCTTGGATGCATTCATGAAGCAGTTGGTGAAGGGCGAGTATAAGGATCAGCTTCTGGATCATTTGCAATTTGCAGTCTCGCTCTATCTGGTACATCTTAGGGCAAATCTTTATCTTCAAGTAAGTATTCATTTTCATGACATCTGCAAGCAGGCTCTGACAACGATGAAAGTATATGTAGATGGACAGGTTTAAAAGATTCAGGAACTAGTAGGTCCCCTCATTCCGACTACCACGAAATATTAATTCATCCCTAGCTGACTAGAAAAAATGCGACTAGATTATTAAACTGACAACTTTAAATGCGGTGGTCATTAGAATGATCCGGAGTCGATGCTTGTCGTCATACAGGCGACGAAATAAGCGCATCAGAGACCTGGAAAATATACCACTCCCGCTCCATGACTGAAACCGTCGGTATCTTGTCAAGCAACCACTCTCGACCCAGGAGTATCTAAGCCAGTGGTTTCCAAACTTTATATTATCGTTCTCCCCTTCAGTCCAGAAAAAATCTGATTCCCCACTGTTCAGCTTAGAAAGAAATTTACGTATTTTTTTAAACTGTATTCTACAAATAACTCATAATATATATTTCAGACAGATATTCATGTACAGTGGACCCTCGATATAAGAATCACATCTGGAAATAATGTTTTGATTCTTATGACGAGATTATTCTCATAACAAAAGTTTATTATTATGAGCACTCATGCCTTTTATTTGTAGTAATTATGATATCCTTATTAGCAATCAGGATAGATAAATGCTTACGCAACTATTAAAGAAGATGTTTCTTTGTGGTTCGTATTACCCAAGTTATACTTACATACTCAAAGAAATCAAGAAGACAAGAGAAACATTATTTTTCAGTTAAGCTTCAACCTCGTCTAAAAAAAGTCTGATATAAATAAATGAACGTTGTTTATACTCGGAAGCACATTAGGCACGGAGCCTTTCTTCCATGTGGCCGAGTTGTCATTTACCACTCTCATTCTTTTTCGTGCTGAGTGTTTAGCAAGAATGCAGAGTGTACCTATTTTAAAAGTCTTAGGTTTGACCCGACCAAGATTTGAGCCAAGGTCTCCCGGACGCAGAGCAAACACTCTACCACAAGGCCACAGCGCCGGTGGTATATATATCTTGCTATAGTGAAGACTCTCATTGGTTCGTTTTAGGATTTCTTCTTCTATTTTCTTAAGATGTGTTCTGATGATCTCATGATGTGTTCTGATGACGCACATTGTCAATTCTAATCGATCGGTATAGTAGGATAGCATAATTGGTGAGGATTTCAGTGGTTTTCATCTTCTCAAGGTTAATTGTGATGTCAGGACGCTTTTATCTAATGTCCATTGGCAAATCTAATCGATAAAAGGTAGGATTACGCCATTCGTGAGTATTTCAGCCAATGAACGTTTAAGTGTCATTCGTTGATTCTTATAACGAAAGTGTGTCCTTAGTTATTCTTATAGCAAGTGCGAAGTACATAGAATTTCATAGTTATTTGTTGAATGACCATTTACACATTGATTTTATAACGAAGATGATAATAATTCTTATAGCAAGCGGAAAACTCATAATGTCGTATAGAAATGTATCGGGAAAGTGGATTTGATTCTAAAAACGGGTTTATTCTTATAACGAATGATTCTTAAAACGAGAGTTCACTGTACAAAGAAAATATGCAAACCAATTGCAGAGACTGCTTTTCTATCCATGAGAAGGATGATATTGCTTAGCTTTTACGAGTTTATCAGTGCGCAGTTGTGTGGAGGTCAAAGCAACGCGAGCGTCGGCTTCGACATGCATTCTATTTCTCTCTATATATATTTTATGATAGAAATTTCATTGAATGCGGATTCACACTCCCCAGATGTGGGGAAAATCAAAAGTACTGAAAGAACAGCTGCAGCTAATTTCGGAAATTGGTTCACTCGTTGAATCCAGCGCTCTGGAAGGGATAAATCCTTAAACTCTGTCTCAAGCGACGAATCTTCTTCATAACGATGATCTCTTCCTTCATTTCAAAGTCGTCATCAGAAATTTGATCAGTGGCCTCGCTGAAGGGGAATCCCACCTATTTCTTCAATTTCGCCGGAAATATAGAATAATTGTGGTCACACTTGTATAAGGATACTCGATTTTTTTACCTCAGCTGCAACTTTGATATTTCCCCCTTCAAAGAAATAGCTTTCACTCTTAGGGAGGAATTCCCTCCACTTTGTGAACCACTGATCTAAGCATAGTGATTAAAATTAGTCGTATATTCTGTGTGCTCGGGTAGTCAGCTTAGGTTTCTTTCTGTAAGAGTATGATTCATTTTATCAGTTGCTCCACATCGTCATTGCCACTGAAATGCTCCACATGAGTATTAGCATTCTAGAACTCTATAAAAGACCTTGAAGAATCACTTAAGCAAAACATATTTCAATTAACATAAGAGAGTGTCACCGAAAAAGTCAGTGAGAGGTTTTCCACGACCAACTTACAACCCATTCACCCCTCCGAAACTCAGACCGAAAATCATCATCTTCCAACTTAATGTCAGGTTTCGAAACTTGATTGATCTCCTGAGCAACCATGCTTGCAAGTTGATGAGGTTCTACGGCGTCATTTGAATAATCGTCAATTGTGATAATATTCCTTCCTGGTTCTGCAGGGGGAATGTGCAGCCCATTCCATCGAATAATTTCACGTCCAACAACAAAATCCATCTTCGATGGCAGCTTCGAGACAACGTAGGCACATATAGGATCAATCTCTGTAGTTCCGTTCAAAGCTACACTTTGAATGCAAACCACATCTCGAGTTCTAATCAACTGAGCATTCATGATTTCCAAAACAACCTCTACAGAAGTCCTTCTTGCTGGAACCGATAATTCATCAACAATCCTCGAAGTCACTAGCGACACATTACAACCACTATCCACCAAAAGTCTACACCTACATCCATTCAGCAGCGCCGTTTGCCACATTCGTCTTTCTGACGCTATTGACGTGAAACATCGTTTGATGCACTTGGTTGGCTGGGGACAACGACCGGATTGGTTGTCCGCGATACCGAGTTTAAAGGAACCGCAGTGTTGCAATTGCTGCGGATATGTCCCTTCTGATTACATTTGAAGCACACTGTGCTACAATCCTTCTGAAAATGTCCCTGACGGTTGCAACCATAGCATCGTGGGCCCCTCCGTTGGTAGGTCTGAGACTTGGGTTCCTGGCTAGTACTGACGCCACTTGCACAAATTGCCAAATCAGGTTTACTCGGCCACACTCTCTTCGAACTCGACAGGACGTTCTGATAATTGAGATCTTCCCCAATGTGCATCACAACCTGTTCTCGAACCGCGCGCGGAAGTGAGTCAAGTAAAATTAGTCCACTAACGTATTCAATTGCATCACCCCCAGCACACGCAACACCGACCAGCTTCCGTATACGATCACCAACGACGTCAACCGAGTCACCTGCAACAGCTTTGATGGACAGCACCGATTTCCAGGCCTCTGACCGACGTAGCCCAAACGCATTTCTCAGTGCCGATTTTACAGCATCAGCATCGGCTTTCTCTGAGCTACTGAGATTCTTCCATGTGTTCGATCGCAAGTTCAAATCGATCGATCCAACGCTCCACATCCTCATTGCCACTGAAATTCGTGATCTTCTTCAACTCCTTCATGCCTCAAAATCTTTGCCCGGATAGCTTGTGGAATATGCAAGCTTCGTTTTGCCCAAAACTACAACAATTGTACAACCCCGAAAAGCCTCGCTACTTACACCTAGAAACACAAGACCCAATACTCAACTGCAAGACCAAACTTACAATATTTGCTCCAGACAACCAACCGCAGCTCAGGCGTAAGTCACGCAGATAACATGCTACATGCAACATATCTAGCATTCTAGAACTCTATAAAAGACATCTAACCACACAGCACAATTACCTGGAGATATCTTACTCAACATTCAACATTCGCATCTCTATGTGACCTTGAAGAATCACTTAAGCGAAACATATTCCAATTAACATAAGAGAGTGTCATCGAAAAAGTCAGTTCAGTTAAACATCACTAAAGACAGCTGATAAAATGAATCATACTCTTACACTTTTCCTGCTGCAACCTATGCAAAAATACCGTGTAATCGGGTAGTGCACCTCCTGAATATAGGTTATAATATTATAACAGGTGTAAAATATGCAATTGGTATAGATATTTGTTGATTTTGGGAGTATGAGTAGGAGAGTCTAGCCCCTTTCACCCCATTTGCACTTAAGTACACGCCCACGCATCAGAGCACGGAGCACACGCCCACGCATCAGTAGCGAAGAAGACAGGAAACAGAGCACACGCCCACGCATCAGAGCACGCATCGGCGCACTTGGGGGTTGAGCACGGAGCACCAATCGGAGCACGCGGCGCCGAGCACGTGTGATGAGTCACCGCAGGGTATATAAGGAAAGGCGCTGTCAGAGAAATTCATTCTCATTCTAACCATGCAGTACGCGTGTGAATTCTGTCGTCAGTCCTTCTCTCGCTTTCAAGACTGTATTGCTCATGGAGCAGCAGAGACGGGTCGCAACTATTGTTGGACATGCTGTAAATGGTATGGAGACGAACACGATTGCCGCGCGTTTAATTATGGTGATGACAATGACTTGCTGTGTTTGGATTGCGATGGAAGTTTCGACGTGGAGGCATACCATAAGCATGCGTGTGTGGGACGGTGTCGCTACTGTGATGTAGCAGTGAATGCTGAAGCGGAAGGATGGGATGAACATTTATGTCCCTACCTGTTTGAGTTCATGCAAGAGGGCGGTGCAGCTGTGGAAGAAGAACGGATCATGGACGGTCGCGGGCATAATTATCGATTTACCCCTCATCAAGCCACGAATGAATGGAAGGTCTATTTAAATTCAATCTATGCGGACTTGTATCGTGTGATTGTACAACAACACCCCCACGAGGATGTGAAAGTGTTTGTGAGTATGACACTCAGGTTTGCCAAGATGGATATGTCGACGGGCGAAGAGGAAGTGAGAGACATCACCACACCCTCATACATTCACGAAGGCGTCCAAGCACGCAACTTTGATACATGGTTCGGTGACATGGTGTCAAAGATTGAAGAATTTATTGAAGACTTTCAAGAAGATGGATCAGGATTTGAGGTGAAACAAGTGTTGGAGTTACTAGTTCAAACAAGTTCCTTCCCTAATTTTCGCATGGGCGCACCGATTCCAATCCACCGAGATATCAAGCTCTGCAAAGGCATATGTGTGTTTGAGTGCAACACGTATACATCACATTGTTTTCAAGACAGTGTCCTCTATGCACTTGCCTACCAAGACAATCGCATTCCTCGACGTGAACGTGTTGATCCCCGCACCAAGACATCCTATGTCAGTTATCAGAATCGACTTCCTGCAGTGCACAAGTTGAATTTGAACCAGTATTATCATCTAGACTTTTCCATGATGACGTCAGAGGGGTTGATGAATACACGGGATATTCAAGAGTTTGAAAAGAAGAACAATATCATTCTTCGTATCCACGTGCATGACAGTAAAGGATTTGTGGGCCAATTATATCCGGTCCGGCAAGCTGTGAAGGAGAACACACGCATCGTTCATCTGGTGATGGTGACGCGGTACGATATGGAGGATCAGTCTGGACATTTTCTTCCCGTGACGGATTTTCAGAAATGTGCTCGCATGTGGTATCGGAATATGAGCCAAACGCAAGTGAAACGATTTGAAACATGCGAGTTATGTAGCTTACGATTTAATTTCTACGAGAAGGGGATGAAGTATGGAAAGACAAAGGATATGGCGCACAAAGAACGTGTGGAACATCAAGCCAAATGCGATGGAGGATTTTTTCAGATGGAAACGACCCCGGAAGATACGAAACCGCACGAATTTATCGACCACGCGAAAACCACTCAACCCCTCGCTGTGATGTATGCGGACATTGAGAGCATGATTGATACCGTGTCCAAGAAGCATACGGCAGCGTATGTGGGATCCTATGTGGTGTGGCATCCAGCGCTGGACATGAAAGAATCGGTGGTGATCCATAAGGGGAACGAGTGCATTCCATCCTTTATTACACACATCAAAAAGGTGAGCATGTCGATGTTTAATCACATGGAAGAGACGAAGCATAACATGACGCTGACGGAGGCTGATATGCGAGACTATGAACAGACAGCTCAATGTAACATGTGCGGATGTGATGTAAAACCCCAGAAGCAAGGTGAAAAGAATGGGCCTACGACAAAGGTGCGAGACCACGATCATATCACGGGCAAGTATCTACAAACCCTGTGCAATGCATGTAACATGCGACGACGTCAATCCCGGACTACATTAAACATCTTGTTTCACAATTGGAAGGGATATGACAGTCACCAGGTGATTGTACAAGGGTTTACCAAGTTGGATCCCAAGTATAAGATCGAGCCCATTTATGTGTCAGGAGACAAGACGTTGGGAGTGACCATCTTTCTTCCCATGCCATCCAATACTATATATAAACTCCGATTCATCGATTCATGTCAGTTTTTGAAAGACTCTCTAAACAATTTGTCAACGACCATCAGTGACTTTCCTCACTCAAATCACATATTGAGCAACGTCTATCCGAATTGCGATCACACATCTATTCGGAAAGGATATTTTCCCTATACATATTTTGACTGTTGGGATCGTATCCACGAGACTCAATTGCCTCCGAAGGAAGCATTTTACAATGATTTGAGTGAGAAGGAGTTGGAAGAGGATGAGTATGCTGTGGCACAAAAGGCGTGGACAGAGACGGGGTGCAGCACGTTTGAAGATTATATCCACTATTATTTGACAGTGGATGTAGCCTTGCTCGCAGACATCTTCGAACACTTTCGAAGTGAAATACGCGACGTGTCTGCATTGGACCCCATCCACTATTTCGGCACTCCTGGCTTGACCTATTCGTTTTTCTTTAAAAAGACACAGGTCAAGTTGGAGAAATTGCATGACGTGGATATGTACCGCGTGTTTGAAGCAGGGATTCGTGGAGGGATGACATTTGTGAATCAGCACCGCGCGCAAGCAGAAGAAGACACTCACCTGTTTTATATAGATGCGAACAATTTATACGGTGCGGCCATGATGGGACCTTTGCCGAAGGATTGTTTTGCCTGGGTACGACCGGAGGTCTTGGTGGACATCAACGACGAATGGGTGAGACGATACAATGTCAATGGCACCACGGGTCATGTACTGTGCGTCGATTTGGAGTATCCCCCACACGTCCAAGATGCCACGGAAGATTTACCATTGGCTCCTTACCGCGGGACGGCGAAATGGGAGGACATGTCTCCCTATATGCAAGAGCTATGGCAGGAGTTGAACGGGAACCGACCCTTTCACTCAGCCAACAAGTTAATGATGACGCACGAAAATCGCAAAGAGTATGTGGTACATATCGCTGCTCTCAAGTATTATGTGGAGAAGGGCTTACATATCACCAAGGTTCATTACGGGATCTCCTTCAACCAAGAACCGTATATTCGCCCCTATGTTCAATATCATACGCAAGAACGCGCCAAGGCAACCACGAAAATGCGCCGCAATCTCCACAAGTTGATGGTGAACGCACTGTACGGCAAGACAATGGAGAATGTGCGGAATTATGGGAAGCACTATTTTGTACGATCACCGAATGTGTTTAGCAAATGGACACGTCATCCCTATTGCCAATCCTTCTTCAACATCAGCGACAAAGCCGTGGTGGTGAATGTGCGCAAGACCAAGGTAGACTTGAACAAGCCCATTTATATCGGGCAATGCATCCTGGACAACAGCAAGATTATTATGTACAAGCTGTTTGACCAGTGGAAAGCCAACAAGACGTGCACCTCAGTGGAACTCATTGGTGGGGACACAGACTCCTTCTTCCTCAAAGTCCGCAGCCGGTATACACGCGAAGAAGTGCTGCGTTCGTTTGAAACCATCCCCAATTTTATTGATAGGGAGGCGAAAGGCGTTCTCGATACCTCAAATTATCCCGTGAGTCATCCAGAGAGACGTACCGAGAATGCGAATCGTTTGGGATGTTTCAAGGACGAGTGTGTGGGAAATAGGGTGAAGGAGTTTGTATGTTTGAGTGCCAAAATGTACTCTTACATTGTCCTCAAAGGCAATGAGGAAGAAATCCACGACTGTCGCATGAAAGGAGTGTGTCAAGCAAAGAAGCGACAAGTGAAACATCAGAATTATGTGGACGCCTTCGAAAAACATTCCGTTACCACAGTGTCACAAACCCTCCTCCAATCCCAGCACCACGAGATGAGAACAGTGACGCAAGTGAAGAAAGCCTTAAGTATCTGGGAGGACAAGCGGTGTTGGTATTTACCCAATCAGAGTCTTCCCTACGGTAACCATCGCCTATATGAAGAAGGGTATCTACACCCCGCTCTCAAAAATGTCAAGGATCTGCAACCGCATGGTGGAGCTCAGAGCATCCTCCGCAATACCACTGCAGACATTGTTACCGCAACTCCCTCTGGCCACATACCGAGCATCACGCCCTTGTCGAGTCTATTGGAAATGGAACTCTTCGGTCGCTGTACAGATTTTTCCACGGGGGTGTATCCAAATTTTGGGCAACCACTCTCTGGAAACCTACGATCGTATTTGTAGAGAGATGCGCCAATTACTCGCCCCCTACGGATTGGACGTGAGCGACCCAATCACAAAATCCTGCACCGTTCAATGTCAATGGAACTATACAAAAGACCGCATGCAAACCATTCAACAGTTGCCATCGACATCAGTGATTTCCAACGAGCGCGAGCTGTTTCCCGGAACGTTAATACGCAAAGGTAATTTACACTGCTCCTTCTTTTCCAACGGAAGTGTGATTGTGACGGGTGTTTTATCGATTGCAGAAGCAGAATCGTTGGTGGAAGACATTCTCAAATCCCTATTCGAAGGAGATTCCCTCAATGAATCGGACAGCAACTAGTATCCCAACGTCGTGGGTTGTCGCAAGAGATCTGGGATATTCATTCAAAGCGATAGAAACGGTAACACATCTCAATGAAACGATCACTGCTGGTGAATTAGTGGATCGACTCATGGATCTCGATGAGCATGCTATGAATCACCATTTGGAACGTAGGTGGATAGAGGATGTCTCCCTGCCACACTGCAATACATTGACATTGGCGCGATCTGGAGTGAAAAAAGTGAAAAAAGTGAGATTTGCAACGGATGTGTCAGATAACTCTTCCCATAAAAGTGACTTTAGAAAGAAATTAGAAGAAGAGACATTTCAATTATTATGTGAACGGAACTGTGTTACATGTTTTAAACAGGAACGGTCCCTTCTCTTTTTACCATGTTCTCATAATGTTATGTGTTCTAATGTTATAATCCCTTTGAAACGTTATCTTGTCCCCTTTGTGATCAAGACATTGCTTCAACAGTCACTGTCTATCGTGCATGATGTACGGAAAAACTCTGTGTATAGTGTATAGTGTACTATTACGAGTGACTGAACCTTGTACAAAACCTTGTAGTATTACCCTCTGTCTGAAATAAAAAATACAATCATTGACATGATTCATTTCTTTATTGACTTCAAAACATGGGATAATGTAGAATACAAATAGGAATAGACAATTTTATCATTGAAGGACAAATAGGTTTGAATGAGTTCTTGATCTTTCTCGTAAGCATCCAATGTTCGAAAGAAGGTCAGTGTTTTTTCCATAGACGTGTTAAAAGGGCGTTGGTTTAAAAAGTAAATACAGTAAGCACCACAATAGGCTTTAGGTCCTTGTATGCGCAGAGGGCGACGATAGTTTAGAGGATAAGGTGTTGTCGATAACCATTCGGTCACATGTGGATAGTGAGATGGAGTGAGTCCATAAGAGTCAAAGAATTCGCACACGCGTTGATCCGCATTTTGATAAAAGGCCAACCAATGCTTGCCAGGTTGATGAGAGCGATCACTATTGACAATAAGTGTCTTTGATTCCGGGGAATGAGCAGGAAGTAGATCAGCAGGAAACACACCTTGGAAGGGAACGTAAGAAGATTGGAGGAGACGATGAGCAAACGTTTGACAACTACACTGAATAGCACAGAGAAAATCATCTTCGCACATGCAGGCATTGAGTAAATGTTTCTCTTGTAATTGATTCATACCCTGCATGATTCCTTCGATTTCCGTGTTGCTTAACCAGTCTCCCATTCAGCCAACGCTGAGCTTTAATGAGACGATGTTGATAAAGAGATGTCCAAGCGATAGGAGGAACGTGATTCTCGGGCTCCTTCACCATATCTTATGAGGATGTCCATGCGCACCAACACTTAAATAGCGGGAGGGATATACGCACTGGAGATGACAGCATTCTCCGGTGTGACGGAGAATTGTTCGTCATGAATGACAAACATTAATAAATCCATATTTTGCTTGGTCGTATTCTCAAATTGCAATTCCAGTCCATATTGACGTGTATTGGTGGGTTGAACACTATCGATTTGTTTATCCAAGGTACAGTCAAAGGCGATAAAGTAACAGTATTTGGTAAAACTCTCCAAATCAATACCACATGATTCATTCGTGTTATAGACTTGAATCGCACGATTGAATTGACTGTAGGCAATCACGTCATCTTTGCAATTGATGGTGCCTCCTGTCATGATGGCTCCATTGGTGGTCATGGTGACTTGAGAGAGTCCATGCCTTTCAAAATAGAGTTTACGACTTCCTGGATCAAACCAAGAGTTACTGGGAACAACCGCGAAAAAGATGAGTTTAGGACTCAATAGAGCAGCCACATTGGAAAACGTCTTCTTTTGTACTCCACTTTCAATCGTTTGTCGTTGGACGGTCATGCCATTGTAGCGATAATAAATGGCTTCTGTCTTGCGTCGATTCGCAGTTTTCAATTGCAGTTCTGCATTCGGTGTGAGCATGGGCATATACAATTGGAAAGACGTGATTTTGAACCTGTACTTTGTAGAGGTCGTCCCTGCAGGATGTTCCATATCATAAATGGCATATTCCGGTTTATTCAAGGTGAAAATGAGATCCAGTTGCATGCCTGGGGGCAGAGCAATCACTTGTTGGAACAAATTACATTTCAGGGGAAAGTCAAAGGTACGTTTAAATTTGTTGTCTGACCATTGTTTGAGAATGGCTTGATTGAGTGCATTCTCTTTATCTGTAAACTCTACCGCCTTAGTCTTTATCGTCTTCGTCGCTGCATCATACTCCGTGTCATGCATCACTTGAGGAACAGTAAATCCTTGTGTGACCATGTGTGTATTCTTCACATCATTGGTATATTGTAAAAGATTGCTAAGGTAAGCTCTCAAATAATACAAGTCATTGCCTCCTTCAATGGTGCGTTCATTCAAGCGGATAGTAATGTCGGAAAAGAGGGAGTGAGCCGTATTGTTGATAATAATTGCCTTGTCTGTCGCCTCACATGGCACGTCTGCTCCTTTAGCCGCATCATGTTTCATAAGTTGTACTTCCACGCGAAAATAGGCATTGCATACATCCATCCAATGAATGGCTAGTCGAGGGACCGTGAATTGAATGGTACCGGGATTTTCCAATCCATTGACTGGTGTCAGAACGCTCGTATGCTGAGAAGTACTCGAGACATCGACTTTATCACTTTGGAATACATCGTAACGCGCATCCAATAAGGCAGGGGTTTCCGCCATGCTTGATGGGACGGATGTTCTAAGATTGCTTAGTTCTTAAAAGAGCATGCGTTGTTTAGCACCTCCGCGATAACGCCCCATCAAACTTCCTTTTCCCCATTTCGTATGATGGGCAACGGCCACATGACCACGGCGACGTTTAGGAGCAGGTGCTTCCACCCGATCTCCTTCTTCATCCGTGAAGACGCGTTTCCGACTCACTTTATTTTGAATAGCTTCTACAACACGTTCGGGAGCAGTCTGTAAAGTGCGTTTGGCGAGTGCTTTCACACCCTTTTTGAGATGGTGAACTCCTTCTTGTGCGGTAGAGCTGACAGCATCCGTGACAGCTTGTTTCGCAGCATTGAGAAACTCTGTCGTACGTAACGATTTTCCCAATGTTTTCTTTACCGTATGTACAAGTCCCTTTTGCGAAGGTTTTCGTGATGCTTTTCGAGAGGGTTTTCGATTTGTTTTTCGAGAGGGTTTTCGAAATGTTTTTCTGGGAACACTCTTTTTGAGTGATTTGGGCAAACGGATGGATGGTTTCTTGACACCAGTGACACGAGGTCTAATCATGCGTGTTTTCTGTCCAATCACTTTATTCCATCCACCGCGTTGCATAAATGATCCTCTTCCAAACAATCGTCCAGAGGAATGTGGTCGGTGACGGATTAAAAAGAGATTCGTCATCGTGTCTTGATGTGCTTGGGAACAGACAATTACTTAATTGCGCGACGTCGAAGATGCATTTTTACATAGGACCGTCCGTCTGTCATAGGGATGGGATGACCGTCATCCGACATGAGTTTGATTTCAATATCTTGCACCTGTTGACTTTTCACAGGGAGATAGGTGACATTCTGGAATTCATGATGAATACTATCTCCATAATCTTTCCCCGTGTAGGGAATCACACACATACAGTTTGTTTTCATACCTCCTACATAATGATAGCCTACAATATTACAATACAGGAGAATATTGTAGGTGAAGGCATTCAAATTCAAAGGGGCAGTCGCTTGCTGTGAGGAAGTGAGTAAGTCTGTTTTAAACCCAAGAATGTCTTTGAGCAAAGGATGGAGTTTCATACTGTAGTGTGGGGGTACGACCACTGAGACAACATGGACATGAGGCGCCAATGTAGTGATAGAAAAGTGGAAATTGTGACCATGCTGTCGATTTTGATTCAAACACTGCATCAACGTCTTCTCCGAATAAATACCGCGTGGAATGTTGAAGCGTGTAAACATGCCTTGTTCTCCCTGTTTGCCTTGTTTGTCTTGTTTATCTTGTTTGCCTTGTTCACCCTGATTGCCTTGCTTGACTTGTTTGCCTTGTTTGCCTTGCTCTCCTCGCGGTGAATCCGTTTTGACAGGAAGGATAGAGGATGTAAAGACGGTCGAAATCGTCTCAGGATGATCCTTCAATGTCCCCACACTAAAGCTGACATCCACGGGTATTGTCTGAAGGGTATTGATAAAGTTGACGACGGAGATACCGGCTTCCCATTGATCCCCATGGACTATGGGGATGGAAGGAACCAAGCGATTTTTGAAATGATTGGCTCTATTTTCAGGAAACAAATTGGGCTGCGCATTACTCAACAAGTGAATCGTTTCCTCATGCATGGTTGAGTGTCACTCTGTCCATAATTACCTAGTCTCCTTACGGCGGAGATGGAGTTTGAAATAGGATCGTCCTTCATGAATTGGAATAAATTCGCCATCATCACCACGCAACTGAATTTCAATCTCATCAATAGCGGATGTAAAAATGGGGTAATAATCAATATTGGACACTTCATACGACACCATTTCCCCCAATCGTTGTTTCTCTTCAATGGGATGAATTTTCAAGATTTGTTCACGTTGTCCTTCCACAATACTTTCCGCCACAATATTACAATAGACGATAATGTTGAAGGAATTGGGAGTTATGCTGAGGGGAGAGAGTGTTGTCATCTGTGTATTGGGTCCATAATAGGATTGGGGTAGACCTATACGATAACTCAACGCTTCTCCAAAATCAATAAAGGCATGTTCCGCGGTTTTCACCGTCAAATAATGATCTTTTGAGAGAGAGAGGGATACATCCGTCCACATCTGTAAATTCACTTGGAGTTTAGAAAAGAGTCCTTCCAAGGTATAACTCCCTTTGGGAATGTGGACACGATGAAACGAGGTAGAAATGTCCAGGGTGGGGTTGATGTAACCTTGCCGAATCATGTGGTCATAGATGTGCAACGGTTTCATGGTCTTGCTATAGAGATGAAGAAAAGGGCGAGGTGTGGGATGTGTATTCACCATCACCGATTGAATATCTTGTTTTCCCACATCCACTCCCAACACCATACCATCCACTAGATAAAACATGTTTTCTTGCCAGCGTTCCATCATGGTCGTCATGAGCTTTTGCATATCAACACTGAACCATCCAATAAAGGAAGTCAATCTATCTTTACAGACTTTCAGGGTGGATCCTTCTTGATACGCGACAGCGGGTGAATACAATGTCTTATCAGAGAGTTTATCTCCAAACAAGTAGGATTGTAAACACGTATTGGCCAACAGCTCTTTCGATTTGTAGGCATAAGGGAAATAGGATTTCTGAAACAAGCGATCCAATTCCTTCCCTTTCCATGGGAAGAGGGTGTCGAGGGTGTGGTTCCATCCTTTGGCATAATCAAAGGTATATTCCGGTAAACCATAGATGTGTAATGTCATCCCATGGGTGACATGTTTTGGACGTTGTTGATACCGACGGTAACTTGCAGAACAATGTTCCGGTGTTTCCGAGTGTATACAGGTTTGTTCATGATAGGTGAACATACCATATTCATGACTATGATTCAACATGTGTTGCCAGAGTTGTGGGGGATTGATTTTCAACACATACCCTTCCGCGATTTTAAAGTGAAGCACGTGAAAGACACCCACTGTTGTATACGTCACCCACACCATATCAGGCAAGGGGATGGCTTGATTAAAAGCTTGCACAAACGATTGGAGGGTATAATATTTCGTGGGTAAATTGAAGCGTAATGGACTAGGGAGATGAGATAGGGTATGAAAAATCTCAAAAGAGTCGCCATGTTTGATGTTGAGAATATTGGGATGCTTCTTATCCTCGGTCTTATACTGTTGTGTCGGTTTTCCGTTTCGAAGCAAGACATGGGTCCCACTCAATGCATAGGGGACACTCTTCTTTTCAAAGAGAGCGTCCAATTCCATGGTTTGTTTCTGAAGGATAAAGGAGGGAACATGAATCGTGCTGAGGGGGAATTCCAAGATCCATTCTTCCCACACGTAGGTAGTCACTTCTTCTGTTTTGAATATCTCATAGGCTTTAGATTGCCGGTCCATCTTGATTTCCATATCGTCCGTGCAATCGATGGTCAGTTCATAATGATAGGACATGGATGTGATGGTCCATGTCATGGGGGCGGGGAAGATGGTATTCAAATAGGTTTCCAACGAATAATAACCTGTGGGGACGATAGAACTCCATGTCTTATCACTCTCTAAATTCTTGTAATAAAACGATTCAGGTCTAGACACATAAAATAACAGTTTGTTCTCCTTGATGAATTGACAAAGATCCGATGTCAACACAGTCACTTCTGCATTCACCCTATCTCGTTCACGAACGATCTCGTCAAGATTGTCAGTTCCTGCAGTGGGTTTGAATTCTTTCACCCTCCTTCTTAACGTTGCCAACCGTTCCTGTTTCACTTCAAAATCATGGAGAATATGCCCATACATCTCCATCAAATCCACCAAACTATGATAGGCAAATACATTATACGTGTTGTAGATATGATACTTTTCCGTAGATGTGAAGGGAAGTGCATGTTGCCCCGTTTCATGCTGCATATCCGCACCACTGGCCAATACATTTTCTTTCCCATCTTTAGGATGGGAATGAACTAAATGATGAATGATGGGCCGTTTTGTACCTTGTTCCTTTTGAATCGATTGTCGAACATTTTTCAATAAGACAGTATCAAACAATCGCTTCTTGGCTCCGAATCGTTTAGAGACTAAAACACCTTCCATCTTGTGTTGACGTAGGATTCGCATCATGTTGCGGTACTTTGCATTCAGTGTGTTGATATAGGTAGGCAAGAAACGGGAGGTGACTAAATCAGGAGCATCGGCTATATGAAGGGTAGGATCGATTTTGTGTAACTGTGTATCAATCTTGTCATACAATTGATCAATACGGTTTCTGAACCATGATACATGTTTTTTCTTGGGATGTGGATACTTCGTTTCACGTTCTTTTGGGGTGAGTGGATTGAGGAACTCCACTGGGAAAATAAATTGATTTTTCATGGTGCGTGTCGGTAAAGCAATCCATTTTTTAGAGGCCAAATGTTGCATTCGGAAAAAGGTGTGTTGATACATTTTCACGGCTTTCATCAACGCTCTCAGTTTAGGAAGAAGGATGCGAAGATTATGAAACAGACCTATATGCCCTCTGGGAATAGGAGGTGCTTTTGCATTGCGTTTGAGAGAGCTCACAAAGGTATCGGTCCTCATCCACACAGCACGTGTCGTATCATCACTCAGGGGTTGTATATCCTGATAGGTCACTGGGGGAGCCATGGTAACAGTGGCTAGTTTCTGCAAATCGGAGAGGATCCCATAATCCATGGCTGACAATGTATAACTGGAAGCATGCTTTACATGAAAGGACAATCTGTTGGATGAATGAAACACTAACTTCCCCACACCAAACCATTCTAATTGTTTGAATAAATTCAGCACTGAGATTTCATTTCCCAACATCCTTTCAATCCCATGTTTGGCAAAATGACAGCGGTGTAAGGGAATCACACTGAACCAATAGTCATGAGCGGGATATTTCTTTACGTCACATTCCTTTCGATGAATGGAGAGTCGTGTATGGATCCGAACGACATCCGTCAATGATAAATGATAGACACATTTGTCCAATAAGAGTGAGGCCGCCAAATGAGGGGAAAACACAAGGACGTAATGAAAGGCGGAGAATTCCTTGATTTGAAACAGGGAAAATGGGACAATGTCAATCACATAGACATCTGCTTCCTCTATGCCATTGCCTCCATAATACAAGTACGATGGATGTGTCGTGACAGTCATCATGTTGGAAATGGTGCGGCGTGTATATACTTCCAACGCTGTGATCATGGGGACTCGTTTCACTTCCTCATCGGATTCAAAAATGGTGTGACGACGGACCACATTGGTCCCTTCCATCGTATAATAAGGCAAATAGGCCTTCAAATCTTTCGTATCCACCATTTTCCCCACGGTAATATAACAATCTTCGGGAATCGTATCCACATTATTCACATACCCAAACTCTTTCAAGCCTACTTCCCATGTTTCTCCTTTAGGAATAAAAAGTGGATTTTCCAGTCGTGTAAAGAAATGATTGGCTTTATTGTCATACAAATGGGGTTGAGTATTGCTCAACAAGTACACATGTTGTTCCTCATGCAGTTCCTGCATGATTACAAAATCAATAGCGGCGTACATTACCTAGAGGTTCTAAGTCTGTCACCCATGAGTTCATCGAGGCCGGATATCCTTGCCAGTGTACAAAATATTCTGGTCGTCCATTCCGACGTCGGGTCTTGAGCACTTTGTCCACTTGATAGACTTCTTCCTCCCGATGAATCACTTGTAATTCCTGAGCATAAAAGGATCCTTTGATCTCTTCTCCACTCAAGTCTTTGATCTTGTACATTTTGGTACCATGAGGGTTCTTGAGAATGTTGGAGACAATGAACTCTTCCGTCGACCAATTCGCTTCATACCCTCGTCCAAACGTTCCTTTATCACGTGAAATACGTACCCGTGCTCCCACAGGGATAGACTTTCCCGGGACTGCAACCTTTTTATAGTTTTGTCGGAGACGTTTCGCATTGTTTCGTTTCACTTCCTCGGTATTGGAGGCATTCACATCCATCGGGGTGAAACCTGTAGATGAATGGGTGCTGTGATTGTATGCATACATGACATCTGCGATATAATCCACCCAATTCTTGTCATTGGTGGCTGTAAAGATACGTTCCAATTTATTCTTGACAGTACGGTTCAATCGTTCGACATGAGCACATTTATAGGGACTGTAGATGGAAAACAATTCAATAGCGTGCTTGTCCAAGACGTCTTTCACCGGTCGGTTATAAAATTCACGGCCTTGATCCGTTTGCAGTCGTTGCGGGGTGGGAATGGTTGCGAAAATGGCTTCTAAAACCCCCGACACTTCTTTGGCACTCTTGGTCTTGAGAGGGAATGCCCAGGCTTTGCGTGTAAAGATGTCCATCACCATGAGAATATACTTGTAGCCACGATTATGCTGTGCATACTTTTGATAATCGACAATATCCGCTTGAAATTGAATTTGCGGACCGCGTACACGATACGGGTGCAAGGGCTTAATACGATGCAATCGAGATTTGTGAAGGGTGTAGGTCGGTTGACGCATTAACCATTGTTTGACTTTTGTTTTTGAATAATGTGAAGCAGCAGCAAGTGCATTGACGCTTCCGTAGCCAGCGGGATGTTTGGGATTGTAATAAATCTTGTGCAACACCTCCTCCATCGACACAATCTGCTTGGTATTGACGTGGGGGTTGAAGATAGGCGGTATTCCCGTTGGAACAACAATTAAAGCTCGCCGTGATGGTGTACTGTGTCTCTGCGCTGTCGTATGCGTTGCCTTGGCCGCAACAACGTCCAAAGATACGCGATAAGAATGAGGAGGCAATTGGCGCGGCTGCCGTTGCCATTACCTGAATGGTGAGCCATAGGATCCCAATTCAAGAACTCCTTTTTTACTTAAACGAGTATTGATGGATGATTTCAAGGGAGAACGCTTCGTCTTGGGGGAGGTGACAACCGAAGGTTTGACGACTTTCCCTTTCGATCGCTTGAGGACGGGTGGATCTGCGACGTGAGTGAGCGGAGGTTTTGTGGCGTGCGTGAGCGAAGGTTTTGTGGTGTGCGTGAGTAGAGGTTTTTCCATTCGCTTCCCATGATCATTGTCCAAATTGAAAAATTGGCGACGAACTTTATCGAACAAATACATCCGGGCGTTCCATGCAGCGATATCATTGGCAGTAGGACGGTGACGCACAATATCTCGTGCAATACGGTCAAGATGGGCTTGTTGAGGAGTCATCATCATGGTTCTCACCCTCTGATCTTCCGCTTGACGTTGCAACATGGTCGACATCAGTTGGGTACTGTCACCACCACCGCCCATTTGCTGTCCGCCACCAGTGTGTTCATTCATGTCAGATTTGGGAACCACCACTAATTCACTAAAGTCCATTTTCGTTTTATTGGGTCTTTTGCTTAACTTAAACACAATCATAGGTGGATTAAATAAGTTGGTGCGAAATCGGTACTCAAACGGACAATTTGTAGTGAAATCAATAAAGAGGTAGGCATAATTCCCATACTTTTGAACCAATGTTGTTAAAATATCATGCACGACGCTCATATTGCCTTTTGGGAGCATTTTCCCCATGAATTGAGCCAATTGTTGTTGATTTCTCGGATTATTGAACGCGACCAAATAATGGACATTGCCATTACGAATACGTTGTTCTTTATCACCATACAGATACTGTGTGATTTGCACTGCGAAAAACCGTTTATGATGAGATCCTCTTAAAAATAATCCCGTCACAGTTTCATTGTTTTGAGATTCCTGTTGTAAATCATCGAGAACAATTAAATCATTTTCTTGCAATTGATCAAAATCATCTTGGGTAGGGACACCCATTTTCAAGATCACCTCTTGTAACTCTTTATGAAATGGACTTTCTATCCCATAATACCACCAGACTTTACGAATGGGCTTTTTGAATAAAGTATGACGATTCTTGATCATATTCGCCACAAACGTGGACTTTCCCGATTTACTAGGACCCGAGACAATCATGGATGAGTCATTCTCTAAACGGAAATCCATCTTGTCGAATCATAAAAGTCAGACATATATTCCATGCATCATGTATTAAACATAACTTAAAATAGTTTCCAAAACATAGAATCATTTCCAGAATAAAGTAGAGGTGGAATAAAACGTCCACGTGTACATGTCTTAAAGAGTGAGTTTTCAAGAGCAGTCACCATTTCACTCATCAATGTCCTTTCCATGTCATGGGTAAGAGGATTCATATTGTACCGTGCAAATGCTTCCTTTAACATGTTGGGAAAGGCGCGACGATGGATTTCGTAGGCACTACGCACAATGAAATAATGTTCAATATAGTTCAACACAGACCACTTCTCATTGACACACTGTCCTGCTTTGTACCATGAGGATGACACATACCACTGACTCTCCTGTTTGTGTTCCACCATATCCTTGAACATTTCGAGGAATCGATTGATCCATTTCTCGGCTTGTATTTGATCACCGTCAAAGATATGCAGCGCGTGTGACTCTTCCCGGATGCGAATGTACACACCGAGTGCTTGCGCCTTGGCATAATCCGTCCGCATCGTCCTCCAATCCTCCTCTTCCGTGGGTTGAGCACTCCACCTCTGAGAAAGCATGTTTGTCATCTCATCCTCCTTTTGTTTCATAAGTGCAATACTGTCCTCTAATTGGGAGAGATGATCGAGATCATCATCTATAAAGTGTTTGAGTTCCTCCCAATCAATGTCTTGTTTAGATTGCACCATGTGTATCAGATCAAATAAACCACTGGAGGGAATGTGTGCCTTCTTTATATCGAGTGTCAGCTTTGTCTTCTTCTTCTTCTTTTCCCCCACCGCTGTGCTCTGACATTCCTCCACCTGTTTGATACGGACTTGGATTTGATCCACAGTAAAACACAGTTTCAGAGTCTTTGTCTGTGGATTATAGTATATGCCTGTGACGCGGAAGATGGTATTTGCTTGAAGGAAGGTATTCGCCTTGAGATTGGCAAGAAGATGTCCAATAGTGGCCAAACTAACCTTCTTGTTCTTTCCATTCTCCTTCATCAGGAAGATGGGCGTGTCCTGCTTTAGCTTCATAAAGACACTGTCGTAGGCCGATTTCTTGTGTACATAACCGAGACAGGAGATAAAGTTGTAGGCAGATTCGGGTTGGACTTGTTTGTAGAGGGATTGTATCGCATCTTCCAACGTCTCCAAATCGCGTGAGACGGCTTGAGAAATGGTGAAGAGGGAGGTGAGTTGATCGGAACCGTACCCACTGTTATTGTACGTTTGTGCACGCCATCCATAAAATCCTGTGGCAAACACGAGTTTTGAAATGTCTCGTCGTGATTGCCAATCCATCGCATCCATCGTCACATTCTCTCCGCGAATGGGATAATATCCAGTGTTATTCCATTTCTTGCCCAATACCAGACGTGTGATGGGCAGAGGCTCCAACTGTGGTTGTGCCTTGGTAAGGTAGTTCTTCTCGGCTTTCCCATTCGTATGGAAATAGGGCTCCGTCGCTTCAACAAAGACTGGCTTCGATGTCGGTGTATCTGACGAATACGTGACTTTCACCTTCTTCGCGAGAGGAGCTTCCAACGTGTTCGTACGTTTACCCATGACTGAATGAAAATGACTGAAATGGCTCAGTTTATATAGAGTTGAGCGTGGGAAAATTTCTTCTCATTGGTTGACGCCCACGCATACAAGTGCTCTGATTGGTGCTCCGTCAAATTCACGATGAATCATTCATTTTTGGTGGTGTACGGGGCTTGTCCCTTTTTGTAGGTCAAATTCACGAGATAACGCTTGATTTCATGGGAATTTGCTGAGTCATTTTACGATAACATCGGTCGATTTGGTGTGGAAAAGGACCTCAGAATTCTCGATAAATCACCTGATTTTACGAGGATTTGTAACAGAGTGTGTTCTTCAAAGTCACAGTGAATCGATTGATATCATGGGAAAATAACACATCAAATCCGTAGTATTTTTAACGATGTCATGGGAAAATCATCCTTTAAATCTTCGGTATATCGTTTGATTTCATAGGAATTTTACTGTGTGAACGTGTCTTATTCACACTCTTCGATAAATCGTTCGATTTCATGGGAATTTCATTGTGCGGTTTGGTGGGGTTGAGTATAGGCGTTTTGGACACATCATAATTGACGACTTCCACATCGAGTAAGGGTTTTCCACTCTCTTTACGTTTTTTGATATCTTTCATCATTTTTCGACCAGATAAGAGGGTAACCAAAATGAATATGACGAGTGTAAAGAATTGTGATAGGGTTTCTTTGAATGAACCAATGAGTGAACATTTTAAATCTCCTCCGTTGGCTGTTGAAAGTGTGTTCACTATGGATTGAACATTGTCCATGATGATAGTGTTGATGACGTGGGTATGGTTTACTTAGTGCTTGGAGCCGATCGATGCATGTAAGGCTTGTTTGAAAGCTGCTGGATTATCGTGATATGCCATGGCATAGGCTTGTGCGAAGGGGATTTGTTTCTTGTTAAATTTCCGTTTTTGGCCCAAGTATTTGCGAGTTTGAGGGGGTGGTTTCACAAATTTGCGGAGAATGCCTTTGTAAGATTGAATAAACTCATGCTGTAAAGGTGTTAATTTCCCTGGATTCTCTCGCATTCTGCTCATGAGTGCTTGCATATCCTTGACATATTCCTCAGGCAATTGATCGACATGACGGTTAATTTTCTTTTTCGAGCATCCTATCCCTGAACTTAGGGATTTCAGTACATTGGTAAAGTCCTGACGTCGACTTGAACATGATTCACACTGACACGTCATTCTTGTCTATCATCCTCTATCCCACATAACTTAGTTTACATGGCGTTCACCAAATTCATGTAGCGTGCGTGGACGTCTGCATTTTGGTTGGTTAAGTGGGCAATAAACTCTTCCTTTTGAGTCAGCAAGTCACGCATGCTTTCCAATGTCTCATCCAAATAGTCTCCATTGCCATCTGTACGATTGGGTTCATGAATGTGTTGATTAAATGCATCTTCCAACACGTGCAAGATGCGTTTGCGAGCATTTAAATGACGTTCATGGAGACGAATAGAATCGTTCAACAGTTGAACAATGGCGCTGTTTTTCAAATTGTTCAGTTGAATAATGTACTCGTGGGAGTTGTCAATGACAGGTGAATTGACTGGGTAAAACATTCTTTCCTCCACGGGGTGTGCGTCCATGGGTTGTTGAGAGGTTCCTACCCCCACTGAGTGTTGTTGTTGAGGGGTTCCTACCCCCACCGAGTGTTGTTGGCGAGGTTCGCTTGATTCTTGTACCTCTGGATTTCCCACTGTGTTCGACATGGCTTGGACATAACTGTTGTGATCATTGACAGGACCTGGGTAATTATCAAATGTCACATGACTTAGTGTAGGTTGAATATTCTCTAACGATAGAGGACTCATATCAATCTCATTCGCAGCCATGGCTAAAACATCGGGCGGCAATCGATTCCATTCTTCTTGTATTTGATGGACCGTATGGGTGGGATCCGGGGGAGCATCCACTCTGGCTCGATCGTCAACCATACTTTTCACGACAGCTTGTAGCATAGCGTGAGCAGGATCAGGTGTTGCTAAGGCGCGATGATCCGCTGGAGAGGGTCGAATGAGTGCTTCTAGACTATCGTCTGCATCCAAATCTGTATTCATAGGTTGAGGGGGTCGCAAGGAGGTTGCACGACGTGCGGTGGGTGATAATTGACGATCTTGTCCTGTCAACGTAGAGGACACCTTCAAAGAGGGTCTCGGAACATGCTGTTGAATAATATACTTGAGTTTGCTCACATTTTCTCCCTCCATTCGCTCGTTTAAAATATGGGTATGTTGCCGCGCAAATTGTTGAGCTGTCTTCCTATCCACCGTTCCATCGAGGGTTTCCCCGCATAGACATGCATAGATGAACTCTTCACTTGCTTTGATCTCTTCTTTTGATTTATATTTTAGATGGTGTGAATTATAAATATGCCTTCTCAGACGATCTTTTTGATAAGGGCATTTACAGATAGGACATAGGGTTATTCTCAATTTTCGCAACGTCAGGGTCTCTTCACTTTCACGCGCTCCTCCCTTCATGGTTGATTTTTGTTGTGTGTTCCTGTGCATGCTTAAATACATTTGTTGGCCATTGAAACAAAATACTGAAATGAGCACAGATACGATTCAATGTCTCTTTGATATAAATAAGACTTGCTGCTGAAATCACACGTTTATGATACAGCTCTTGTACATAGGTCAAATGTTTTTCATTCATAAACTTCCATAGTGTGTCCTCATACAAAACGTCATCCTCAAAAATAGCCATGAGTAAATACACACGTCCCACGATGGAATAGCGGTCATTCAGTACCAATTGATTCAAATAGACGGTGGACGTGTCGGTAAACTCTTCTAATGTGGGGATATCATTGCCTCGGATGCGTTCATCGAACCAAAAATCAATAAGAATCTTCATCCGCGCTTGGTGCGAAGGAGTGGTCGAACTGTCTGTGGGCGTGATGTCCATCTTCCACGCGATCGTCTTTTTCGAAGATGTCTTGTCCGAATAGGGCGATGTCGTCTTTTTCGATAATAGGGTAGGAGTAACATGATCTTATTTGAGAGAGCGTGAGGATCCATAACTTAAATAGTCACTCATCGCGGTGAGTATGCGTACAATCTCTCTCAGAAGAAAAAGGAGTACCAGTAGCATGTTTTTCCAAATCTATCAACCCCAATAGCAGAATGCTTATAATATGGAAAAGCAACATGATTCATAAAACGACATTCTTTATTCATACTTAGTCTGCGTCGCTTACATATTCTTCTTCTTCTGATGTCCATCCAACAGAGAAATATTCAAAATTAAACGTTATACAATAGACACCAAGAATCTCTTTGTTATCACTGTCCATAAATTCATAGTCCCATACGTTCTTTAGTGAGGCTAAATAGTCATCCATTTCTTCGACGTCACTTTCATAATACCGTTCACTGGCACCCATCAATGGTGGAGAACCATTTCTTTTGTATTCATAAATCGTGAATGTATCCATGGAGAGTTCACATTCAGGCTTCACTTTGATCTTCTCCTTCACATAGGGAATCACTTTCTCCAACATCGCGTGCGGTTGACATGTCGTTTTCGGGTAAATAATGAGCTGATTTGGATAGGTGTACACGTGAAAGTCTTCCATCATGTATGTGTCTTGATCGTTTCTCTATTTTTACCTAGTTTTCCAATCGATAGGTGCTCCGATATAGAATGGGGCACACCCAATGCTCTGTTCTGTGCTCTGAGCATGGAATGGGGCACGTCTAATGCTCGGAGCAGGGGATGGGACATTTGCAACACTATAAAGCCAAGTCGAAAATGTTCCGCCTTCATAACACTCGTGAACATACAAGAAGATGGTTGATCTCAGCCGACTACCAAGACCAAGCACACTACCTTTATCGCCAGCCAGCCCATTACCTTCGATCAGTGATGACGATTTTCCTACGGATCTCCCATCCCACTGGGGCTCTATTCCCGATCTGGACGGACCATATTCCCTCCCGCCAACACCACCCACCATCGATGGACCGTTTCACATCCCACCAACCCCTGAACTTTCTACGTCTAGTTTCGACGATCTCGGACCACCGAGTATGAGCGATGGTCAGGTGGAGGACTATTTGACAGATGAGAAGGAGAATACCCCACCGAATGCAGCTGGCTATCCCGAACTGGATCTTAATCGTCATCCATTTCGCCGTCCACTGACTAATTTGAGTAGTCGGTATAACGTTAGAACTGAATTGCAAAACTTGGATGAAGCGGTTGCATTTTGGGACGACGTAGACTTTGTTGACGATTGGGTGTTTTAACTTGTGTATCTTTCTTCTTCTACTTCATATTTTGATACATGTATTCAATAAACATACATGGTAAGCTATGACTATTTTATTCAAGGGTGAACTGGGTTATAGGACATATCATGATAGAAGTTAAAATGAATGTTAAAGATTGAATTTAAGATTGGAAATCGATCATAAAATTTTACACGTTAGCATTATTTTAATGTTGAAAATGATTCATACAATTGAGAGTATTCCCAAGTCAATGATTATCAAAAATAACAGGTCATTGGAATAACATTTTATTATAGAGTTGTACTTTCTTGAGTTATTTCACAACATGCATTATTCTTGCACAAGGTACGATGTTCGGCATAGTCACTTAAGCTACAATAATGAACAATATAAGACTTGTGGAGTTGTCCATTGTCCACCGTGGTTGATTCATGCATCACAGTGATGGGGTCAATCTTGGTCCAGGCCCATGCAGCTTCACAGGAATCATAATTTAAATACAGTGTATGCACATAAAGTCGATAGTGTAGTTCAAAGCAATAATGAAGAAGAATCTCGACCACATCTGACAGCGCACAGTGGTACCCATACTGTACTTTGGCAGCTTGCGTTTCTGTGAGTGCTTTCCCTCGGCGTAAATGTAACAAGGCTCGACGGTATGCTTCTTTCCCTTCATACTGGGAATGATTCATCCAGTGACATCCGCGACGCATATGTTCCTTGTAGCCAAGTCTATACACTTCACTATCCCGCATACATGAGGTGAAAATATTCCAATGAGAGTCAATGCGTTGAGACCATTCGGGGAGAGAAATACTATCCATGGTCACTTTTTCCAAGAGTTTTATGCTTTTCAACCAAGTTCTTTCCATCTCCGATAATCCATTCCCTACAATCAGTTCCGCGTCTCCATACTCGCGTGTCATTTCATGGACCCAGAAATTAAAACGGTGAATAATCACATTCTCTTCTGCACCACATTTCCCAATCACACGTGGGTTGAGACCATGAATAAATTGAGTCGCAAAAACATCACACCCCGGTGTCTCATGTTTGATAAAGTCATGGAAGCGCGATGTAATGGTCACATATCCAGTCGGTTTATCGTCTCTGGGCGTATAATGACACCAAATGGCAGCGACTTCCTGCATGGGATCTCCTTCCGTATCAAATACGATGAAATTGCGCACCGGCTTCTTCTGCTCCACCCACCATTGTTGTACTTTAGGATGATCAAATGTAATGGTATAAGAACCTTGCATGAGCTCGCCCAAGTGCTGAATCCGACGCATCGTGAAATGAATCTCGTCTTGTGTGTCTCGACTTATATACCCTTCCCTAGGGTGGTGTACAACATGATTGGTTTAGCGATGATGACGTCTCCTTCGACGTTTTCCTCCTCCTGATATTTTATTCGCTATAGCACTTACGCCTGCGGCACCGGCTGCACCCGCTGCTCCCAACGCTGCAGCTTTCCCTGCGGCAATAAGTGCAGGGACGAGGGGGAGTAAAAATGGGAGGATGCCTCCTCTTTGTTTACGACTCCCGCGGTAGATTCCACCTTTTTGTCTTCGACTACCACGGTAAATACCCCCTTTCTGACGGCGACTTCCGCGATAAATACCTCCACGTTGCATGATTGCCGTGATAGGCTAGATGTCCCTACTTAGTTCTTCATTAATAGTTTCCCTAACGTCTTTAACTTTCCCAACTTGTTCCTATTTAGATCGTGTTTCAACCGTTGCCATTCTTCCTTTATCATTTGATTATTGGATTTATACCGTGGTCGCTACGCTGCTGGCAACAACGTATTGCCCAAATGACGTCGAATCAATTCGCCTTTATGTCTCTGAAAAGCTTCACGCCCTCTACGATGCATTTGAGATTTTATATACCGTTTCACATGTCTTACAGTTCCTCCTCTCTGGCGTCGTTTACGGCGTGTCATGATTAATGTTTACGCTTCCCAATCATAACTTAGTCGCAACAATAGGAGATTGATCACTACATTTATTCATCATCCAAATCTACATTATACGTGAACCAATTCAATTGGTTCTTAAAAACAATGGGATTCAGAGGTCTCCCTCGTTTCTTACTAAAGTCAAATGAATATTTGCGTGGGTCTCGATTTCTATTCTCTGGTCGAAGCGAGGCTTGGGGGACACTGTTCACTTCCTTGGGTGGATTCGGTTGACTCTCATATATCCGCTTCAACTTCTCGCGCTGATTTTTCCATATTTTCTTGCTCATATGCTCTTTATGCAGCGAGACAAATTGACGGACCTTCTCTTCCTCCACGTCACGGTGCATCATCTCACCACAGACACATATATAGACAAAGTTATCACGTGCCTCATTCGTCTTGCCCTCGCACCACGTCGGATCGCTTCGACGCATCTCCTTATGCTGTTTGCGAACATGCTCCCATAAGAAGAATGCTTGGTACATGTTATGACACCAGGGACAGCGTGCCAACTTCACTTTTGACAAGTCGTACAGATATGAATTCGTACTCTCCGGCTCCACTGGGCGATTCGGGTCCAAGGGTTCAGTGGGCATATACATGCTCAAATAGGGACACAAATGTTCATCCCATTCATTCTCCTCCTCCTGAATCTTCTCATCACAGTACCTGCACCGACCCACACATGGATGTTTATGGTAAGCTTCCATATTATAGTCTTGTTTGCAAAGCAGGCAGGTGAACTCACTCTCCTTGTCGCCCCAGTAACTCATTTCCAGAAAGCACCAATGATCGGTAGTCCACCATTTCCCACAACGATCGCAATACTCCTTCCCTGTCTCCTTGCGTCCATGACGGATGCATTGTGAAAACAGTCGGAAGCGTTTATTGCAAAACTCGCACTCATAATAGGGTTGAGGGCGGGGACGGACTGTGGTTCGCCTCTTCTTTGTTGGTGGCTCCATTATATCGTGGTTCAGATCATGTATCTTACGTAAACAATGAACCAAACCCAATGTCAATCTGCATACACAAGATTCCTCCAAAATAATGACACTCCAGTTGAGAACGTAACTTCTTCTGCAACGAATCGATCAGTTCTTCCACGTCCCAATCGTCACCAATGTTCAAATAGCGATAGGACACGTCCAGTGCACCTTTGGGGAACTTTGCAGATGTTCGAATATCAAACAAGAAGCGTGGTCCATACAGTATTACATTCAGCAACTGAATACGAAGCTCTGCAATAATCTTCTCTAACGACACACTCTTCTCCTTTGTCGGAATAATATACAGTGTATTACAGTCTCGTTCCACAATAAAGTCTTTCGATGAATAAGGTGTATAGGATATCTCCTCTTTGGGATGACGTGTCGCAGCCAGAGAGCGTAACGTTGCTGTTGTCGGCATAGGATGAGAATGAATTTCTCTGACAGCGCCTTTCCTTATATACCCTGCGGTGACTCATCACACGTGCTCGGCGCCGCGTGCTCCGATTGGTGCTCCGTGCTCAACCCCCAAGTGCGCCGATGCGTGCTCTGATGCGTGGGCGTGTGCTCTGTTTCCTGTCTTCTTCGCTACTGATGCGTGGGCGTGTGCTCCGTGCTCTGATGCGTGGGCGTGTACTTAAGTGCAAATGGGGTGAAAGGGGCTAGACTCTCCTACTAGTATGTATAACTGTTACTTTCGAATTCTTACATTTTTTATCATAAGCAAAGTTAGCGCAATAAACGTTCTTTTCGTAACTGTTAGCCGTCAGCGGAACCATTCAAGGCAATATGTCGACGAATCTGTACTCTCACATGAAGAGAAGAGACAATAGTCCGACAGCCAGAGCGAGTTTCTGCAGGGAACGAGGCCGAAGGTGATACTTTCACAGAATGATGCACACCATATGCCTACTACGAATTCGCGCGTCTGCCAAGTTCTAGTGAGTTCCTCTTCTTGTCAGACACGATCAAAGAAAAACACATGTTAATCCAATGGGAGGCAGATTGCAGTTTTTGGTCAAAATGAAATTTTCCATGTTCTCTCTTATCAATTGAAATGTACTACGTCTAGAGCCATGGTTTTTGGCATGGAATGTCTTCAGGTCATTTCCTATCATGTGTAACTGATATTATCATGCTTCTAATCGGCGATGTATGCGATAATGTGGTTCGATGTTGATTAAGTGGGCCAACATATTGGTGCTTGCCTACAGTAGGAGGCTTGTCAAATATGAATGCATGCACTTTCATAGATAAATGCTCATGAACCTGATAAAATATGACCTGAAGACATTCCATGTCAAAAACCATGGCTCTAGACTGAGTATTTTTTACCGCAATAAGCAAAAACATAGAAAATTTCATTTTGACCAAAAACTGCAATCTGCCTCCCATTGGATTAACATGTGTTTTTCTTTGATCGTGTCTGACAAGTAGAGGAACTCACTAGAACTAGGCAGACGCGCGAATTCGTAGTAGGCATAGGATGTACATCATTCTGTGAAAGTCTCACCTTCGGCCTCGTTCCCTGCAGAAACTCGCTCTGGCTGCCGGACTACAAGTTGATTGCTCTATTTGCAAGTAATTAAATTTCTTCAACTTTTTAGGGTATAGTAACTTTTTAAACAATCATTTTGTGCTTCCTAAACATTAATTAGTTGTTGTTTTTTTAGCAACTTTGCTCTGTTGAATCAGAATGCGGACAAGATGCACAAATGATAAGATGCTGTAACGACGTACTCGAATGTGTTGAACACAACCATATGGAAATCAATGTAAGAAAATGTCAGCAACTTATGATTACGAAAAAAAGAAATTTCATGGATGATGACTTTAAGATAAGCGATATCTCTCTCAATCCTCATTTGAAAATTCTCGGAATTATTTTCGATAGAAATCTTAATTGGAAAGAGCACACCAAAATGGTTAGCAAAAAGGCGTCATCTCGTCTATCTGTGCTTCGCCAACTTAAGCCCATTTTGCCTCGAAATCAATTGATTCTGATATACAATAATTGCATACGTATCGTACTTGAGTACGGATCTCCACTTCTCGTGTCTCTAAATGCAGAGCAATCACTGAGACTCCAAAGAGTGTAGAACAGATGCCACAGGATTATTTGCGGTGTCTCTGAATCAGAGTGTGAGTGTGCAGACTTTTTGCCGCTGGATTATCGAAGACTGACTGTTGGGTTCCGATTTTTTCAGAACATTATAAGTGACATCAATCACCCGATGCATCACTTAATCCCAGATATTCTACCACACTCTCAGAAGTATCGCATTCCGTTATGTGCAACCACATTATTGAGAAACTCTTTCATCGTCACGATGTCAAAACTTTCAAATAGTGGATTCAATATCTAAGTTTCAATTTATGCATGTGTTTCTTTGTGCCACAAATTTACTTTCATTACTTGTTTTGACTTCAATTACGTTTATATTACGTTTCTGTAACCGTGTTGATTTCCCACGATTCTCATTATTGTGAATATGCAAATATACGTCTATTATTATTATTATTCATGCATACACAGAATTTGCGCACTGATCAGTAATTTTACACATGACTTTTTTCAAGTTGACTGGACTGTTACACTGAATTCTGCAGCTTTGGATCTAATTCATAGCACGAAATAACATACTGTAATTGAGAAAATCAGAATTAAGATTTAATAATTAAGAATCAAATTGCATTATTGAAAACCAAATAGATTAAAAATAAACTTGAATGACTGAATTAGCAAAAACCAAGACATCAATGTGTATGACACGTTGCAATTGTTTGCAGTCAATTGATTCCTGTGATGCAATAACTACAATTCATTGATTTGGTGTCATCGAATAACAAAAAAATTATTGCTGCCTGTTGAGAACAGTAGTTAAGTCAAGTTAGTGAATTGACTGCCTAACTTGCGATGCTGTCACCCCTCACCATTGCAGGGAAAGCTTCGAATTATTAGTGATTTTTTACGATACTGCATGCATGTCTTGTCACAAATTGATTGTTTGCAGGGTTCTAGAGCACTAGAAGGCCAATTTGGTACATAGCCCATTAAAACCCCTCTTTGCGTTATGTCATCTAGGCACGCACAATTTTTCACTGGCTTGTAGCTACTACCGTACTATAATTGCGATGCATGAATTTTCTTCCTGTGTAGTGTAAATATTCATGTCCAATTGGGAATTTTCAACAGCCACACTCGGAATAAATTTGAGACATTCAAATATAAAACTATTTCTGCTTTAATCTTACAAAAAGATCACAACAGAAATACTTGTACATGTATTATATATTAAGAATCAACACATACAAAGAAAATTGTAATAAAAGATATCCTTTAGAATGACATGCTGTTAATCAACTTTGATGCTGTGGTGCTCAAACACGCTTAAAGTTATGCAATTCTCGTTCATTGCTTGAAGATGGTTCCTGTTAGGCTGAAAAACGAAATTGTCATCGAGAGACTGATCAGCCATTTTTACATCCACGGCCATATATGTCGACGATAAATCTATTTTGAAGCATCAAACCAATAAAGAAAACGAATATTCAATCACTGATCTCACAGTGCACTTGCATTGTATTAGGCAGATTTTCTGTATGGATGATGATTTTCGTTATGTTTTGACTTTCATTGAGTCAAATTTTGTTAAACATGCTAAATGCTTGATTTCAATACGAATGTTTGTATTTAGTTGCTATACAAATATACCAATTTTATTTTGAAAATGGTCATATTTCATCATTCAGCCATAAGCTTCAGTTGCGAAATTGCTATGCACACACGCACAGCAATTTGATCAACATATAGAAAAGAACACCTGAAAACTATTTGAAGTTTGAGGTTATTCCGCCGTCACTAGATAAAAAAAACTGAACACGCTTTTCTACAACACTTTTTTCCATTGCAGAATGGAATAATTTCTCCCGATCAAAGCTTATTAATCAAAGAAGCGCTCCTGTCGTCATTTGGTCACATTAGGTGAGATAAAATGGGACTTTGTTGAGGAGAAACCATCTAACTGTATTTCTATTTTACAGAGAGAATGCTTCAACTATCATCGATGGATTTTACATACCAGACCACCTATTAAGTTCCGTGCTATTAGGGAACTCTGAAGAGGAAATCTATTCGAATTTATTGCAGTCAGGCCGGCGCACTCGAGAGGAAACCTTTAAGGTCAGAACAAATCCAATTTCCTCAGTGATGTGCGTAATGTATTTTCACAGAAATTATTTGAGAAAGAGACATCAGGGCGTCAACAATCCTGGAAAAATTGCGAACTTAGCAGCGACCAAGAAACATTCGGAAATATCGGAGAAATTGTTTTTGTCTCGGGAAATGTCAAGGTTATCGATAACAAGTGGGGTGCTTTCTTTATCAGCGATTTTTTTGACGCAGTGACAAACCAAAATATTGCTAACTCTCTTGAAACTCAGAACCTGCTGTCTGAAGTACAGTATGACTTCCAGCACTCTCGATCCTGGAGATCCTATATCGTATGACACTCAACATGCGAGTCGTCGCGTTCTTTTCAGTCTCGGAGTGACAAGATCAGCTGACATGATGTTTCCAATGCATTCAATATAGTCTAGCATCATAGACTTCTTATGAAGCTCATGTCTTATGGAATTGATTGTCAGCTTCATCAAGTTCTTGGATCTTTCCTTCATGACCGGTAGATATTTATCGTCTCAGATGGTCAAAAGTCTTCTACCAAGCTTGCCAATGCGGCAGTCAATCCTTTTTCTGCTGCTGTAGAGCAGCTGATGAGTAAATTTGCAATGGTATACATGCGGGTAGTTGACTAAACACTATTTGATTCCAATGAGTTACTAAAGAAGTTACCCAACTAGTAACCCAAAAGTTACCCAACCAAATCAACACTTATGTAACATTATGTGCAAATGCACGTTTGTGAAGTTAGCCCACTACGTTTGTGAAATGATCACCCTGTCCAGCCTTTTCTAAAATGCGTTTGCCACCTCTGAAAGGTACATTTCCCTTTTCTTCAAGCATGCCCGGCAATACTTCCACAAATCTCACCCGGAAAGCTCTCTGCTCGACCCGTTTGACCCCACGGCCGCGTGCGTAGAAGCTTGCCCGGACATTTTCAGAGACATCGGTGCCAAACATGCCAGCGGTGCGACTCCTTTGAGGTGTGTCGGCGCCAGTATGTGCCACTCCATATTTCCACGAATCTCACCCGAAAAACCCTTTGCGGTGCAATTGGCCTAGAAGCAACCACAGCCAATGGTAGAGAGCGGTCAAAATCAGTGGTCGTTTCGATGTCGATGGAAAAAATCTCTGCCGATGGCGAAATCCCGTTCTTTCTTTAGTAAGAAAAGGTGACGGATTTATGCCTATCCACTCATCGGGTCGGATACTGCTCTCAATTTCAAAGCTATATTTTCACCCACCTTCCATTTACGTATTCATGTTAGTGCTATCACTATCAACGATGCCCCGGTAGAGGGGTTTTCGGTTGAAATTCGTGGACATATGAGGCAGCACATCTTGGCACACCTCAAAGGAGTAGATTTGTGCCATTGCATAACATGAATGTTCTTGAAAATAGCCGGGTAGCTTCGCAGGACCGCTTTAAACCGGTATAATGCTAACCGATTTTTGTGAAGCAGACACAAGTTGATGGCAAGCCTAGTTTTGACATATTTTGACAAGCTTGCAATGTTTGGTTGTTGACTAGCGCTGAGCTATAACGGAGTGACGCATTTTTTGGTTGGGCTAATTTCACAGCACAGCCACATGAATTTTTGAATCCAATTTTCTCTATGAAGCAGGCGTCTTATGTCAAAAGTAAGTGGTGGCATATGCTGGCACACCTAATATGTGTGTGGTGTTTCGTACATGGCACACTTCTTACAACAGGGTTTTGGAGCAGGGGCCGTAGTAGCAGGTCACAGCCGACAGAATATACCACGGCTACGGCTTGATGTTTTACATGTATATTTGAATTCAATCACTCTGCGAGAAAAGGTGATGTTTGACAGTGTAGCTGAAACGAATGCAATTCGTCATCGTTGCTGACTTCCCAAAATCTGCTATTGCGAATCATTTATCTGGATTTTAAAGGAGATCGCAAACTTCCTTGAGATTGTGTTTCGCCGGAAGCGCAACTGTGGGGCGAAAACTCTTGGAGAACATGCACTCTCGCCTAAAATTTAATTTACTTGTTATTAAAACACATTATTTGGTTGTTAATTATTCATCCCTTAAAAAAGCATGGTTATTTTATAAGTAAAGAAGTATTAAAATCCCCCCGAAGAAGTGATTTTGATTTAAAAAGAAATTTGGTTCAATTTGGAAACACATTCAAATATTTCACTTGATTGATGAACATTTAAGGCTTGACAGCTAGATGGTTGAATCATCTCTTCCGCCGGCAGCACGAGTTTCCGCATGGAATGAAGCTAAAAGTAGGACTTTCGGAGAATGCAGTACATCTTTGAGTGCTACGAATCCGTGCGTCTGCCGAGTTCTACGCGGTTCATGTTCTTATCAGACAAGATAAAAAATACACATGTAAATCCAACTGGATGCGGATTGAAATTTTTGACAACCCTTTCACTATGGCCAATGTGTCCTACTAAAATACCTCTTCTAAGAGCTGTCGTGGTAAGGAATAAATCATAGACTTCAAGCAATCCCCTAAGAAGAGAGAAAGATTTCATGGCTCTCTCTGCAACTTCATCAAAAAGGGTATAAGTAGGAAGCACCAACATATTTTTTGCATGTTTTTGTCTTCAGGTCATTTTCCATCCTGCTTGTGTTTAAGTAAGCTTCAGCAAGTAAATTTAAGCAAGATGTTATGTTTGACGACAAAAAATAACTATTTGATAAATTTGCTTAGCTGCTTAAACAAAACTATATTATCTGTATGACCTAGAGATGGTTCTACACTTTCCGTAGTTTTTCTCACTTAATCACAGAAAGCAAAGACAAATATCATTGTGCCGAAAACCTCAGTCTGTTCTCCACTGGATTTATATGTGCTTTCTTTGAAGAGGTTCTGGGAAGACCTCGACATAAGTGCAGTTTCACAAGAAGCAAAATATGAAGCAGACATTAATTTTTTATTTCACCAGTTCTGGAGGATAAGAGTGGAACAGCCGCTCTTATCCTTCAGGAACATTCCTGATTAAGGATAAGAGCAGCTGTTTCATTTTTATCTGAAAGCGATCGTATAAATATTTAATATCTGCTTGATAATATGCTTGATAGCATCGTCAATCGATCTGTCGTTCGGAGTTGTTCAACATACATGAAATAGAAGCAAAATCTCAGAAACAATTTTTAGCTTCATGATATTAAAAGTGATTAAGATTTGTATAAAAGCCAGAAGCTGCGATTTACGTACATACAACTTGCTATTGTAAAAATACACGATCTTTCGGCTTTACGGACTGCGTCAAGGTCATTGATACAAAGGGAAGAGCAATGCCAGAAAAAACATGGCAATATTAAATTCAAAAGGCAAAGTACCTAGCCATGGAAATTTGAAAGCATATAATTACATGCCCCGATGCTCCTCACTTTCATCTCATGAGCACCTGCCGGGGATGTCTATGAATAATGTCATTTATAACTCGGGATACAATACTCCCAAAGCGTGGATAATTGACTGAGCAGAAATTTTGTATATCGCAACTTTTATGCAGACAGTTTTGCCCATGTTTGGGTTTAATTAGAATTTAAAGGTGCAGTTCGGTCTAATTTTCAACCTTGTCTCAATGGCTTCTTCTTTGCATAATAGTCAATCTAGCGAACTTTGACGCACTTCTAATTCCTCAATTAGCGGCAATCATCAACTTAAGGCACAGAATTAGATTCATCTGCGCGCGTCCTCGGTTTCCTAGAAAGAAAGGATTGTATGTAACCTTTATATCGAAATGGCACATCACAGAATCAGACAACTTGCTTCTTCTCAAATGGATAATTCGTGTATCGCTTGCTATTGGAAATGGCAAACAATAAGCTGTCAGCAGTGGACACTAGAGTCAGTGAGGCGTGCCTACTGTGATATCACTTCGCACACACCAAACACACATCGCTGTCTGACTAACATTTGATTTAGTGTATGCACTATGCAGTGAAGAATGCTGATAAGAGTATGTGAAATCATCAAGTGAACTAATTTTCGTACGCCTGCTTTTTTTTAATAATGATCGGAGAGACCAACATTGTGGACAAAACTTGTGCGCAATGATCTGAATTCTTCGAATCTGGAGGAATTGTGGCAATCGAAGCACTTTGCTGGAACTCACAGTAATCCACGAACGACGCACGGTCATTTTTTCCTATCTGTGTAAGGTATCAGGAATTCCTTTTTGTCCACTTACAAAGTTCCTCGATGTGCCGTCGATTTCGAATTAATCACACTTCTAGCAAACCGAAGCAGATAAACAAAATATTGAATTCTGTGACTTTAGGAGACGAGATGACGTCACACGTGCCAGTGATCTGATGCACCACTGTTAGTATGTTAGGTGACGCAGAGGGAGAAAATGAACTGTAGGAGATGCGAAATCTAAAGTTGTTGACAGGAAGTCACTTGTTTATGTTCCTGAACACACACAAAATGTCTAAAATGGCACAATACTGCGCATATATTTGCCCAAACAAAACGGATGATCCTAAGAAACTTACCTTCTACAGCATTCCGAAAGACAGAAAAAATGGATGTGTAGCAGTATTGCACGAACTCATACTAAACCGACGAGACACAGTGTTGCATATTCTGAACGCTTCAAGCAAAATTATAAAATGAAGGATCTAAGATAAACGAAGTGTGATGTTGAAGGAATAATTCAGACAGCCTTAACTCCACTTGAGCAAGGAGGTTGTACCATGCTTGAAAATGGGACGTAAATTAGTAGACTTGACTTAACTTGAGAAAGGTGTGGCAAGGTAGTGGTCGTGGGAAGATTTCAAATAGTAGTGGATGACATGGAGACGGAAAGAGAAAAATGCACAGACGAGTAACAGTAAAGCTTAGTTCACAATAGCGTGTCTTATGACAAAATTGTCTTATGACAAATTTTCTTAAAACATCCGTTCGTCTTGTATGACAAATGTCGTGTGACAAATCGATTCACAATACACTCTGCTATATGACAAGAGATCAGCAAATGTTCATCTAGGAATTCATTTTCGAATATGATGCTCAGTGGAAGGCAGAAGCGTGCTCTCTCTGTGATTATTTTGAAAAATCTCTTCAGACGTCGTCGACGATGGGGCGTGAATCCCATTTTTCAAAATCGCTGCAAATTCGGAGCATTTGCACATTTATTCAAAGAGCTCAAATCATCACCAGAAGATTCTTTTCGATTTCTTCGCATGACTCGTGATTCCTTCGACCAATTAGTGAAACTCATTACCCCATTTTTGCAAAAGCACAGTCGTCGAGAATTTATCTCTGTTTCGGAGAGACTTGTAATAACACTACGCTATCTTGCTTCTGGTGACATGCAAGTATCTTTATCTTACATGTTTCGTGTAGGAAGATCAACAATAACCATGATCATAAGAGAGACATGTGATGCGCTGTACAAGGTGCTACAGCCTGAATTTTTGCCTTCACCTGAGCATCTAGATTGGAAGAGTATTCAACGAGCCTTCGAAACGAGGTGGCAATTTGATAACTGCTTGGGTGCTTTGGATGGGAAACATGTTTACATAAAAGCACCACCAAATTCCGGGTCACAGTTCTTCAATTATAAAAAGAATTTCTCAATCGTCTTGATGGCTGTGTGTAACAGTGACTGAAAATTCACCATGATAGACGTCGGAGCAGCAGGATCTGAGGGTGATGGTGGAATATTTCGTCGATCAATTATTCAAAATGCCATGCAAAAAATTGCATCAAAAATTCCTCCAAAAAATGGTCTACCAAGTGTTTTCGTGGCAGACGAAGCCCTTTCCATTAAATGAGTTCATTATGAGACCATTTCCTCGCAATCAGCTAGACTCTCAAAAACGAATTTTCAATTATAGATTGTCACGGGCACGACGGACCATAGAAAACTCGTTTGGTATTCTACGTGCACGTTGGTAGATATTTAGAGGCCCAATTAATGCCATGCCTGATCTTGTTACAAAAATCATCAAAGCATGTTGTTGCTTGCACAATTACTTGAAAGATGACGACAAGCAATACTGTTTGACAGCTTTCCAAGGATATGAAGTGGATGGGTCATATTTACCAGGGCAATGGACTGAAATGGCCCACGGAAGTGATGGTCAAATGGTGTCTCTTAAAAGGACTGGAGCCAATAATGACAAGAAGTCCGCAATACAAACTCGTCAACAATTCTGCAACCTATTTAATTCTGCCGATGGATCAGTCACTTGGCAAGCAGATTACGCTTGATCTTCAAATAGAACACTTGCGTCACAGAACTTGTTGTGAATCATCCCCAACACTTATTATCACTGATTTTGTGATCTTTTGCTGTCATAAGTGGTATCAAGCAAGGCAGTGAATATACATATTTTTTTATCTAGCTAACTAGTCTTGAAGAAGCTAATTCTAGGTATTTCTAAAAAGATCTTGAATGCATATACAAGCTTGCCATTTCAGTAGACCTAGGTGGATGTGTTTATTATCTAACATGCTAAAATAATGGACTACATGTATTGCGAATTCTGTTCACATTTCCGTAGGCCTATAGCCAAAGATTATAGAATGAATTAGAAATCTGTTGCCACTATTTTCCTGTCATCGGTTGAATAGAAAAATCGTGCAATGAAAACGATATGTGTGAAAATTCTTCTTTATGTTTCAAAAAAATATACTCTTCTGGAACAGTCAATCCCAATTAGCATCTATGAGAGATGCGTTATATGATAGTCATTCAGTAGATCATTTGAATGGCTTACGAATGATTAGCTGTTCATCGCTTCGACATTCTCTCCATGCTTCATTTTGTATATTAGTTCTTGGCATCGAAGTTTGAACAGATCCTGCTGAACCTTCGTCAGTGTTCGAAGCTCTGCAGTAATGTACTGACCAAACGCTTCAATATCATCCGGTTTCTCTCTAAGGACGGTCAGAACTTCGTCATCAAAACTACGTTTCTTCTTTGACTGTCTTTCATTGACTTTGGTGGTAGAATCGTCTGGAAAATTTTCTTTCGTCTCACTGTCGCTATCAAGTAAACTCGTCAACTCATCAAATTCACTTTGATCAATATTTGACTCTGATTTTCGCTTCACCAAGTGTGGTCGTAGGAAAGACATTTGTTCAGTATACACCCATTTGCTCTGCTTCCCTCCAGAAGAGCCACTTGTTGGAGCTTTTGCCTGCTCACGGTTGTATTGTCCGCGAAGATTTCTCCACTTGCTTAAACATTCATGCTCCGTCAAATTACAGTTCGTTGCAATCTCTTTCCATGCTCTTTCTATTTTGTCTCTATTTCTATAGTCCTTCGAAGTCTTATCATAAAGAAGAAGTCTGCTTCTAACACATTCAATCAGTCGCTCCACTGCTGTCTCCATTCTCGTTTCAAATGCACACACACACACACTGCACACACAACGCACATGCACACACTGATCATGTGATGTGTGCGACAAGCACTATGATTGGATATCTCATCTGACTTGTCCGATGAAGATAAACTAATTTCAGCTTCTGATTTCTGTCATATTACAAGAAATTCTCTTGTGAGACATTTTATTGTGAACCGACTTTGTCTTATGACACATTAGTCATAAGACACGCTATTGTGAACTAGGCTTAACGCGTCGAACAGACAAAGTCAGATCAAGCTGCTAACATCGCTACACTTCACGTCATCGTCTCTAATTCAAAAAGTACTCGTCGGATTTGCATAACTTTTTATATGTGGGTAGAAAATATACTCAAATACGTGCATCTGAAGTTTTGCGACGGTTGATTCATTTCTACGAATTTTAGACACATTTGAAAATGTGGGGGGAGATAACCCATAAATACCAATCATTTTGTTATCATCTGAATCGGAGTCATCCCATCTCATTCAAGAATAATCTAGTTACCTTCATAGATTTGCTTGCTTGCATACTACAGGGTTCCTTTATCGGCCAACCACAGCGAACCTCCTGTCTAGTGCACGACGCTCTGTTTCTCAGTAAACGGGAATCGGCAGCAATGACGTCATTATGAATCTTCGACATGAATTTGTGGGCAAACTAACGAGCAGATGAGTGTGACAGTGATTGGAAATCGTCGCAGTGATTGAATACTTCAATATTCAGGAAGAAAATTCGTTTCTGAAATTGACCGAACTACACCTTCAAGAACTTCAAGGAGATGCATGTTGTTAGCTGATGTCGACGTGGATGTAATGTTTAACATGCTCATGTGTATTACACAGAAAATTACTATAAATCGAGCTGACTTCTTGGTGATAGTTACATCGATTTACTCGCATTATTTAAAGTTTTTTGACAAGATAATTGCTAAATTTCTCTGTAAAATCAGCAGAGTTTGCTGGCGGTATAATTTCTTTAACCCCTGATTACAAATGACTCAGAATCAGAAGATCATGTCCATATCGCAGATGTTTTATGTTTTTCGTGCTCTATAATTCAGCAAAAACAAATAGTCATATCACTGTATATGTGTTTATGTCATCAAAAGGTAATGTTATATACATTATATATATTGTTTATTCTATGTCATATTATTCAAAGACATAATTTGCTTTATTATGGACACCGATTTTGTCTGAATCTGTTGCAGGGATCTTAGTTCGAGTTCTTCTGACACTACACTCTCCTGTCGTAGATCTATGTCCAGCGTCAAACTCAAGAGATAAAAATGAGGAGCTTCGGGATTTCATATTTCTATCACTAAGTACATTTTGTTTTATCACTGTCTATCGGGATTCATTTGTAGTTTGACACCGAAGCGAATTCATAACCACCGCAGCTATAGGGTGAGTCCGTCGCAACGTGCTGAAATTGTAAATTCGTAGGTTCCTGTCTTCATCCTCTGACCTGTTTCAAGTTTTGATAAAAAATATATGTCTACTGCAATCTAATCTGAGGTTGCGGCTAATTGAAGCTGTCATCCAATAAGTATAAGTAGACAGGAAGCTGTCTATAAGATGTCTCTTCCTTACAGCAAGACGTTATTGCACAACTCTCTGTATAGTGACCCTTTATACTTTTCATTGTATACTTTCTTATCATGGTGTAGCTGCGTAAACTACAGTGATGTTGGCAATACTCATTAGGGAATACAGTTCATAAATATTGGGATGATGCTGGTGGCATGGGAAACATGCTTCGCTATAAGTAGCTGTATTCCCCAATATCACATGAATAGTGTTGTAAAATGGTCGCCTTGTATGTTCGTCAATATATTTTCTTTCCTTTCAGCTAAACCCAAGAATGATTTCTGCTAAACTGTGAAAACATCTCTCACGCGTGGTGCTCGTAATCGAATACATCAAATCTATGACATTTTCTTTTTGCTCGTTAGCACATATCACTTCAAAACTTGATGTCTTCATCTGTCAATGAATTTGTTTCCTGTTACTGAAATCTTAGAGCAAATCGGTCTATTTGTAAAATTTTACTTTTTGTATAATTTTTGATGCAGCATTATATAAACGTCAGTTGTTGGAATTAGCAGTTTTTATTTAGATAAATTTTTCGCTATGAATGTCATGTGACTTCTATAAGTCTCTCTAATTGATGAACTTGAGTTGCACCTCCACCGCAAATCAGTTTTCTCAAACAATATCCATAAACATTATTGAAGCACTGGCTAAATCTGTATGCATGCAATGAACTGTAGCTTAATCTTTCATCCACGTGGATACGAAATCGACAACAACCAAAAAAAGTTGTGGAAGTTGAGAGTCACTGACAGGCAATGAAGGATGTCAACTCTGTTCCACATTTCATCAACAAGAAAACCTGTCAAATATTTATCTTTGAGCATGAAATACAACAAAGACGCAAACTTTTTATTCTAAAGCTTTATTTTGAATTTTTACTTGATTTTTGTATTGTGCATTCATTATAGCAAGTTGACTTGTCAGCATTAAAACGTAGTAGAAGTGATTCATAAAACATGATGGTGAAAAAAGTGAAGGCTTACACACTATCGCTAAGTATAGGAAGTCAGTAAGAAATCAGCCGCTGTGTGATGGTTTGCATCCAGGGACGCCGGCACGACTTTGGGGCAGGTGTTGCGTCGATCTAAATGTAAGCACGTTTGGGGTGTTTTTCATCAGCTGTTACCCCGATACCCAATGCTTCACGTTTTAGTAAGAGGTTTTAAGTCCATGCAAATACAACTTTCGATTGTTAGCTATTCTATATGCTTATCGGACAAATAGTTATTACCGGTATGCATGAGTGCAGGTGCGTAAATCAGACGAGCAAAAATCACTTTGTTGTCAATTGTAGCCATAAGCATATTCTATTAATGACAAGCTAAATTCTGTAAATTTACTGCACTTCATATAAATGACGTGACATTCTTTTACTGCAGTGCAAATAAAAAGTGCGATTATGTATTCAAATAGATCTCATATTTAGCAACACCTTTTCCTTGAAAATGGCATGCAATTATGATGCAAGAGAGGCCTACACTGTATTGCTTTTCCAGTATAGCCTACATCGATATCAAGCGTCACAATTTCAACTATAAAACTTGTTCTAAAACAATTGCAGAGGAAGAATGAATTGTAGCGGATCAGGAAAAACAATGTGCAACTCAGATATTGCTTGCTTGAATGCATCTATAGTGCATCTGCGCAAACAATTCAATTCTCAGTGAGACGGCTCTCATAGAATACATACTTGGGCATTTCTAATCATCAGTACAGGAAAATGCTATTTGATTAGAAAAAAGCGATAACACAGCAGAATACATTTTACGATAAAAAGTTTTGACAATTTACTTAAGATCGCTTAGTGATGAAAATTTTCCGGAAAATTTTGAATCAAAATTTTCCATGGAAAAATAGGAAAATTTTGAAAGTTTTGATTTTTTTGATAGGCCCTATAATTTTAGCGCTTCAACTGCCGAGGCAGCTGTGTGCCAATAAATTGGTCTAAAACTCTCGATTTCATCATTATTTGGATTAAAGCGATCGTAACAATACGATTTCCGTCCGCGGATTTTTCAACATTCCTTTGCCACCGCAGTAATTGTTGGCATTTTTAATTATCACGCACCGTTTGGGATAACGTGAATCTTGCTTTACAATAGGGGTATAATTTCATGCGATGTGAAAGGTCTGGAGCAAAAATAATGTATACTTTATTTTTGAGTTTGCTAATTGTCAGCTTCAAAGTTAAGCTGTATTATATGCAGCGTTGATCATAGTGATACAGATTCTCCGCATGTGTTGATGAACATGTGATAGTATTAGCTCACAGTCCACGCAGCATTCATGAGCGACCAAATTGGAAGATGTAAAGACTGTAAACTTGTGAGATATTTGGAAACTAAAGACATCTGTGATGAATAAAAGAATAGCTTCAAACTTCTGGCGAATTGTCCGATATCTTTGAGGATACACATCCTCTATTTCAAGTTCAGATGGTTCAGAGTTCCAAATCGATTTCAGATCTGCCCAAATGAATTTCAGATGTGATCTGGATGAGTTGGAGATCTCCAGTTGAATTAAAGATCTTTTCAAAGTTGAGCTTGTGACAGATATCTGAAATCCATCTTATGTCTGAAATTCATTTGGAAAGATCTGAAAAAGACATGGAAAAGGTGCAGTCGGTACCAAAAGTTAACATACAGGGATGATAGAGAAGTTTTCGGACTTTGAATATTACAGTCTTTACAAACAACTATCATAAGTCTCCAAAACAAAGGAAAAAACGTCAATCACCGAAAAATAAATTTCAAAATTTTCCGGAAATATGCTTACTCAATGACTAGAACGGCAATAGATATTGAAGAGAACGTCATGGACATCGGTTTTCATTTTATAAAATAACTTGCAGAAGGAATCTACTCATACACACAATTGGTGTTAAATACATGTTTCGGTGTATGTTTTTATGTGTACGTTTCGTGTGGACGGACAAGCTGCTGAAATTATCATCAACAAGCAGCTGTAATCCACTCTAGTCTCATTAACTTGAGCAGAGCGAATGGTCAGATTTCTCTGGTTTGCACTGAAAGACCATAGCAGTCAGCGATCCTTCTTTTTGGGAATTGGAATTCGGTCGCATTGCCATTATAATTGTGACAATAATTTCGTACATAGATCGTGGCAGATCAATAGAGGGATCCACATATTGATGAATCTATTTAAAGTGCAAAAATGTACTCTGCGAAACGACATGAACCAAATGAAACGGTATAGAAATACATGAAGCAATGTGAAACGAAAGAAAATGACGAAATTGCAAGCTTCGTTTCACGTTGTGATTAATTTTTTTTCATATCTGTATTTTCTTGTTTGAATAAGCTGATTTATAAAAATTACCAGCTTGCATCAGGCAAACAGGTGCTCTTGGGCTCTTACTTCTAGCACGTCACTCAACACATTGAATGGATTACTTAGTCGTGCTGTACCGCTATTTTCAACCATTGGCTTTTCACGCGTTTAATGGTCTTCAAAGCTGGGTTCTAGCTAACTTGATAATTTGAATATCAAAAGCCCTTGACTAACTGGGACTGTTATCCAGCTATTATTAGAATGCGACTGAAATCAAATGCTACACACTTTGTACTGGCACGTGTAAAGAGATAAAAGTCAGTTGTAGTACCCATGATGTATGTTTAGGAGCTTGCAATGAGAATGAGAATTGCAGAAGAAAGGAATATATTATTGAGTAAAATATGTTAAATAATAGTAACTAAACAAATCTTTCAACGCACAAATTTATTATACTAATATCGATTTCGCGGGTCCGGCCTGGTCACTTAGTACATAAACAAATCTTACTGATAAAATAGGGATCAAATGCTTTTGATCTGGGTTTTTCAGATTATCGACTCCTATTTGCAGTTGCTCTAGGCTGCATTCAATGACTGTCAGTTAGTGAATCTTGTTCGTCGGAATGGTTACGCAATGCAGTTAAAATGTTATGTTCCTAATTATCGTTTTACTGCTACTCGTGACTATCGGCAGAATAAAATGACTATCAGTGAATCTTGTTCTTCGTCGTGTCACCCGATGCAGGTATAACTGTGATGTTCTTATACTTCGTATCATAAAATCTTCTATTAAGATTTTGAAAACGGAAATGATGAAAGTCCTTGGGATTCGACAGCTGTACTGCAAAGCATGTACATTTCAAAGATTCTCCTGCACGCATTTTTAATTATACACATATTAAAGGTTTAGCTACATTTCCTAGGTCTTGTTTGCAACTGGCGTTAGGTAGAAAACAAAGATGTATGTAACTAATGAAGCAATAAGGATTCTGCCAAACATTGAAAAATATTGCGTCGAAGTGAAACCTAATTAACAGCATCATTGCTAACAGTCGTTGATGCAATCAAGAATCCATTTCTTTCAGCTAAGCTTCATTTTTTCAATTGCCGAGTGTCTCAGTTTGAACCATTTCTACGGCGGTTTCAACACGACAAGCATATTATTCCTTTTTATACGATGTACTCATGAGCCTTGTCACAGATGCATTGAAAAGATTCGTCAAGGCATCGGCTATTCATGTAGGTGGGACAGACGTTTCCAAAATTATGATACTTGATCTGAATGAAGATGCAAATCCAAAGGAAGCATACGCAAGTGGACCTGCGATTCGGAGCCAAACGCAGCATCCCAAAGAATTCTAATCCAGTTCGGTAAAGCGCTCGTTCTTGCCTTATCGCAAAAAAATACTTGAGAGGAGTCCGCTGAAACATTTTGTTAAAGGATCTGCATCACTGTCTCTGCTTCTCATTTTGACCAAGTCTTCAACGCTTTGCGAAAAGCGTTTCGACATTTCATTGAACAAAATGATCGATTGCAACTCCATTTCTATATCTCTGGCTGATTCGGGAAGCAGGAATATTCCGACTTCATTCAATCATGTGTAATGAAAAGGGAACCACACATTTGCAGGTAGATATCTCAATGACTTCATAGATGATGTGGATTTGCTCCCTTAAATTGCTACATTAGAACCCACTTATAACGTAGTACTTCAAGGGACCTAAAAAATTGGTACGTTATATCCGAGGTATGTTGTATCCGAGGTGTGCAAGAACAAGCTGTATAAGAAGTATTGAGGCCTACTTCTGCACCAAATTAAGTTGTCAATTGCAATAGTAAGGTCCTATCCATCATGAACAGCTAATTCTCACTATGCATCACCATAAATACATGTACATGTAATGTACGTTTATTTGTATGCCCTGGCCCTACATGTATGATCATGCTTACTCGAGAAAAAAGCATAGTGTCTTAACAATTCTCTATTGTGTAAGAAAAAATATGCAATATTCTGAACATGAATCTAAAAATCTGAATGACTAAAAAAACAATGTAAACAGCGCAGTGACGCGTTAAGAAGACACCATCACAGACAATGTCTTAATTCCAGTTCACTTCTATCGATTGCTCATTGGACGGATATCGACACTCAAAAGTTGTCCTCCTCCGAGCCAATGACAAGAGCTGTTGCTGCCATCATCAAACGCAGCAAGTTATTGTAGAATCGTGTCAGCTTCGTTTCGATGATTCAGAATACTTAAGTACTTTCATCCCTAAGTACGTTGTAAAAAATTAAAATTTGCTCTGTGGACCCTTGAAAAGAGTTCGCTATATCCGAATTGTACGTTATATCCGAGTACGTTATAACCGAGGCATTTTATATAGACATAATAGGAATTTTTGTCCGTGCCTGCAAGAGGAGTACGTTATATCCGAGAGTTCGTTATAACCGAGTCCGTTATAAGTGGGTTCTACTGTATTGCTTTTAGTTGACAGCTTATTTATTTCAAATAGTGGAGTGGGGTGACAAGGCAGGTGGAACTGGGGTGACATGGCAACTTTTCAATTTCTGCGTTTCAGCGATTCCTGGTCCCAATGATGCAAGTAACTCAATCCATAGCGGTCATTCAGTTAATGCAAGGATCCACCACAATCACATTGACTATTATTATTATCTAGCCAGACCTTAGCAGTACCTATACGCAGTGTGTGCCTAAATATGTGCCTAAATTTCTAGTGTCTAGTTAAAGTGGTCTTCGTGCAAAGTGATCTCCATAATGGTCTTGATAAAACTGTTCTAGAGAAAGCCACAAATTGAAATTTAATATCAGAAACTATTTCAAAACCTAGGTTTCTGTCAAAAATTTAGCCGAAACTTAATGGACTCTGATCTTTTGAAAGAAGGCCTATCAGAGACTGTTAGCTTTCTGGCATCAACAGCTAGATTGGGGAGGTTTGTAAAAATTCATTCAACAATTTGAATCAGTTATTTTGCAAAAGCTTTTAATAACATTAGTAAAATGGTGTGCCCATTTCTTGTAATAGAATTGGTTTTCAAAGTGCCTTAATCTGATTATTGTATTGCATCATATTCAGACTTTAGACCAATCTCCATTTGCCGGAATCAGTTATGTGATTTACAAGTCTGTTTCAGGGAATAAGATTTCCTTCCTTTTACAGGAATAAATTTGTAATGTTAGGATTGATCACAGCCGTCTGGAAGTGAGCGATGCTAACATTAACTTCAATTTTATTGGTCCCTTTGACGTCCCGAATAGTCGTGCCAAGAGTCTTGCTGAGGCTTAATCGCCAAACTTCTTTACTAATAAAACAATTTTTATAGCAATCTGCCTTTAAAAGCCTCTGGAAAGAAAGTAATAGTGCAATGATGACAAGTATTAGAAAGAAAAGTGCACAAGGACTAAGTCTCCTCTGACCGGAGTGCTATGCACGATGCTTGGAGCTCGGCGACACTCACCAGTAAAATTTGAGACAAAGTCACTTGTTTCGTCAATAAATCTCGTGCACTGCTCTTGCTCTGATGGTTGTGTCCTATGAGTCTTGTCGTGTCATTTTATAATTTCTTCATCACTATGGTAGAATATTTTTTAAATTGTCATCGAATAAGAGTTGGTTGTCGTGGATCACTTGCATCGTTGCAGTCCATATTTGGCGATTTGCCTCTTCACAACGTTTCATCTCCACAGTGATATAGTGTTGATTGTTGTTCTGCTCTCTACGATGACCATCTTCGGTGGTGATTACGCATGTTGTCCGTCGCCCTTGTACGGTTGATCACATTTGTTGACCGTGATTTGTTGTTCAATTTTGCATTTTCTAGTTGAGTCCAACGTTTGTTTTTTTTATAATCTTTGTGTAGCGCGGCAATGAATAATTCTTATGTCATCCCTCGGTACCAAAACAAAATAATTTAAGGAATAAAACATTCAATGTACGAGTATATAATCTAATTATGGGCAATTCTTTGCATCGTGGAATTACATTCTGAGGGATTTTTCTGTGAATCGGATTTCACTGTGGCTTATTGATAGCTGTTATTTATCTTCAAAAAACATTTTATACATCTAGAATACCAGGCCAAATGAAGCGACTAAATTTAGATTCCAGATATTTATATTGGGCCTAGGGAGTGGCTCCTCTACATTTCATCGTGGAATTACGAAAATGAAAGTGATTTTTTTTCATTATGGTTAATGCAAAAACTCTGCGAATTGAGACAGATCTATCAGTAGAAACCAAAATATTATTTTAATTGATACGTTTGTTTAAATAAATAATCATTGGTTAAGTAAATTTAAGCTACAGGATGATACAAGATTCACAATTTTAAAAAGTCGTGGAATTACATCGTGGAATTACAAATTGTCCACTGCTATTTGCCTCGATTTTTGATATCGAAATTTCATGAAATGTTACCGTTCGTAGTCAACCATGTGAAATAATCGTTGTTAAGGTAATTACAGCCTACAGGGTGATCCAGAATGAACATCAGATCATAATGTTACATTTAATTTGTTTAATTTATTTAATTTAAGTTCAATTAAAGAAATAAGATCTAGCTCGGTTTTGTGTGGAGGGCCTATAGGTACATGATCAAACGAAAGTGCTACGTCTGCCAGAATTATGGCATTTCAATTGGTAGAAAAATACACTACATGAGGAATAGTCAAGGTTATTGTCTAAAAAAATGGAGTGGAATGTTTCATCGATCCTCGCATATTCGACTTCATCATATTTGTATGATTGTCTGCTGGTTGATCCCGATGGCATCAAGTCAGGCCACTTTGTTGTGCATAGAAGCGACTTGATTCAGCCTCTTCTCACGATTTTGTGCTTCATACGCTTTATCGCGTTCTTTGCGATCGTTGTATATCCTCACACGACCCATGCTTGGTTAATCGACGACTCGTGTGTGTAATGTGATATGGGAACACTGTTGATCGTGATGCAGCAAGAATTTGAGTCTATTGGTTGAATCGTCCGGCCAATCAGAGGCGCCCATACAGTGCATTGATCATTCGGGGAAATATCTACCGCGCCAACATGATCTTTGGTTGTGTCTGTACGGGAGGTTATCCGTCATTTTTTATAGCAAAGAAAACAGTTCACTCCCAAACAGTGGCGGACGCAGAAATTTCTGGTAGGGGGGGATGATTGGTGTTGTACTCAAGCAGTCAAACAGGTGCCTCAATGCTCTAGTTGAATAAATCCGCAGATTCAAATTCAGGCACGGCATTATGTTTTACAATTTAACAGTCAAAAGTTACATCTTCTTTTCAAATAAGCTTATTGGTTGACAACAATTTTTTATAGCATTGATAGTCTTTTGTTATCAGCAATGATTTCAGCCTATTTTCCTAGAATCATTGAGAAATCTCAGTAAGGCAAGAAATTTGACTGTAATATTCATGGGGCCTAAGGCTAAATTTGTAATTGTGTAGTCTTTACAAATCCATTCCTTTAAAATGCAATATAAGTTAGTGATAACGCAATAATGTTTTCATATGACGATTACTTGTGGCTTATTGAAGCAGCTATAGCTTACATGTATATACATACTATGTAATTTAATTTTTACTGATTTTTCTTAGGAATTTTATAAATCTGATGTGAAGAGCAAATTACTCGTCATTTTTTGTGTATTCTCGTGGAAAATCAACGCTGAACAAAATAGTTGAAAAAATTGGCTGTGAGACTTGCTGCTGTACGTGTAACCTCAGCGACTTCTCAAAAGTAACTGGAAATGCAAGTTCAAATTTTACCCCTAACTTAACTACTTCCGAGATGAGACGCGCTACTGACTCATGACCGGAGCTGCTGGCGAATCGATCGCAACTTTAAACTTCCGTCTCCACTCTCAGGTCGGTCCTTCTCAGATGGCATCCGATCAGGGTACCTGCTAGCTTCTCAGACTGTCAAAGTTGTTGCTCTCGACACTACACCCAGACAGGTCATCCGGACGAAGTAGGGGAGGAGTTCTAAACTTGCTATTAAAACATACAGTAAGTGGTGGCCAGCCGTCACTGGGGTCATCCTACTTCTCATGGCCAAGTCGGTGGTACACTAAGCGCTTGAGTTATTCTTCCTCCGGCGAAGCTTCGATAGCGGAGCTCTTCCGCTTTGCCACCAAAGAGGAACACCCAAGCAGTTACCCGGGGCCGAGGTCCCTCACGCCGGAGTTAGTCGAATCTGCTGTCAGAAACGACGCAGCGACAGGGCTTCTGGTGCCGCTGAGGGGGTTACCCCATACTGTATTGTACCACCGACCTTGAATGTGAATGCATCATTTCATCATTTTCATCTTCAAAATTTGAATGCTTCTTTAAATCAAAATAACCAATGATGAAGGACAGATAGGGATGAAAGTTTGATGAAAGTTTTAAAAATAGCAGCAGTAATTCAACTTGGCTCTCCTCTCAGTTGACATCGTTTATAAAGCTATCAAGAACGAATAGTGCGAGAATGTGCAAATCATGCGTTCTCATTGGAAATTCAGGAACAAGTGGATAGCTCACTCGCCACTCGCCGCTCGCGTAATTCGGTTGGTCGTCAGGTCCAGAATCACTTATTCAACCTTAACGAAATCTTGCCGGAGTTGATAGGAATAACATCTGCAAATTACATAATTCAAGTGGAACTTCTAAAATCGGCATTAAAGAGGTCACCTGCGCCTTTTGCGTCAGAGATGCTACAGTTTAATGTAAGCAAACTTCTGCAGAGACCTCGTCATTCCTTGGTTAGAGGTTCTCGCCTTTCCTTAATTCATGTCTCCATGCTGATAAGAAATCCAGATGTTTATTATATAATCACAAGAGAAACTGGGCCAAATATGTTCCAGACTACGATCATTACTTGTACTTTTAATGAACTAATTGCCAAAATGTATTGCTTACATTTACAATCCACAATCAAGTTTGAGCTGGTGGGGGGGGGATGCATCCCGGCATCCCCCCCCTTGGGTCCGCCACTGCTCCCAAAGTTACGACGATAGTGTATTGAAGTAAAATAAATATTTTGCTTCAATACATTATCGTCGTAACTTTGGGAGTGAACTTTTTTTCTTTGCTATAAAAAACAACATGATCTGTTGAGCTCAGAAAGAAATCTCGATGTCAGAGCTTTGTCTAGGTATTGATGATTTGCATCCATAGAATGTGTTTGCGTCTAAGTAGTCATTGAAGTGTAATCTGATTCACAACGTTGCATTTGTACTCATAGCATAGGAGGTAATACCTAATACGATATTTTGATATCCCACTAACATTATCATCGATTTGCCAAACATCACTGCAAATTCTAAGTTTGATCGTGGAATTACACATTCAAATGTAATTCCACGATGAAAAATAAAATCGTGGAATTACAGTTTTGCAAGCTTTCTACTTCAAACTGAATTGCCCGACCGAGAACAATAACAACACATTCGAGTATCTCATTAAAGCTACGAAGAAAGTATACAATATGGATATTCAAGATTGCTAACTGACACCTACAGATTGAAAAATAGTATTATTTCATCGTGGAATTACAAAGCTGACTTCCGCTACATTTAAAGCAAAAAATCTGAGGTGATAAGTGTAATACGATCCACTTATCTACTCAAATCGGTCATAATGTGTACCAGAAAAAATAATGCACACTAAAAATGACCAATGGATCTACTTTCGTAGTATAAATTTCAATTTCGTGAAGATAAAATATAAATTAAAAAAAGAAATTTAAAAATCACATTTTCAAGATTTTATGCTGTCGGAACCAAAAAAACACGTGTGTGTTTTAACACTTGAACATAGAATTATGGGTCTTGAACAATGTTTCTACGTTGAAGCTGTACCTGTAAACTGCTATTTATTTTTCGACCCCTTGGTTGACCGTTAGAAAGAATTGCCCTTATTCGAATTAATGTTTTCAGTATCTTATAGTTATGTTTTAATAGGACTCATGCCCCGGGATGTGCGTTGCAATTTCTCATTATTATTCTCATTATCTAAATTTAATCGCAATTATAATTAGTGGTGTATTACAAATTGTTGTCAGTAGAAGAGGCTGGTTCTCTAATTTTTGAAGCAAAATATTTTGAGATTCAGTTTTGAATTAGACAAGAATCTAAATTCTAATTCTGATTCTTCTAAGTAGATGTAGATATAAGTAGAGCATTCGATTCGGTAGGTGGAGGTAGTCTGGTGCATATTCTTGGTGATATAGGCATGGAAAGCCATCTCAGGGTGTAGGCCCTAGAACGCGGGAAGAATCAGGAAATTTTGAAATTTGGAGTAGTAAAGATTTAATATGCTATATTTATGACCGATGCTAAAATTGACAAAGTTGCCCACGTATAAACAAAGAAAATGTAAAAATGCCATGTTTTTGATGAAGGCATCTCTTTTTTCATCGTTTGAAGATTTGATCAATGAGTGTAAATTCGCAGGAATAGTGTGGTCAAGCATCAATAATTTCATTTTTAAAACGTACGTCTGCTTTATTAATTTTCAGAAAATTTGAACTATCTTCAGACAAGGAGCCCATTTGCTTTTATGTGTTTTCTTAGTTTGCGGCTTCGCTCTTCTCCGGAGTCTTTCCAGACGTTTTCTGCGTTCAGATCCACTTTGCTGGATGGGGAAAGCTGCTTTGAAAATGTCCGGATAGAATGTGCATACTCAGCGAAGGAAATCTGGATCCCCGGCATTAGGACGGGGCTTCGCTTTCTCATCCAACTCACGTCGTTCTTGAGAACTTGATCAGGTTGATCGGTCTTCGCCTGTATCAATATGGGCAAAGTTGCCTTAGGAGATTATTCAACAGGTTCAGCACTTCCACGCCTTGCGCGGTCATCTACAGTAGATGACCGATGAGGACTCAGACAGAAATCTGAAATGCGACATGACTCATAAATGCATGACAAATAGTTGTTTATGTTAGGTTGGATTGAAGACAGAGTGATGACAAGATACCTGACTTCTAAATTTATTGGACATGCTAAGTGCTGCATTTGAGTTGTACAAAGTTCTTGTGGGAGCAGTCGGTTGGCTGGACAATTCTATACTTCAGAGGGTGACAATGGATGGTTCAAATGTCAATATCTCAACACTTCGTATGTTTGAAGAATCTCGTGAACATGATGCATCAATTTTGGACATTGGAAGTTGCTCCCTACACATCATCGACGGTGCTCTGAGATGTAGACAAATGAATTTGGTGATGAAATTCCTGGGAAGTTTCTAAATATCTTCCGTCCCCTCGAGCGGATTATCGACATTTCGCAGTAACGGAGGACCCACAAGTATTACCCAAGTATTGTGCGATTCGATGGGCTGAAGTAGCAGTTGCGGAAGTGATCGTCGAACAGTTGTCGGACTTGTTCGAAAAGTCGAGAATGTCATCGAAAATGTCAAGAATCAACCTGAATCAACATGAAAGAAATGTTGAGTGATCCTCTGCTCAACGCCAAATTGTATCCCTCCGTCACAATGGACAGGGCATTGAGGTTTTCTTGAAGAAATTTCAAAACGAAAAGCCCATGGTTCCATTCCTATTTGAGGCCCTAGAGAATATCATAAATTCGCTGTCGAAGCGGTTTATCAAGCCATGTGTTATGAAAGGCCTGTCGACAGTTCAGAAACTGAAGCTTTCCATGACAGAAGAAAATTTCATAGAGTAGAATCATTTGACGTCGGTTTTGCAGGGACATCAGCCTTAAGATCGGCAGAGTTAACGGACAGACAAGAAAACTTTCATTGAAGTGCCTGGAATTCTTGCGGGCTATTTTCGTGAAATTACATAAAAGATGCCTTATTAAATACGGTATTTATTGGCAGAGAGATGATGTTGCATGGATCCGTTAATTATGGCTTTTGATTCCAAACAGAAATTGATTTCATTGCGTAAGACTTTGGTGCACAAAAAATGGATCACTGGATTCGAGGCCGATCGCATCAAGAAGCAGTACATACATCATATGATCCCATAAAGTCTTACTTGCACATGTTTGACGAAAGAAACAATAGATTTGATGACTACTTACTCCATCGCTTTCTTCGGCTGAGCTTAGACGGTTCATGCGAGCCATTCTCGGTTTCAGCCATGGAGAGACTTCGGAAAGAAGTTCCTCTGTCAACAAGGAGATAACCGAAGAAAATCAAAGAGAGTATTTTCTCATAATATTGCTCAAAGAATTGTCAAAAGATCGTGCACGCGCTCTCAACTGTATCCAAGAAACTGATTTTGTCCTCTCAAAATTCCGCTGCGCGATATCGAGAAGCTAGGAAGGAAGAGGCGCGAAATCAAGAGATCGAAGCAAGCATTGTGAATGAAAAGAAAACAAAAGGAAGGCGTCAGAAATCATAGAGTAGGAGGACATGAAGAAGAAAGTTTTGATGCAGATTTATTGTGTTGACCAAGATATCTATTCCTTGATGAAATAGGTTTTATTGTTTTTATTTTCGTCTTATCATTACATTGTTTTACATTTTGATGATGATCTGTTACATTTCAATCTACTTTTGCATGATTACCGTGTCGGTTTTCATGCATTCTCGTTGAGCAGTTTTTGCAATGTTTCGTTACCACAACAGGGTGTATATAAGTATTGTTTCGTATACTTCACAAAAATTAGGCCCATGTTTGTCAGACTAATCTATAGATACTTTTATGATGTCGATTAAATATTAATTCCAAATGGCATGATTCATAGTAAAGAACCCATATTGCGCGTGTATAGTAGCTATTTGTCTATTCATATCTGCGCATATTATCCAATCATAAAAGAAACTTATCCACTCACATCAAGATATCTGCAACTAATTTTTAAGCTTGTATTCAAAAGATAATCAGTTATCGAAGAAAGTTACGTATATTGTGAATGTAGGTCTATTTATGGAATACAACATTTTTCTGTTAATGGATGAAGTAAAAAATGTTATGATGAAATTTTGATGTTTTTGGTGATATCGGCAATCAAATTGTCATGATAAATACAAAATGTCAAATAAATGATGAAAAAATAAGGAAATAAAAGAAAATATAAGTGGAGGGTGGGTCTGAGAATACATGAATAGATCAGGCCTCACAGTCCCCCTATTAATCTCATTTTCTAGTAATTTTCCTATTTTTCGGTGAAGACCGCCTATTTTCCGGAATTTTTCAAGTTTACCATGCTTGAGTGATGGCGACAGGCGAGTGAGAGATGAATATCCTTTTTCACGATCTCAATTCCTTTGGGGATTGAATTTTCAGTTTGTTCTATCTCGGGATAGTGATAGACTTGCCTTGATCATTATCTGGTCGACGTTTTCTTTTCTCCTCTCCGACTACTTGGGTATGAATTTCTTCAGTTTACTGTATCTTGGCAGAGTGAGAGACCTGCTTTGATAAAATACTAAAAAGCTTGCGTTTTCCTTTGCCCACATATTGTTCTCAGAATTTCATCAATTTATTACATCCAGATTCTGCGCAAACTTGTCTGGATCGCATAATGCTCGGCGTTTTCCTTTTCCCGCTACTATTTTCGGATATTTTTTGAATTCATTCTATCCGGATTCTGGTAAGAGTGATTATAAAATGGATTAAATTTTTATTTTCCGCTTTTCTGTTTTGGGAATTAGACTTGTATCAACCGTTAAATACTTGACATTTTCTTTTTCCGCTCTTATCTTCAGAGAACTTCTTCAATCTCGATTAGGTGCATGCCGGTTATTTTTTCCTGTTCTTTATTTTTGAAGAATTTATTTTACCTGGATTCTGGTTAGAGCATGAGACTTGCTTTGATCAAGATATGTTTTCTTTTCCCGCTCTTATTTTTTGAAAATTTCTTCTTGTTCTAGCGCTCGTCGGAGGAATGACTTCCGCCTTGATGTTCTCGCTTTCCATTCCTCCTGGTTCTGGAACTTCGTATCTTTCAGGTTTCAACTTTGACAAACGATCAGGGACATCCGTGAACAGTTTGCAGTAAAAAAAAGACTAATTTAAAAAGACTCATAATTTTTGCGCTGTTATCCATTCAACAATTTGCATGTTTCAGCTGTTTTTCGCATTTTTAGTCTTTCATGCTAGATCAGAATTAGATAGGACTATCCCCTTGAGATGTTTGCATGTCCCTGAGCTACTTGTTAATACTATCTTTTCATTGATTTCAGAATGCCGTTGACCAGGAGTCGCGCATCAAACACCACGGAAGTCGCGCCGCGACAAGTGTTAGGAAGCCTGGATAACACTTCATCGGCACCACGAGTATTAGGACGCTTGAATAGCACTCCACCAGTGAAAACTTCCAAGTCTGCTAATCGTGGCGTCAATAAGGAGAAAAGCATCCGTCTAGTAGGCCGTGAGGAAGAGATGACTTGCATTGAGACTGTTATTACGGAATGTGTAAAAGAAGGCTTGAACGGTAGTCTTTACATCAGTGGTGCACCAGGAACTGGAAAAACGGCTGTTGTTCGCCATGTATGTATAGAACGCTTGCCAACTGGCTGTCGTTTCTCTTACGTCAACTGTATGCGAGTCAGCAGTCCATCTTCTTTGGCTGATACGATACTCCGTGAACTCAAGGGAGGAAAAAATACAGAGGACAGTTCACAAAATACACTAGAAATAGTGGAGAAATATCTATCCAGACAAAGTGATAAAAAGGCGCTCGTATTGGTGCTAGATGAAATGGATGTATTAGCGCATTCCCACCAAGAGACACTGTACAGGTGAGTTTCATCTTTCATGCGTGAGTCAGATGTCTAAATTAACATGGGAACATATGAAAGACTGCTGATAATTCTGCTGCATCAGTGATCCATATAAGATCGCAAATATTCTATTATAAGTATTAGTATTGCTGCACACTTCCGAACATATGTTTTGTATATTTAGCCCTGTTGAATTGCCAATTAGTCAATAAATATTCGTTCAAGGTCAACATGATAATTTAATTTCTGATTTTCGAACCCAAAAAAATTCAAAAGTCGATCGTCGGTAGATATTTTCGTTTGATCAAACAGACATCTTAAGGCGGAGATGTTTTACATCTGAAGACGTCTGAATGATCAGACGAAAGGTGCCTAGCAGACGAAAGATTGATTTGAATTTTTTGGGTGGTACTGCTCGGATTACAAAATTAGGAGTCAATGTCTATTTCTAAAATTATTGTCTACTTTACCTTGCCCTTCATTGGTGGCAAAACGGCCGCTTATTTTCACCATTTCGATCGGTGTTGTCTGCGTGTTTTGTTTTCAACGCGTCGTATCTCGATCTCTCTAAGACAAACTCCCGGAACCCAAAGAGAGTTTGTGAGCACGTACCGCGCTGTATTTTTTCCGATGCCAAGTGCCCGCCGCGTTCTACACGCATTCCCGCGAGTGCAATCACTCGCCATCTCCAAGTGTGCTCACTCATAAGATGTTTCGGGTGATCGTGACCCGTTTCACAGTATTGTACCGCTCCTAATATTTTATGAGTATCCTACCAGCCACACATCTTTTGAATGGCAATCTGATCTATCGTGTATTTAATCTCATTGTTGTTAATGAGACTGCGCTTATTAGAAGCCCTTGTTATTAAGTATTTTTATGTACTTAGAAAGAATTATGTGCACAGAAAGATTCCGCCCTGATTTTGTCTTCAACGTGGTAATTTTTATTTTCTTTCGCTTCCTTTCTGTCATCGATTCTATTGTTTGATGTAGCGCGCTTTCATTAGAGATTTCTATGTCAAGTTTCATGCACATTTGTGCATAAGATGACATTCATGTTCAGATAAATTGATTGATCAATACATGTCAAGTCATTTCGGTGTGTTCACCAGTCGAGAAGCGGACGAAAGGCCTCGCGAATAAATACCGTCTACCAACATCGTTGTGGCATTGCTCATTTGTAAGATCTCTTGGTGCTTTATTCTACGCTAATCGGTGGTAAGAAAGGATGGCTTAATTGGTGGTTCTCGTAATGTTGATGAATACTCCACCGCAAGTCCAGACACTAAACAAGTCTCATACGAACAAACTTTATGTGGAACTAAGAAATATACCTGTTCAATTGTCTTCTTATCTATCCCAATTTCCGAAATATAATCACACCTTGGCGGCCGCTTGATTTTATTTCAGTGTCTTGTTGTGAACAAAGTCAACCACCAAGCCGCACTCAAGTCTATAAGAAATTGTCTTCCCTCGCTTGTGTCAACCAAATGCGATCGGTTATTGTGATAATGGAAGACCCATCTTCTCATCTTCAGATTTTTCTCCAGATACTGCAGTGTTTCATGAATCATAGCGGATGAATTTCTTACGATGCAATGTCCGTTTTGAATCATCTCTTCGTGCTCAAAGATGGAAGTCGGTTAGGCAGAGGTAGCCTACTTGAAATGCATCGCACGTTGCATCAAGATGAAGATAAGATTACTCATAATTACTGTCTATCTACTCGCAAATATTGTGTTGCTGAATCTAGCATATTTCTTAAGTTTGCTGCTGCTATTTAATGTAATAGAAAGGTAGCTGTGCACTCATTGAATTAATCTGTGAACTGCACGTTTAATGTGTGTACACTGTACATATAATGTTCATGCAAGTTCTTATGCGAGTAATGTGCTCAATTTTCGAATACAAACCTTGTGGATTTTCTTTCTTCAATGCGACATCAATATTTTACTGATGTTTCTTTGTGTTTTTTATGTATTTTGCCCCTAAACAATTATATTATTTTTGCACCATGCAGATTGTTCGATTGGCCTGGAGTGCTCCCTTGTCGTCTTATCCTCATCTGTATTGCCAATTCTCTTGATCTCACGGACAGACTTTTGCCTCGACTGAAGGGTCGCACTTGGCGTCCAACACTTTTGCACTTCAAGCCTTACACTCACGAAGAATTGGCCAATATTGTGAAAAGCAAATTGGACTCTTCTACGCCCGAATGTCAATCTCCTGTCACCATGGACAGTATGGCTGTGCAGTTGTGTGCACGGAAAGTAAGAATCTTTTCATTTTATGAAACTGCATGCACAGTCGCTTGCTTATGCAGCGTTGCTACCGCTGCGCGGTTGCGCGCAGATGCGCGGATGGGGGGTTTGAGCTGGTCGTGCGCGGAATCTGCGCGGATGAAGGTCTCATCAAAATGTCATTTTCTTTTAGGCTATAAATCTAGAAGAGATATGTTCTTTGAAGTTCCGGCAGCTTATTTCTTGCATAGATACAATTAAACATTTTTTCTACTAGAATTACTACCTTTGATTTTATTTGGCACGATTCAACTATCAGACTATCGATAAATATGTAGGTAGGCCTATAGCTGAAAGTGACTTTGATTCGATGTCCGAATTTTCTAACTAGCATTTGTGACTTATTTCGATTAGGATGTTTTGTTTCGGTTGAAATAAGTTTGAGTTTGAGTTACTTATGATAACAATAACAACTTACTTTAGGTTCAAACCACATTAGGTCGGAGCCAATCGATGTGGTTGAGGTGAGATGGTTATTCGTATCGAAGCTTTTTTGAAGCTTTTACGTCACTACTCCCCACACTTGGGGCTTGGACGGTGCTGACATAGTCAGACTTATGGAGCGTTGTAGTACTTTTAGTTCGGATGCCCTTCCTGCCGACTTTCCAATGACACCTTCGGGGCTCGACCTCTGGACCAAAAGATCGCTAGGCCAAGCACTTAACCACTGTGCCACGGAGACCACAATGAAATCAAACGAAACAAATAGGTCGATATATTTCTAAACTGGCTCACGTGCGCGGAATAGTCTCATAGCATTGAGATCTTATTTGACACATGAATATTCTAAAGCGTGTGAAATTGATCTTACATATACGAGGTAATTTGTTATCATACTGTCCTTTTTATATGATATTATCCGTGAAAATTGTTACTGCTGAAACAAAGTTAGGCCTACTTTTAATTTCTACAACATGTACTTTTAACAGTTTTGATATTTGATGTACAGTTTTATCAGTGTATTAAAAATCAAATCGTTGCAAACAAATAAAAATCGGAAATGTCACTAAAATCGCTCAGAATTTTACGATGGATTTTAGTACAGTCAAGAAAACTGGATATTCATAAAGCCTAGACCAGGCTAAAAACAAGCTTCCACCAACAGAAACTTTCCTTTGGTAAACATTTCCCATGAAACAAATTACCAATCCACTCTGTTTAGTAGATAGTTTCTAGGAACAACGAATACGTTCCCAAAAGTAAGTGCTCACGGATACAATTTCCTAGTATATCATAGGCTTGCGTTTAGACCTTCATTTATAGTACTCTGCAACGATGCACTGCCTGCGCGGATGGGGTATCGAGGCCCGGTGGCAACACTGCATTACCTTTGCATTCAATTGTGTTAGTGAGAGCTGCTCAGTTCACCCATCAAGCCGCTCCGCGCATTCTATTTCGTCATCGACGCTTAAGCTCCTAACTTTCAATTTCGCCCGCTGACATCGAGTTCTCTTTTGCCCATTCACACCCGATATTCATTTTCGTGAATTTGCAATCGATTTCATAAAACTTACTCGAAGAAACAAATTATAGATATATCATAGGCTTAATTTTAGACCTTCATTTATACTAGCGTGTATCGATATACTGCGGATGGGGTCTCGAGGCCCGTTGTCAACGCTGCTTATGCTCTCGTTGGCTTAACATTTTATCTGATTTTTCAGCTCATTTCTGCCCCGCCCAAACCAGACAGACTCGAGCCGTGGACCTTCCGCACTTCCTTGCTGAAGCGTGCTCCTTGAACAACTGAGCTATCCTGCCACCTAAATGCCTATACTTTAAGATGTCAAAAATAATGGAAATCAGCACTTCAATAGACGTCCAGCCAGCTTTGAAAGATACAAGTATTCTACAGTATTGGCCAGAATGGATGGCTCAGATGTGTGTTTTATGTTTTTAGTGATAAATTTACTGTGATGCTTGTAAGTGTACATAACTTTGTATAAAGTGAATTATAAACGGAAGTCAAATAATAATCCAAATAATATATTTATCTAAATATTACATGAGTGACCGCCGGTTAGTATTTGGAGTGTATCCCTTTTTCTGAATTACCTCACAAATGCTGTCCGGCATCGAGAAGTTCAACTTTTTGCACAAAATTCCATTTATCAAGTTCGTCCACACTGCCGTGATAGCTTTCTTCAATTCCAATAAAGATGTCTGGTTTTGTGGGTTTGTTTCAGCAAGACCCATCAATTTTCAACAGGATTGAGGTCTATGGTGAATGTTCGATAATGGACTAAAGGTCTCAGCAGTGCAATTGCAGAGTCATATTGCCTCCAATTTCAAGGGCGGCATCATGTTGTGAGTGAAAAGCACTGTTTAGATAACTATGAATGGCAGTACTTTCGTTTTCAGAATTTCTGGGCAAGCAGCTTTAATGCTTGTACCTTCGGTCAAAAACCATAATCCATAGTTTTCAACAGCAAAACATTTTCACAGTTGAGACCGCAAATCGAGATGCACCTCCTTATCTTGGTAGTTTTCAAGCATGTCACATAAAATGGGTTGAGCTCCGTCCTTTGGTTTTCTAAAATATCGTAACTGGAACCCGTTCGCAGTATTCCAATTTCCATTAGCTAATGGCAAAAAATTAGCATTTATCTTTTTTGGATGGCCCGAATTTTCGTGGTCTGTGTGACTTCAAGCCGACAACCACGTCTAGTACTAAGCCATGACAGCTCAGTTATCATGCAGATAGTCCTACAAGACAGTTGTTACAAAAGCATTTCCGCAGAGGAGTTAGGGTGTCTGCAGATTCAACCACAATAGAAAACAAAACAAATTGATTAACTGAGTCATCCATTCTGGCAATACTGTACATTTCAACTAACATGATATTCAACTTAAGGTACCAAAGATTGAGAGGAAGCGAGTGATGAGCAAAATAGTAAATCTCTGAAACAGCCAACATGAACTATGGTAGTTTCAGTGCGTGAAATCATGAATTTAAACCTAAAAATACTATGACATATGATAATCTTGTGAAACACAGACAGGCCTCTGGACTTATTCCCTGATCAAATCAGAAGTTGCAATAAATGCATAGGAATCACATGAAACCCTTCGTGAATTTTGCGTCTCAGCGTGAAAATGGAAAATTTCCCATTGCAGCACTTTGTATTCGTACATAAACATAAAGTTTGCTATTTTATCTATAAATCTATAAAGATCTGTTCACTTCAAAAACCTTAATTTTCTTCGAAAACTTGTGTTTTTCTGAAACAATTGTGGAGCCTCCCATCTGTTATTCGATTTTCCGGTTTCTTTTCATCAACACTTTTTGCTTATTTTGAATAATGGTTACATTCGTTATAACTTCATTTCTGATAGCTAGTGACAAATAGTTCAGTTATATATTAATAATACTGAAACAATGAAAGCTCCTACTCAGAAATGGTAGGAAGTATACTTTCATTAATATTTCGGCCTAATACCACCGATGTTTATGTTAACATAAATGTAGATAGATGCATAAGAGTACTTGACGTGACATCCAGAAACTTCCTAATTTCAACATAAAGTTAAGTGTTTTACTTTTTGCATTCTGGTTTTGTTGTTCTAACGGTAAGGTAACATTGCCTTTGACGTTAACGTATTGATCTGGTAATTTCAGTGAAGTCATTGGCTCGTTTGAAGAGGACGGGTTATACAATCTGCCAAGCGATATTTGATTCGTAAAATAGACAGTTAATGACGCCAATAAAGAATTATTCCCCTTTCTTTTCAAAAGGAAGGAGTGCAGAGATGGAAAAACGTCAAAACAAGTGGCGGATGAGAGGCTACCGTACAATCAGCTATAAAGAATAATCTGAAAAACATACAAATTCAATGAGATGAAGAGACAGTCACCAACCAAATGAATGGTTTGTAAATCTGATGGTCAAGCGACACTGAAGAAGATCCGTAATCCAGTCCATCCGGTCGTTGGATCAATTGACGATTTATCATAATTTTTCGTATCACAACCAAATCAATCAATATTATAGCCATAAACAGCAAAGATGATTGTGAACTGAAATATGGTAAAACTAGTTCCATCTCGCTCGATCCCTTGCATCTACTTTCAAACCAGCCTTTCTACATTCCCTCAGCACCATGATGCTCTTTTTCGTTTTCGAAGCGCCATGCTTTCTTACGAGTAAGTGGGTGGCTGTCATCTCTTAATATGTGACCTATCCATCTTAAGCTACTCCTTTTCACCACCCTAACAACAGTCTCTGTCAACCCCAACAGTGCCATTAATAAAGCTCCATTCAGACAGTCGAAACGACACGGTAGCGACACTGTCAATCATTGCAGTAGTTATTTCAAGATTGCCGTATATGCTCTAATAATAGCCCCCGGCTATTATTTCATTTTTAAGCTTATCACCCGGTTATTGTTAGAGACCCGGCTACTATTCACGATCGTTAATTTCTAAATTTACAATTTTCACACTAATTTACAAATAGGAAAAACAAAAAGTTGTTTCTTGGAAATTCTGAATTTTAGAGTTACATTTATCAGAAACTAGTATTCATAATAACACAGAACAATTAATAATCAAAAATATTTAGGCAGCAAGAAGTGCACTAACTCCGTGCAAGCTCTATTGCAGAACTTTCTAGCTAGATTCGTGTGAATCACACCAATCACTCTCCACTTCATCATCTGAGTCACTTTCTGGGGCATCTATCTCAACAAGAGGGTCATTCAATGTGTTTTCAAGTTTGGATTTGAGGAGATCAAGACCGCCATCAGCGCATGGTTTACCAGGTTTCAGACACTCAATCAAATGATCTTCACTTCCATTAAGGGCGTTTGTGACCGCACATTGCTTCATGGAATCTTGAATTTGTTTGACAGGTATTGCCTGCCACGCTTCGTCAAACCAAAGAGCAAAATCCTTAAAGTTGGAGGTTTCAGATTTCCACTCTTTGTAAAGCTGTAATCAGCATTTGAAAGCCAGTCTTCATGCGATTTTTGAATTGATGCTTTAAGAGACACGAGTGGAGAAATTAGCTGGCTATTGTTTACGGAAACCAGTGACTTGAATGATTCATATCCAGCTGCAGATGGAATTAGATTGGATAGAATTAATGAGAACCGAGCAGAGAAAGTGCTTCGCAAGTTCACAAGCACTGACTAAAGTGACTCACATCCAATAGAAGATTGAATCTGAAGCCCGGCTATTATTTCATTTCATAGGTTGTCACCCGGCTATTATTAGAGACCCGGCTTTTAAAAGAGCAGATACGGTATATGTAAACCTGCCTGCGCGTTCACATAGACCACGCGACATGAACGCGACATTCGACGACACGCTCCTCGCTCAGAAAAATGTTCTGAAATTCTCGGCGACCTATGTTAGAGATAGGAACTCCAAAATTTGTCATGTCGCGTGAAGTCGCTGGTTTGCCCCGCACATCTGCAGGTGGCTGAGACGAGAATGACTTGACAAATGATTTAGGATCATAGCTTTCTGTGCAGGAACACAAAAATGTGTAATGGCTGGTAGTCAGAAAGAAAACAAAATCATTTGCTTTTCGTTTTGAGCTTGCGATACCTGAATAATTGTGTAGAGAAAAACATTTGCTTCAATTTGATATCAAACATGACAAGGAAATGTGTGGAGATAAATTCATGGGATGGGTAGTGGTTATTCCAACTTTTGATGACATACCTAATTGATGCATCTCATTGTTTACTTGCTTCACAATTGTATTATTGAAATTGAATTACTGTAAACCTTGATGTGAGTTGAAAGGGATGTTATTGAGAATGAATGTGATTGAAATAAATATGACAAGCCGTCTCATCTGCTGTGAAAGCGAACTCATCATTTTTTGATAATCCCTATCGATTTGTGCATGCAGAAATTTTGTGTGACAAACAGCTGCATTGGAAACTGAGCGCAAGTTGTCATCATTGTTCATATTTCTTGAAATGAAATCCAATGAAATCCAATGAAATTTCTTCAAGCTGACGCCAATAACTAAGCATGCTTGGTGAAAAGGATCGGTTACTGACGAGTAATTGATTCACAAAATATCAACTAAAATACAGTTGATAACCGAACCATATTTGTATTCGTTTGAAAGCTGATCATGCAAGGAAGCTCATCGTGATAATAAAAAAACACAATAATGAGTAAAAGATATTTATGAAAAACGTTAATGATTCTGTGTTAATTTGTCGCGTGAATGCCGTCGAAATGTCGTCAGAGCGTCGCCGAGTTGGTCTGAACGGTGTCGTCAATGTCGCAAGGTGTCGCTGTCGCCTGTGTGAATGGAGCTTAACTCTTTTCATCAGTGTTCTTTCTGTCGACAAGTTTTACCACACGCATTTTTCTTATCACATATCACTTTTTCATTTGAGTGAGACATTATGAGTAAGATTATCAGCGATAGCAGATCACAAATTTATCACAAAATGGTGTACAAATGAATTCTTAGGAATTCTGTATAAATGGCAATTCTGTGTAAACAGCAATTGTTTGTAAAAATAGATGCATTAGCAAAAAAACATAGCACTGACTGCCGGTGGTGACGGTTGTTCTCTCTCGCGCATCTCATTCATTGACTGTTATAGCGTATGTTTCAATTATAAAGGATCGACACGATATAAATTTTGCATCATCGGAATCGCACTGATTTGAGGATCCTGAATATCTGTGGTGTTTAAGTATTAATTTAATGCGGAAAAAGTTATCGTCGTTTTTTTATCTGCATATCAGACCCGTGAAATCTGTTCAGTTTCAGTTGGTTTGGCTGACAGCATGTCTCGAAAGGGTAGTGACGTCACTAATATCTCCACTCTTTGTTCTTGCTGTGATTTAGTGATTGATACGAATATTGTTCGCTGTAAGATCTGCAACGAAGGTTTTCATGCAAGGAAGGATTGTACGGGTGTCTCTGCTTCTACGCTTAAATCAATGTCTTCATGTGATAATCTGGTTTACCATTGCAACACTTGCAAATCGATTACAATCGGCGATTTACTAAATCGTTTTATGACGTTGGAGAATGAATTGTTGCTTCTTCGAAAACAAGTGAATGCACAATCTAATATTGACCTTGGTACTATGATTCATTCAGCAATAGATGAATACGAACAGCGGCTAGAGAAGAGGTCCAATGTTATTGTGTTCGGTCTGGCAGAGCCATCAGCTGACTCTTCTGAGAACTTCGATGATCAAGAAAATATTATGATAACTGAATTATTAGAGGAGGTCAATGTCGATATGAAGGACGTCGTTCATTTCAAGCGTCTGGGAGCGAAAAAGATCAATTCTGGTAAATCGAGACCAGTCAAGATACGTTTTAAAAGCGATGAAAAGAGACAGAATTGCTTACGAAATTCTAGCAAGTTAAAGTACAGTGATGATTTTCGTAAAGTATACGTTCGACCTGATCTTACCTTTGCTCAAATGGAGCAGAGGAAGCGAATGGAGGAAGAACTGAAGCTACGGAAAGATGCTGGTGAGGACGTGATTATCAGACGTGGGAAAATTGTTCTTAGACAATTACCTTGACGCCAAAACGTTCTTCCATCAATTTGCCTTACCAATGCTCGATCGATATTGAATAAGACTGATGAACTCTTTGCTTTCATTTCCACCTTGAATGGTGACTTCATCTGCGTAACTGAAAGTTGGCTCAGTGATTCTGTTCCTGATAGTCTGATTGAATTGCCGGGATATCGTGTCTATAGAGCTGATAGAACATCTGGTCGGAAAGGAGGAGGAGTATGTGCGTGGATTAAGTCTGAATTCATGGTGGAAACCATAGAAAATGTTTCGAAGAACATCGATGTTGAGTTGCTGCTTCTCAGGATAACTCGCAATGATTTTAAATGTTTTCTCCTTACGTTATATTTTCCACATGGTCAGACACTGAACGCGTCGGCTAAGCAAGCACTTGATGGTTATATTACATCCTTACTGGATTTGCAACTAGATTTGTTCTTCAACACTCCAGTGATTTTCGTTGGCGATTTCAATCGGATAAATCCTGAGTTCCTGGAAATTGGATTCAACTTAACAAACGTCGTTAAAGAACCAACGCGTGATAACGCAATACTTGATTTGGTATTGATATCTGATGAGTTTATCCCTTATTATCGTGCTCCGTCATATCATCCGCCCCTGGCATCAAGTGACCACGCTGTTGTTCATGTTTTACCCATTTTCCAGTTTCATGTAAAGGATAACTATAGAAAGGTGTTTGACTTTCGCGAATCGAACTTACAACCAGTTGCTGATTGTTTCAATGATATGGACTTCGATGCTTTGTTTTCAAATTTATGTTTGGATGAAATGTGTCACATCTTCTATCAATTACTCAACGAAAGTGCCTTATGATTATATCAAGACTAGTGGCAATGATAAACCTTGGATGAGCTCGTCGATTAAAGTAATGATAAATAAGAGGTATCGTGCCTACCGCTCGAAGAACTGGACACTGTATATTCATTATCGGGATAAAGTTAAGATGTCTATTGACAAGGCCAAACGCGAGTGGGGCAAGCGTATGAAATCTCGAAATCAATCAATTTGGAATATTCGTGATAAGGTGGTTGGTACAGCAAAGGACTCCAATTGGCTTCAAAGATGTAAACCTGAATTGTCAGTGCCCGACATTCTTCGTATTCTTGGCAATCAGTATGCTTCAACCATGCAGTGTGATCCGGGTTCAGTGCAATTGGAACCATTCATCGTACCATTTGTCTTTCGTGAATGTGATGTTGAGAAATTTCTGAGAAGCGTTCATCCACGTAAATCCCCTGGCTCCGATGGAATACCTTCAATAGTTTGGAGTAAGATGTCATATGTGTTATCCGATCCACTATCTCGAATTTTTAATCGATGTCTCGAGACGGCAAGTTTTCCATATCTTTGGAAGATCGCAGACGTAATACCAATTCCAAAGACTGCAAGACCAAATTTAAATGAAACTCGTCCAATATCTCTTTTATCGATTCCCGCTCGTATTTTTGAACGCGAGATATTTCGATGGTATGACAACGACATTGAGAAGCGTGTCGATCGCTCCCAATTTGCTTATCGAAGACAAAGCTCCACAACATGTGCTTTATTACAGCTTACTGACTTTATTTCTAAAGCTTTATCTACCCCAGGCAATAAGGCATGTCATCTGACTTCCATTGATATGGAGAAAGGCTTTGATAGGGTATCTCACAGACTGCTCATACAGAAGCTGCGTAATGATAACTTCGATCCATTTTTTGTTACTTTTATCAGCAATTATTTGTCTGGACGACACCAACGGCTAAGATGGTCATCACACTTTGGCAATTTATTCAGAATCACTGGTGGAATACCTCAGGGCTCGTCAACGGGTCCTCATTTATTCAAGTATTTTGTGTCTGATTTGCGACTAGATGATGAATGCTGCTTAGTGAAGTTCGCGGATGACATATTCGTCTGTGGTGTTATACAGAAAAACGATATGATGAGCCCAAATCTCAAAGCATTCAAAGATGTTTCCGATTGGATGAGTACCAATATGATGAAAATTAAGAGGGAGAAATGTACCCAGATGATGATTTCCTTGTCTCCAAATGATAGTTTAACCGGTTTGGAACTGGATGGTATTCCAAGTGTTAATCAGATGAAGCTCCTAGGAGTAACTTTTGACAATCGTCTTACTTGGAAACCACATATTACTGATGTGTGTAAGAAAGCTTCTTCTAGGTTGTATGTACTCAGACACCTGAAGCCATTTTTCTGCAGGCAGGACATTGTAGCCATTTATAATGCTTGTATTAGAGGATTGATGGAATACTGTGCCCCTCTTTTCGTACATTTAAATGTGTCTCTGTCGCAACTGCTCGAGCAAGTACAGAAACGTAGTCATCGCATTATATGTGGATCAAGTAACTGCAACTGTTCATTTTTTATTCCATTGGACTACAGAAGGATTATTATCGGATGGAGGTTGTTCCAACAGATTGTTTCAAATGTGGATCATCCGTTACATGAATTATTGTTGCTTCGACTACCTCATTCTCAAAAATTTTCTCTGCCGAAGTATATGAATTCTCTAAGAAGGCAGTCGTTCATTGTGTTTATGTCAAAACTTGATAATGAGAATTTTTCAATTTGACTTAAAACCGTCACCAGTTTATTTATGCGTTTGCTTTTTGACTTTTGTTACTTATTCTTGTCTACTGTCTACATGCATACTCAAATTGTTCTGTGATTGTACCCCACGATTATCAATACTGGGGTTTGACGAAATACACGATTATTATTAATATTCGATTGCTGCTTAGTGATTAAAAGAAAAGCAAAAGCATAAGTAAAAAAATCCTTTCCTTCTCATCCAAATGCGACCGTGTCCGTTAGTAGCGAATGATATTTTTACGCTGCACTGCGACAGTACATACGAATAACAAGTGGTAAGAACACAAATAGTTTTTGGTTGAAACATTGACGAAAATCACTCAATACAGAAGAAGTTCTGATCCATTTATCCACGAAAAATAGCCAAATCATTAAAATTGCAAAAAAATTCTCCCGCTAAAACGGGGTGACTCCAGAAAACTCTCCCTCTTAACCGAAGGGTTTTGCATGTATCGGAAATGTTTCTTGATTTTTTAAGCTTCTTTTTTTCTAATTTTTTTGCTTCTTAAGCGGAATTTCCGCTTAACCCAGAGTGCACTGTAATAGTGAGGGTTGTCAAAACGGCAGACCTGATTTATTATTAAAATAGAGCGAATTTATCCAAACGGATTATGTATTTCATCTAAAGAAACAATCAAGAAGTTTAATGACAGCATGATCTAGTAAAATTAATAAATTACAGGCTACTAGTCAATTTACACGTATACACTGTATGTGCATGATTGCAGAATTATGCGTTCTAGACCGTGGTAGTCGACGAAAACTTCAACTGTGTGCTTTCGAAATTAGTCTAATGTAAATAATTCAAATTTATGCATTCAAACCCCGGTTTTCCCGATTTTTTCTTGGGTGAATCTCGATCCCTGCTTCCTCCCCTTGGTCGACCTGCTTACATTTTTCTCAAACAAGATCTCTTGGTTGATGTCGCCGGTTTATCCTTTGTCAAATCAATAAACATATGTATTTTCTTCAAACTCTTACTTGCTATCCATGCATGCCTACACATATCGGTCCTACAAGAATGTGTTCGTCTTGCTAAAACATTCATATCCGTATGATTACAAAATGGAAAGTTTATGAAGTGTGTATCATTGAGATATGATGTTGTGATCATACTGGATTAGGTGAGAACGTATCATTTACTCACGAAAAGCTGCTTTTGATCCCCGTCGCCTATTTGCCATCAAAAAGTACACTTCTCGATCCGTGAGCTGACTGCGTGAAAAGCTTAAATCAATCATTCCCCTATTCCAATTATGTGAAAACTGCAAAGTTATGATGAAAATTATTTAATATTGTACTTAATACACCAACTGAAAAAGTGAGGAAGCGTCAAGCCTTTAGCCAGTTCATTCGAGGTGTGGCAGCTACGAAATCACAAGTTCGACCTTTTTGACTACCCTTGGGATTTTAAGGGTTAAAAGGTGTTTCTTTTAAAATTTCAAGTTGAAGGTGTTTCATTTCTTATCTTCGCAACTTTTTTTGAAACTTTTGAAAAACTTAATAAATATTTATGTTCCTCTCAAAAGGTTGGAATAGAATGAATCCATTAAAATAATCATCATTGTTCTTGCAGGTCGCTGCTAGTTCAGGGGATGCACGTGCCGCTTTGGATATTTGCCGTCGGTCCGTGCAGTTGGCTGGTACATCGCCTGCAAGTTTGGCTCACGTCTCTCGGGCTATGTCCTCCCGTTCCTCGAATCCCTTACCTCTCCAACACAAGCTGGCATTAGCTGCTGCTTTATTGATCCAACGAAGGGAATTCTCTCTCGGCCTCTTTCATGATCGCTATCAAAGTCTGTGCAGAGAGCGACAGCTGACATGTGTTGACGCTGGAGAGTTTTCAGCCATGTGTCAACTACTGGAGGCCAGAGGTCTGATCCATGTGCGTAAGGCCAAAGAGACCCGAATGCATAAAATAAGTGTCAAGCTGGACGATAAGAGTGTGCGTCAGACTATCGACGATCCTGCACTCATTTCCTCGGTACTTGCGGCTAGAGATCGTCAAGAAGCAGCTACGAGATATTGAATGTTTAATTATAATATTTATAATAACTTTTAGCACCCTGTAATCGTGAACTTGATGTCTGATTAAAATGATTGGCAATTTTATAAAACGTTGTTTTTTTAATTGAGCTAAGTAATCCACACAAAGTAAAGGTAAAATTTATGCACTGCGAATGATGGAATAAACAGATGGGGATCGCATAGCTTAACAATTAAAGGAGACTAAATTGTCTTTAGTCAACGAAAATTGTGAAAGCTAGATTTTCACATGAACTAATATTTGTTGAAGTGATGCGCTTTCTTGCATCTACGCTGTGATCTCTTCATCTCAACAAGAATTGAGAAGTAAAGAAATGCAAATATGTATAAGGGTTCATCAGAGTATGTTATTGAATTTAAATGATAATGCTCACTGACCTGAAACTGATATCCTTGACATAGATGAAAAGTTACTTTTTAAAATATATAATTTTGGGCATTCAAGCTTAACAGATAAATAAGTTGATTAAATGCTTTCATAAGATTCACGACTGATCTTGGAAATTCATGAGTCATTCTCTTTCTCGGTGCGATTCAATCTCGTCAGTAATTCTCAAAAGTATGTCTTCACAACAATTATATGTATCTGTCTATTTCGAGTCTGGCTTTAAGGTCCTGAATATATTAAAACAACCGATTCTTGTATAGCGTCATTGAACTAGTCTGTTCGATGGCTTGTTTCATTTGCATTGCGGCATTTGTTCGTAATGCTTGTATTAGCAGGTTCTAATACAATAAAGCTAGACTGTAGCCTACTCTCCATTGCGTTTTAGAATATGAGCTGGACATTGGAATTAATTTTTGATAACGTAGGATTATGCTAGATTTGGTTGTTAAATGCACCTACCAAAAGCAAAAAGGCGTGCCAGCCATCAATCGATGTACTTCAACTTCATCTTGACTTACCGAAAATCGTGAATAGCAAAATTTGCCAAACCTGTCATCTTATTCACGCCAATGATAGCACTAGCGGATCAGATACACGAAGAGGCTAAATCATTCACTGGATCTCCAGCCGTAGGTCTACTAAGCTTATGGAGATGAGTTCGATGAAACTTGGTTCAGATTCTCGTCAATCCGCAACATTATCAAAGCAATATTAATGATAATTTGACCAAGTACCTACATGTAGGTATAAATGCCTACGTAGGTACTTTTCTATTGATCTCACTCTTCAACAATTTTCGTGTTGATAGAATTGCTCGAGTGTGTAACAACTTATACCACTGAAAAGATAACGATCAAACAATTCAGAAAATGTTTTTGAACTTTTCATAGCTTCATCTCATTTGTAAAAGATGAAGTCAAATCGAAACAAAAAAGTGGGAATTTGTCAAAACTTTCACAAAACCAACTGTTTTCTCAATAGCGTTTTATCACAAACTACAGCGCTGAGATTTGCAAAAATCACACCATATTTTTCACAAAGCCTTCCAGATTAATATTGCGACATATTATTTACCTTACATGGTTCCCAGGAGGCGATTACTAGCAGTTCATGGAAAATAACTGATGAGTCTTATGAGGACTAAATATGTTTGAGAGTAAAACCATCATTTAAAATACCGGTGAGGTGGAATTTTTCGCGTTGCTCAATAACACAAAGAATGGACAATACTACTGTACCATTCAATTGGTCTGGAATGCAAGTTACAACTTTATGGAGCATCTGGAAGACTTCGACTGAAATGTACCTACATGTAGGCCATTTTAACTCTTTAACATTTTTAGCCTATAGGCTGATAATCCTGAAAATATTTAGTGCTGTAATTTTGATGAGGACAAATGTAGAGCAACCATTAGAGTATAGATTCATTTATTTCATCTTAAGCTATAGACATAGAACTGAAATATGGGATGGAGTGATAACCTATTTAAACAAATCATCGTTTCTCTTAGCTTCCTTATCAAAATATCCTTTCTAAGGTACGTTTCTCACTTATTTTAACAAGCTGATATCATTTACATAGCACTTATATCAAATATTCTTATCATGAAGCCCAATATCCAAATTGAACGAAATAGTTCAAATTTTAGAAAATGACCTACATGTAGGTACTTTTGTTCTTAAGGATTTTTGGACAAATTGATATATAATAGCAATAGCATGGCTATTGCTGTACAATCATTCAAAATGCAACTATGGATTGGGAAGCCAAAATTTTATTTAAAATCGCTTATTAAAAAAGCTAGATTCAAAAGATAACAATAAATTTTATGATTCCTTATGCTTATTCATTCATAACTTAAGGCAAAGATTATTTTATCAACTATGTTCAGTTAAGCTAAGGCCTATACAAAAATTAACTGAAAAGACATAGGCTGCTAACAAAACGGCATTATCATTGATTCACAAGTAAGAACCAGAATATCTCTAACAGACACGATGCTTATTCATGTAGCATACTGAAACTACATAAACAAGTCACATTCAATCTAATTTCAATCAAATCTTCTTATGATGGAAGCGTCTTTTCAGCGGCATTCCTTTCTGAACATGTAGGGTCCAGCAATCACGTGTAGTCGGAGCACAGATGGGGCAGTTATCATCTTCTCTCCAGTACATTCGTCTTTCTGGCAGCTGATAAGACTCCATTGAGTAGAGAAGTCCGAAGAAATGGAGCAGCTCTGAGAATGTCAATTCTCGAAAAGTGTTATCTGATTGTCCGGCGTGACGATTAGTGGATGGTATCATCACCTCTCTCATGTAGGCTTGAGAAAGAAAGTGAAGAAAGAAGTCTAGTTCAGCGAAGTCCGAAAGGGAATCCATATTCAGTCGTGGTCCGTAAGATCGATTTCGTTCTCTAGGATCGATTGTCCATCCTCCTCTAGTCAATTCCTTATCTTGCTCAACTTCCTCTGCATTTTCACTTTCCGATTCTTTCCGAGCTTGAAGAAACGTCGGCCTCACTGTCCTCACTATCGTTAGAAGAACTTAACTGCAATCCTTTCCTCCTAAGCCTTGCCTTCAGACTGTTTAGGTTACTCTTTCGGAGGAGACTGCTACTATTGACCTTCGCTATCCTTCTCTTCTTGCATGGAGGTTCTTGATAATCCTAAAAAAGAATGAAGTTGGGTTCATATGTTTAGACTAAATTCGTAAATCATTACAGCTTAAACTTTTCGAATCCTCGTTCAAATCAATGTCACTTCCTGCACTTTGAGCCTCATCATCAACGGAAGATGACGTAGGAGGAATCTGCAAATTTAAATAGGCACACAGACGTATAGAAATATTTGCAGCAGTCCTACTTGACCGAGTCGACAAATTATGCTGCTATACAAACATTATTAGAATAGAACCAGTAGTCTATACAATGTATGAAACATGCTGTATGCATGCATTTTTATTATGATTTAATCATATTTATATGCCTCATTGTAGGCCTGCGACTCGTTTATATGAAAGTGTATGATCACAATCAATCAAGAAATAAAAAATTAACAAGGCATGTAGAGAGAGAGAGAAATTGCCCGTAGCCTAAATACTTTGGCCTAAATACTACGGCTTCTTAATTAATACATGTACAACTAATTAGTTTGCGTGATAGGCAAATAGGTATGCACGTACAGAATTGATGGAATGTGGATGAAATCTCATAAACATTTCAATATTAATAATTGTGCATCAGGTCCTCTGACTTTGCTGCCACCAGGCGAATGGACATATCGAGTTCATCCTTATTAATAACGAAAGACAGAAATTATATAGAGTAGCAGATCGATAGTCAGCTTGAGCCACTTGCAATACTCGTACAATAGATCAGTTAGTTGCATACGGATGCACATACAAAGTATATACTGTATGCTCTCGTAAGTACGGCGTATAGCATGTAGATGGAGCGCTATAGTATATCACAAGATTGTGTAGTATATAGAGTAGACAGCATAAACGGTCACTTACCTGCTTGGGCACAGTAATGGGCAAAAGACCGTTCCAGGACACCATAAAATTCAAAAAAATAGTATCTTTAAAAACGACATAAATTCATGAATTTAGACCCTTTTTCAGGTTTTTTAGACCTAAATTCATGAATTTAGTCGTTTTTAAAGATACCGATTTTTCAAAAAATGGTACTTTTTAAATGGTCTAAATTCATGAATTTTGGTCATTTTTCAGGTTATGAAGACCTAAATTCATAAATTTAGGCGTTTTTAAAAATACCCAATTTTCAAATTTTTCAAAATCTCAAATTTGAGAATTACAATTTTCACCCTTAAAATCATGACCGTTCCAGGACACCGAAAATCATAAAAGTTGAGAATTTCAAATTCATGAATTTTATCCATCTTTCAGGTTTTTAAAATATATCATGTGACTAAAAATATTTCTTTAAAAATGGAAGAAACAAAAGTGGATGAAACAAAAGTGGAAGAAACCGCAAGAATATATCCTTCGTTATCATATGAACGTAGTTCTACTTTAATGGACATTGAAAAAATGAATAAAGAAAAACACAAAGATAGAGTACGTTATATGAAAGATAAGGAATCTCAATTATTATTAAGATTAGAGCATTATAAAAAATTAAGAAAGAGATGGAGTAAAGTTAAGAATGTAACACAAGGAATTGTCATATTCTTAACAATAAGTTTAGGTGCTTTAACAATTGTTATATCTTCAGGTGTTTTAGTAATTCCAGTAGTTGCTACAGCTTTAACAGGTAGGGGAGACTGGGGACCAAAGTGCATTTTTTCACTCATTCTCATTTTTTGACGAAATTATTGCAAATCAGAACTCAAAATTTTAAACAGATGTGAAAGATATCTTCACAAATAAAATATTTTTTGAAGTGTAACTCTAGCATATCTAGTTTTTGCACAAGACATGTTTTTGTAACATGTAACGATCCTGCACATTGGTCCCCTATAGCGGGGACCAATGTGCACTGCATGGGGACCAAAGTGCACTGAATAAAAAAACCATGATTGCGCAAGGAAATTTCATTTTATATAATAGATATCGCCAAAACACATTTTTCTATGATTTTTAGTGTATTCATTTAATTTTTGTGAATTAGTAAGTGGATATAAAACTATCAATAGGCAAAAAATGAATTAATTTTTTTACAGCAATTTTTACTAATTGCTTATTGGACGCATCTTTATTACATTAATTAACTGTTAATAGTCAATTCGGATGTGGTGAGTTCAAAAATGATAATAATTTCTCTCTATGAGATTAATATTTTGACCTAGGATAAAATCTTTATTATAGGCCTTGGCCTATATATGCCTACCCCACTTTCTTCTCATCAATTTAAAGATGTGTTTAAATTATTATTAAAAAGATTTAAAGACCCTTACGGACAAAAATGGTTATAATGGTTCAACAGATTGGATTTGGTAAGAAGGCGCAGTAAATAATCATTTTTTAAAAAAGTAAACTTTCCACATAGGTCTAGGCCTACCAACAAAAATTGCCGAAAAGTCGATTTTTGAATATACATGTATATGCAAATAGTGCATTATGTAACATAATAAAAACAGACAGGAGTCGGGAATGTCGCTTTAAAAACATTTGTCTTGTACTCAACCAGAATGTGTTCGCCACAAGTTGAAGTTCAACCGTGTTTTCAATTGAGGAGCCCTGGGTTCCAGAATTGGCTTCGTTACTTTTGGATGCAGCATTCTCCGGGGGCATATCGGTGATAATAGTTGATTTTCTTTTTCTTGATCGTTTGTGTTTAAATTTTTCAGACAGAGCCTTCGTCGGATAAGGTCTGATTATTTCAGGTAACACTGGCTCACATAATTATCACGCCTCGTCGTCAACAGGGCACCGTCATCAGCAGATGTGCTTGTAGAAGATTGTTCAATTTACGAAGTTCAAGCACTCAATCGGAGGGAATGGATAGCAGGAAATCCCCTTAGCTGAAAGTGTTTGAGTTGACTGGGAATATGCCGGCTTTTGAAAGCCTGATACGATATTCATGGGCGTAAAAGCTTTGTAAAATGAAGCTGAACTTAGTGAGGCAACGTCATGAATAGTAATTGGTTTTCATGGATGAGTGAGCATTTGATTGTTGCACTCACTCACATAGAACGTCTTAAATGGACCATAGACGCAGACGTCCAAGGGCTGCATGCGACGGCTTAAATTACATTTTTTAAGGTTTAATTACACTTATTTCATTACGTTGAGACACTGAATACATGGTTTGCAAAATACAAAAGAAAAAAGGAAATTTATCATGTATTGCACTTTGGTCCCCATTTCAGAGGGCACTTTGGACCCCAAAGCAACTCATTTTCAAAAAACCAACATTGACAAATAACTGGGTATACAGATGCCATCCCCGAATTCTGAAGCAATTCTAGATGCCTTAAATGTTAGAAATTATTGTTATTCTAGGCACAGTGTTGACGAATGAAATTTAGAAAAAATAAACAACGGAGACTCAAAAATTTACTTTCGACTGCATTAAATGTATTTCAAGACCTACCAAATAAAATATTTTGAGATAAATCTTGATTTTTCCGTTGAAAGTCATGTTTGATCAGAGAATTACTCAACTAGAAGAAGAAGTTCGAATTCGGTCTTTATCACGTCGAACTGGCAGATGCACTTTGGTCCCCTATGCTCATAGGTCCCCAATCTCCCCTACGGGTGTTTTTGCAACTTCACTTGTTACAATGTTAGATAAATCTTTAATAACTAAGAAACAAAAATCATTAAAAACTAAGCATTTACATATTAAAGAACTCTATGATAAACTACATTACTACTTTCAAAGAGTATGTGATGATAATGTTATTACGTTAGATGAGATTGAAAAATTTGATCAAATAGCTAATGAAGTAAATCAAATATCATTTCAATTACAGTCAGAAAAAGTTGATGATAAGAATAAACAGGATGGCAAAATTTCTAGTGATGGTAAAATTTCTAATGAAGAAAATGACAAAATTTTTTTAGAAGAGCTAAAAACTTTAAGCGAAAATTTAAGCAAAACTTTATTAAACAAAACTTAAAGCGAAAAGATGACAGACAACAAAGCGATAAAAAAATAATTTGTTCAGTAAAATGTTTTTGCTGTATTCCAATGTTACCACAAAATTCAAATATTATATTTTAAAAATGGATAAAATTAAAGCTGATAATTTTAAAAGAATAAAGCAATTAGAAGAGTTAATAAAACAAAGAAATATTATGAAAGAAAATCATCTTCAACATAGAATGATAAAAGCTGGTATTCAATCTGATATGTTTGAAAAAATGCAGCAAACCGAGCAAGTAAAAACTGATTTTGAAAAAACTATGAAACCATTTAAAATTCTTGAAAAAGAAAGTACAAATAATGATAAACAAATTGATATAACAGATCCAGAGCACAAAACTATATTAGATGACTATGGATTACTAGAATCAAACATTAATAAGAAATTACCAAAATCTATGCAATTTGAACATTCTATTTCATTTATAGATGGAAAAACAATACCTAGATTTTATCGCGGGCAAAAAGAAATATTTCCACAACCTTTTCGAGGTTTAATTTTTTCACCAGATAAGTCTCCTTTTAGTTTAGATAGAAATTTTGTTGATCTTTTAAGAGGAGCAGATTTAAATAATTATGCTGTAGAAGATCTCATAAAATATAAAGCTATGTTAGACAGAGTTGGTGCAGTAAAATCTCTTAGACGTTATAAACAATTAGAAAATTTATTATCAACGGGAGTTAAAGTAGGAAAAGGTTTATCTGAAAAACAGAAAACAGAAAAAACTGTATTTTTACCAGATGATCCACAAGAATTACTAAATAGATTAAATATTTTAATATCTGCAATAAAAGAAGGACATAATTCTAGTTTCAATGAAATTCATGCTATATTGAAAAGACTGTTAGAAAAGAAGATTCTAAATGAAGAGGATTATAAAAGTACAACGAACCGAATGTTCTAGGGCTTCGCCCGTAGCTGAAATATGTTGTTGTTTTAATTTTTTTTATAAAAGACATTTATTCAAAATTTTAACTAAAAAATGTGTTCAGCAGATTTAGACAAAATTAATAATCATTTAGAAAATTTGACAGAGATTTTGGGTTCATCAAAATTTAGTACGACGTTAAAAATTATAACAACTACTTCATCACACACTTGTAATTTAGAACCCATTCTACATTTGGAGCAAAATAAAAATTATCAAATTGCATTGACTAGTTTCTCCACATTTAACACTATTCAAAATGTTATAAAAGATGTGAATGATCAATTTAGATATTCTACTGATAAAGGCAAAACATGGAAAATACAAACTTTTCTTCCTGGTTCTTACGAAGTTGAATCAATATCAAATGAAATTAAGAGATATTTGGGTATACCATTTAAAGATAAGAAACAATTACATTTTGCAGTTGAACCGGCAGTCAATAAATTTTCTCTTACTTTAGACGAAAATCATCAAGTTGATTTTAATCATGATAGATCATTGTCAAAGCTATTAGGATTTAATAAACAAACCTATAGTCAAGGTTATCATTTAGGTGAGAAGATTCCAAAAATAACTGAAATAAATTCAATTGTTGTACATTGTGACATTATTGAAGGAGGATATATAAATGGTAAATTATCAAATTTAATATTCAGTTTTCCAGCTTTTACTGTACCCATTGGTTATAGACTAAATGTAATTCCACAAACATTAATATATTTCCCTATTACAAGAAAAACTATTAACAACATTAACATTAGAATCACTGATGAGAAAGGACAAGAAATAAATTTTAGAGGTGAAGAGATTATGATAGATCTTTTGGTTCGGGAGGTATGAACTCCCGTTCGGGAGGTATAAACTCCCGTTCGAGAGGTATAAACTCCCGTTCGAGAGGTATAAACTCCCACGCGAAGCTAGAGAAGTTTAATTTTCTTCTTCTTCTTTTAAAATAAAAATAAATTTTTTTATTAAAAAATGAGTGAAGTACCCCCATTAAATAAAAAAAATCTCAAATTTAATCATCATCCAAATTTATCTAATAAAGTTTTGTCAGTTATTTGCGGAAGATCAGGTTGTGGAAAACGTATCTATTATTTAAAATTTTAACGACTCCAAATTTTTTGGATTATAACAATCTTATAATTTATACAACAACAGCAGAACAACCCGTCTATCAATTTTTAAAATATGGATTTGAAAATAATCTTAAAAAACAGCAATTGCTTCATTATTCAAAGAATATGAAAAATATGAAGATGAAGAAGAAATAAGTTCGTGGTGTGAAGAAGCAGCAAAAAATAATCAGTTAGTTGAAACCAATAAAAATAAGCATATAAAGATACAATTAATAGATGATAGTGGTAATATGCAAGATCCTAGTAAACTAGATAAAACAATGAAACATTGTGTAATTTTTGATGATTGTGTTAATGATAGAAATCAGTCAGTTCAGAGAAATTATTTCACAAGAGGTAGACATAATAACTGTAGTGTTTTTTATTTAACAGAAAGTATGTATTCATTAGACGGAAGTGTTATTAGAAAGAATGCCAATATATTTATACTATTTGAAATAAATGCAAGAAACTTAAGTGATTTGTTAAGAGATTTATGCGTAAGAAATAAAGATGAATTTAAACAATCGTGTAACAATGCTTGGTCAAAAGATTATGGATTTATCACAATTAATATTGATAAAAAAATTCATGATAGAGTTATGGAAGATTTGTTTACTGAGTAATAAAAAATATACAAATATAGTGTTACAATATATTTTTTAATTTTATATATATATCAAATTTGTCTATCTTAGAAATTAGAAAATTAAAAAGGTAAAGTAGTTATTCCATCAGGTAAAATTTTTCTTTTATCATCAAATGGATCTAATGCTAATTTATTTTCCTCTTTTAAATATATTTTATGTTTCTTTGAATTAAGTCTATAATTACATGCTGTTTTTATTTCATTATTAAATAATGCATTCTTATAATCTTGAAATGTTATTTGATTAGCCACTGATGCCTTTGAAATTCCTTTTAATGTTTTATGTGTTTTAATATTATTAGTTGTATCATAACAGTAACATTTAGATTTTAAAAATATAGCTTCTGTTATGAAATCTTCATTTCCTTCTAATTCATCTTTTACTTTACATAAATCAGAAGGATGAATGATATCTTTTATTTTATCTATTTCTTCATCAAGTGAAGAATTATACGGTATTGTTAATTCTAAGAAAACAGAATCGGTATCTGTAAAGTGTAATTTATAGTTTTGCCATAAGCAAGTGCTAAATAATCATATATAAATTTATACATAAATAGTTTAGCTAATTCTAATATAGTGAATCCAATAAAATTAAACTTATCATGTTTTACGCTGATTCGACGTAAGTGTACAGCACATAGTTTATCACTGAATCTAGTAGTTCTTTTATATGTAGGTTTCCTTGTTAAATTTTGAAACCTATCTTTATCATAAACTATTTCAATATTTTGTCTATTACGCACATTTTCTAAAGTCTTACCATAAAATGCATTATTCATTAATTTGAAGAATACGTTTCCAAAATCATCTTTATTTCTTTTAGCTATTTTACGTTTTTCAATATTGAACTCTATATAATCTTTTAACCACCTAGATTTTCTATACACTAGTTTCCGGTGAATTTTTAAAAGAATCATTCAATTATCTAAATACCAATCTAGCATTCTTCCTTCAACAACATACTTTCTTTTATTACTTTGTGTTAACATAAGTTTTTTTGTTGGTCTGTATTTTTTAGGAATTAAAGATTTTTGATAATCTGAAAAATCTTCTATATTGGGAATTTTGTTTTCGGGACAGAAAGGAAAATATTTTGTTTTATCTTTTATTTCATCAGGATATACTAAATCAACTTCATATATAAAACCATGATTATAATTTCCATCATATGTTTTTTGATAATTTTGAACGGGCGAAGTCCTAGTAGACATCTCTGATGTCGTACGAATATTACACCATTCCATCTCACCTGTTGGTAATTCTTGTATCATGCAAGAAGAATATAAGCTATTAAAATCATAATATAACAAATAGTTTTCTCTCATGATTTCATCAACTGCTGCTTGACTCTCTTCATTTGATATAAGTCCTTCTATATTTTGATTAAACAATTTTATAAACTGATCACTTTCTTCTGGAGATAAAGGTTTCATTATTCCATAATCATCAGGATTTACTTTTTTATTGTGACACTGTACATATCTATTACCTAAAACTGATGAAACACCACCTCTAATTCCAGATTCAAAAAATAATTTATCATATGTATTTTCTTTATAATGTTTAAGTTTAACATTTGTATGTTTCAATCCTGCTAGCCATGTTAAACCTGGTGTAGAATAACAATAACATGGATCTATTCCGTAATATTCTAAACACATATCACGAAAGTTTTCAAAAAGATCAGTAAGGATTAATACATCTATCTGAAGATATTTCATTGTATAATCATACATTGTTTTACAATTTAACTCTCTCCAATTCTTTTCAGCTTCTGCATAGTCTTCTTCAGATATTTGTGATTGTTTTAATGTTGATTTAAAGTTATTTACTGGAGGAAGTTGTTTTTCTTCCATAATTTTATTCACAGAATTAAAATCTCCAGTTATGTACTCATACGGAAATATGCCTTTTAAAGGTTTTAAATTATATTTATTTAATATTTTACTTTGTTCAGAATTCAAAGTTTTTCCCATAACATCTAATGAATAAGAAGTAAAAGATCTAAATGCATCTAAAATTCTAATACAACCTAATTGCATTGAAAAATATTCTTCTTCTTGTTTACATAGTACATTTATTTGTTGTTGTTGTAATTTTTTAGATGAAAATAAATCTTTCATTACTAGATGGAAATCATATTTAGAACCATTATAGAAATATAGAGGAACAAAGTTATATTTAAATTTATTAGCATTAAGATTACAAGAATTATGTGCTGCACCTCTATATAATCCATTTAGATGATCATGATCTTTTACCTTATCAAGATATCTACCTCTGCCAGTTTTATAATTTTTTGTAAATTCTTTTCCACAGTAATAACAATTTGTTTCATTAACAAAATTAATTTTTTCTTCATCCGTTAATGGCATCATTGGTATATTTGTTTCAAGCAATTGTGAAAAATAATTGTGTAATTCTTCTACTTTCTTTGTAAACATTTCTGAACTATCTTCACCATAGTATTGATAATATTCTGATTTAAATAATTCAGGATAATTTGAATGAATGTACATTCCCCAACATAATGGTTTTTGTTCAAATAAATATTTTTCTTTACTTTGTTCAGATACACTTTTTTCAGGTGCACTTTTTTCATATTTAGAAACCGAAGGTTCTAGGGCTTGGCTCGTACCATTTTCAGAATTATCATTTTCAGAATCGGACGAAGCCCTGGAAGACATCTCCGATGTCCCGTGCTTTTGTGTCATATTAACATTATATGCTTCGAAATCACAATATATTGTAAATGGTACTTTATTTTTGAAATACCATTTATTGTATTCTAAATAATCATCTTTAGGAAAAGTATTTTCAACTGCTTCGTTTTGTTGACAATTCTCCAAATGTCTATTCATTTCTTCTTTAGTTCTAAAACTTGTCATACAATGGAGACATGGAAAATTTGCATTATCTGAAGTTTTTGTAAATATAAAACATCTTTACACAATATAAAATGTCCCTGATAATATAATATATTCGCTTGTGCTGATTGTTTTGTTTGTTCTAGTTTTTCAAATTTATCTTGATATATTTCATGTGCTAAATCAATTTGTCTTTGTAAATCTTTTTCAGTCTGTTGATAATTTTGATTTAATATTTGTAACTGATAACTATATTCTTTATCATATTGTTCTTCATATTGTTGTTGACATTTTTTTAAACATTCATTTATTTTTTGATTGGTTTCATTTTCTTCATTATTTAATTCTTTATTGTCTTCATTTAATTTTTGTATCGTTTCTATCTTATTTTGATATTTATGGCCATATTCTTGTACTAATATTTTTGTTTGTTGTTGATAATCTGTTTTACATTTTTGTAAAATTTCATTTAAAGTTTGTAAGTTTTGTTGATATTCTAAAGATAAAGATAAATAATCGGAATCATAATCATAATTATAATTACGTCCTTTATAATTATTATGATTAATCATTATTGGTGATAGTGTTTTAACAATTTGAAATTTTTCAGTACATATTATATTTCCTTGGTAAAAAATATTATGATGCATGTAATTTCCTCTATCATTATAGACTATTTCTGATTGACATAAATTTTTATTATTCAAATAAAATTTTTTTGAATCTGAGTAAAATGGAGTAATATTACCAATAGAAACATAATTCACATTTAATTCAAAAACATTTACTTCTATTAAATTTTTATTCTTTTTATAAAACTTTTTTAACCTATTATAATCATATGGAAATTCATGTAAACCATCAGAGAGATCAAATTCATTTATGTATTCTTCTTTATTGTAATGACTTAGTCTTTCTTTATGATATTCTGCAGGATGTAAATGTGCTATAATACTCCACAGAAAACAATAATCATCTTCATTTTTTATGTTGATTATTTGTGGTGAACTGAAAGGCAAAGGAATATAACTACCACCAGTATTATTTTTATATTTATCAATTACTATTTTCTTAGATAGTAATTTAACAAATCTCCAACCAGATTCACGCAACTGGGCTTCAATTATACAATTTTCTAATTTAAGTATCATTTCTTCAAATATGGGTTGTATATCATTTACATTATGAATTTCTTGAGAATTTGTAAAATGTCCTTGTATTATTTCTTCAGGAATTCCATCAGGTCCATTTTTTGTAAAAAGTACTTCTACATTCATATAACATTTGTCAGATTTCTTAAATATTTTGAAAAAGTTTGTTAATACATTATAAAAAGTTTAATCGGTTTCATTATGTTCAACGCGCGAAACCCTGGAAGACATCTCCGATGTCCCGTGTACCGATTCATTAAATAAATATTTTATATCTGTTACCGGCGAAGCCCTAGAACCTTCGGTTCGTACAGCTTCATCGGTTTTTTTCGTTTCATCAAATTCATCTATTTCGTTAAATTCATCAGTATCGCTAAATAAATATCTTCCATCTGGTACGGGCCAAGCCCTAGAACCTTCGGTTTGTATGGACTCATCTTCACTATTAAAAACTTTTTTATATTCCGAATGTGAATAATCATCAAACATTTTTTTAACTTTTATATCAGTAGGTAATGTTTCTAGATAGTTTATATAATTATTTTATTTTAATATATTTCTTTCATGAACTCGATCTACATTTTGTAAATGCAATTTACTATTTAAATGGGATTGATAACTTCTTTTTGTTTGCAACTTTTTTTACATAAGTTACAATAAAACTTGGTATTTTCCATTTTTTTATTTTTTAAAGAAAAAATTGTGTTTTAATTTTAGATATAAACATTCTAATATCAAGGACTTGAGAGTTATTTTATATTATTATATATTTCACGTTCCTAAGTTATTTTATTTTCTTTATCACATTAAGTTTTATCATATTAAGTTTTATCATATTAAGTTTCATCATATAATGTTATATCAAAAGATAATTTAAATTTATTTTCACTAACTATTGATTCTTCATCATCATAAATTACACTTTTTGGAATTGGATACCATTCTCTTATTGGAATATCTAACTCTAAATTACATTTTTTATCTTATAATAATATAATAGAGAAAAATATTGGTCTTTGATATCTTTTGGAAAATTTAATAACACCACCATAATCTGAATCACTTTTAGTTTTTATTAAAGATGATAAAATTTTAAATTGATTAGATGTAAATCCTAATTTAAATTTTGTAGACCCGACACATAGTTGTCTAACAGTATCTTCAACTATACCATCATTATTATTTTCAATTGTAAGAAAATGAAATTTAGATAGATTTTGATTATATGTAGTATTAATATCATGTACATCAGTATGAGATATAAATTTTTCTTCACTTAAAGTGTTATAATTACTAATATTTTTATAATCTTTTTTACCATTTACACCATTTTCAGATGTTTCAGAATCATCATTTATATTATTATCATAAGATTCTTTAAGATCGGGCAAAGCCCTAGAACCTTCGGTTCGTTTATTATGATTATGATTATGGTCATTGTTAATAGTATAAGGTGTTGTCCACATATAAAGTTTTTCTTGTTGAGCTAAACCATTTATATAAGATTTTAACAAATTAATATTTAAGTTTGAATATAATCCTATATATGTATCATAATCATATCTTTGCGGCATTTCTAATGTTTCTTGTTTATAAATTGTATCTCTATAATAAACTTGGCATAATAATTCTTCATTATGTTTTTTACTTTCTATATGAATGTTATATTGGTTTTGTTCATCAACAAATAATCTAATTTTTTCTTTGGAAAAAGATTTTAATTTTTTAACTAATTCTTTAATATTGATATAATTGATAATTTATTTTCTATCCAATCAGTATTACTAATTGGTAACATTGCTCTAATAAAACCATAAACGTTATTATGACCTATTATAACCATATTTTCTTTATTCAATTCTACACAAGCTACATCATTATATTTACTTACGACATCCATAAATTTTATAAATGGATCACCCGGGAAAATACAATAGTTAGTTTCTATAGAAGGTGAACATTTAGTCTGTTCTCTAAATATTTCGGCTTGTAATTCAAATAAAATATTAACATCTATACATGGATTATTATTATTATTATCAAAACATTTATTTTCAAATCCCGTTGATCTCGTCGAATAAGAAGAACAGGATGATGCGGGCGAATATAATTTTTTTAAATTTGGTTTTTCCATTTTTTTATTTTTATTAGAAAAAATTTTATTTTTTTATTTTTATTTGAAAAAATTTTATTTTTTTAATTTTTATTAGAAAAAATTTTATTTTTTTTATTTTTATTAGAAAAAATTTTATTTTTTTTCTCATTATATAAAAAATTACTTTTTTATTGTTTTAAAAATGATGTTACCAAATGTTGGTGGAGGTACATATATAGTACATTTATTTGTTGTTGTTGTAATTTTTTAGATGAAAATAAATCTTTCATTACTAGATGGAAATCATATTTAGAACCATTATAGAAATATAGAGGAACAAAGTTATATTTAAATTTATTAGCATTAAGATTACAAGAATTATGTGCTGCACCTCTATATAATCCATTTAGATGATCATGATCTTTTACCTTATCAAGATATCTACCTCTGCCAGTTTTATAATTTTTTGTAAATTCTTTTCCACAGTAATAACAATTTGTTTCATTAACAAAATTAATTTTTTCTTCATCCGTTAATGGCATCATTGGTATATTTGTTTCAAGCAATTGTGAAAAATAATTGTGTAATTCTTCTACTTTCTTTGTAAACATTTCTGAACTATCTTCACCATAGTATTGATAATATTCTGATTTAAATAATTCAGGATAATTTGAATGAATGTACATTCCCCAACATAATGGTTTTTGTTCAAATAAATATTTTTCTTTACTTTGTTCAGATACACTTTTTTCAGGTGCACTTTTTTCATATTTAGAAACCGAAGGTTCTAGGGCTTGGCTCGTACCATTTTCAGAATTATCATTTTCAGAATCGGACGAAGCCCTGGAAGACATCTCCGATGTCCCGTGCTTTTGTGTCATATTAACATTATATGCTTCGAAATCACAATATATTGTAAATGGTACTTTATTTTTGAAATACCATTTATTGTATTCTAAATAATCATCTTTAGGAAAAGTATTTTCAACTGCTTCGTTTTGTTGACAATTCTCCAAATGTCTATTCATTTCTTCTTTAGTTCTAAAACTTGTCATACAATGGAGACATGGAAAATTTGCATTATCTGAAGTTTTTGTAAATATAAAACATCTTTACACAATATAAAATGTCCCTGATAATATAATATATTCGCTTGTGCTGATTGTTTTGTTTGTTCTAGTTTTTCAAATTTATCTTGATATATTTCATGTGCTAAATCAATTTGTCTTTGTAAATCTTTTTCAGTCTGTTGATAATTTTGATTTAATATTTGTAACTGATAACTATATTCTTTATCATATTGTTCTTCATATTGTTGTTGACATTTTTTTAAACATTCATTTATTTTTTGATTGGTTTCATTTTCTTCATTATTTAATTCTTTATTGTCTTCATTTAATTTTTGTATCGTTTCTATCTTATTTTGATATTTATGGCCATATTCTTGTACTAATATTTTTGTTTGTTGTTGATAATCTGTTTTACATTTTTGTAAAATTTCATTTAAAGTTTGTAAGTTTTGTTGATATTCTAAAGATAAAGATAAATAATCGGAATCATAATCATAATTATAATTACGTCCTTTATAATTATTATGATTAATCATTATTGGTGATAGTGTTTTAACAATTTGAAATTTTTCAGTACATATTATATTTCCTTGGTAAAAAATATTATGATGCATGTAATTTCCTCTATCATTATAGACTATTTCTGATTGACATAAATTTTTATTATTCAAATAAAATTTTTTTGAATCTGAGTAAAATGGAGTAATATTACCAATAGAAACATAATTCACATTTAATTCAAAAACATTTACTTCTATTAAATTTTTATTCTTTTTATAAAACTTTTTTAACCTATTATAATCATATGGAAATTCATGTAAACCATCAGAGAGATCAAATTCATTTATGTATTCTTCTTTATTGTAATGACTTAGTCTTTCTTTATGATATTCTGCAGGATGTAAATGTGCTATAATACTCCACAGAAAACAATAATCATCTTCATTTTTTATGTTGATTATTTGTGGTGAACTGAAAGGCAAAGGAATATAACTACCACCAGTATTATTTTTATATTTATCAATTACTATTTTCTTAGATAGTAATTTAACAAATCTCCAACCAGATTCACGCAACTGGGCTTCAATTATACAATTTTCTAATTTAAGTATCATTTCTTCAAATATGGGTTGTATATCATTTACATTATGAATTTCTTGAGAATTTGTAAAATGTCCTTGTATTATTTCTTCAGGAATTCCATCAGGTCCATTTTTTGTAAAAAGTACTTCTACATTCATATAACATTTGTCAGATTTCTTAAATATTTTGAAAAAGTTTGTTAATACATTATAAAAAGTTTAATCGGTTTCATTATGTTCAACGCGCGAAACCCTGGAAGACATCTCCGATGTCCCGTGTACCGATTCATTAAATAAATATTTTATATCTGTTACCGGCGAAGCCCTAGAACCTTCGGTTCGTACAGCTTCATCGGTTTTTTTCGTTTCATCAAATTCATCTATTTCGTTAAATTCATCAGTATCGCTAAATAAATATCTTCCATCTGGTACGGGCCAAGCCCTAGAACCTTCGGTTTGTATGGACTCATCTTCACTATTAAAAACTTTTTTATATTCCGAATGTGAATAATCATCAAACATTTTTTTAACTTTTATATCAGTAGGTAATGTTTCTAGATAGTTTATATAATTATTTTATTTTAATATATTTCTTTCATGAACTCGATCTACATTTTGTAAATGCAATTTACTATTTAAATGGGATTGATAACTTCTTTTTGTTTGCAACTTTTTTTACATAAGTTACAATAAAACTTGGTATTTTCCATTTTTTTATTTTTTAAAGAAAAAATTGTGTTTTAATTTTAGATATAAACATTCTAATATCAAGGACTTGAGAGTTATTTTATATTATTATATATTTCACGTTCCTAAGTTATTTTATTTTCTTTATCACATTAAGTTTTATCATATTAAGTTTTATCATATTAAGTTTCATCATATAATGTTATATCAAAAGATAATTTAAATTTATTTTCACTAACTATTGATTCTTCATCATCATAAATTACACTTTTTGGAATTGGATACCATTCTCTTATTGGAATATCTAACTCTAAATTACATTTTTTATCTTATAATAATATAATAGAGAAAAATATTGGTCTTTGATATCTTTTGGAAAATTTAATAACACCACCATAATCTGAATCACTTTTAGTTTTTATTAAAGATGATAAAATTTTAAATTGATTAGATGTAAATCCTAATTTAAATTTTGTAGACCCGACACATAGTTGTCTAACAGTATCTTCAACTATACCATCATTATTATTTTCAATTGTAAGAAAATGAAATTTAGATAGATTTTGATTATATGTAGTATTAATATCATGTACATCAGTATGAGATATAAATTTTTCTTCACTTAAAGTGTTATAATTACTAATATTTTTATAATCTTTTTTACCATTTACACCATTTTCAGATGTTTCAGAATCATCATTTATATTATTATCATAAGATTCTTTAAGATCGGGCAAAGCCCTAGAACCTTCGGTTCGTTTATTATGATTATGATTATGGTCATTGTTAATAGTATAAGGTGTTGTCCACATATAAAGTTTTTCTTGTTGAGCTAAACCATTTATATAAGATTTTAACAAATTAATATTTAAGTTTGAATATAATCCTATATATGTATCATAATCATATCTTTGCGGCATTTCTAATGTTTCTTGTTTATAAATTGTATCTCTATAATAAACTTGGCATAATAATTCTTCATTATGTTTTTTACTTTCTATATGAATGTTATATTGGTTTTGTTCATCAACAAATAATCTAATTTTTTCTTTGGAAAAAGATTTTAATTTTTTAACTAATTCTTTAATATTGATATAATTGATAATTTATTTTCTATCCAATCAGTATTACTAATTGGTAACATTGCTCTAATAAAACCATAAACGTTATTATGACCTATTATAACCATATTTTCTTTATTCAATTCTACACAAGCTACATCATTATATTTACTTACGACATCCATAAATTTTATAAATGGATCACCCGGGAAAATACAATAGTTAGTTTCTATAGAAGGTGAACATTTAGTCTGTTCTCTAAATATTTCGGCTTGTAATTCAAATAAAATATTAACATCTATACATGGATTATTATTATTATTATCAAAACATTTATTTTCAAATCCCGTTGATCTCGTCGAATAAGAAGAACAGGATGTTGCGGGCGAATATAATTTTTTTAAATTTGGTTTTTCCATTTTTTTATTTTTATTAGAAAAAATTTTATTTTTTTATTTTTATTAGAAAAAATTTTATTTTTTTAATTTTTATTAGAAAAAATTTTATTTTTTTTATTTTTATTAGAAAAAATTTTATTTTTTTTCTCATTATATAAAAAATTACTTTTTTATTGTTTTAAAAATGATGTTACCAAATGTTGGTGGAGGTACATATATCCCGAATAATCGCGAATTAGAAATAGAGATAGAAAAGTATATCATGAAAACTGGAGACGTTTTATCTGGTCCATTGCATCTTTCTATTCTTCCGCAACAAAATACAGAGTTAACAAATAAACAATATGTTGATACACAAATCAATGACTTAAAAGAAAAATATATAAACGATGTTTTGGTTCCACTGATGAATGAATTAAAGTTGCTTAAACTTAATGACAAATCATTAAACGAAAAATTATTAAAACTTGATAAAAAGGATAGAGAGCTAGAAGCAGATATAGCAAAACTTTTTAAAAAGACTTCTGAACAATCAAAAATTTTAATATTACTTTCTTTAAACTTAAAATCTGCTGTAATTAAAAATAAACATCAGATAAAATTATTGAAAGAACAATTAGAAGATGAAATAGAAAAACTTCCTGAAAGAATTAAAAAAAATTTAAAGCAGTTACAAACTACATTCCAAAAAAGTGTGGATGAATTAAGTTCTAAAATTACTCAACAAATGAAAAAGATGAATAGAATAATAAATGAAGTAAACTCGCGTAATCAAAAAGTTGATAAAATGAAAACTCTTAAAATCAATTTAGAAAATGAATTAAAGAAAAATTTACAAGAAAACTCTAAAGAAAATAAAAAACAGTTAGATGCTGTTAAAAGACAATTAGATGTTCTTAAAATTAAGTTAAATGCTCTTAAAGCGGCGTTGAAGATGAATCAGGAGGAAATGCAAGTTAATAGAAAAGAAATTAAAGTACATCACACGCTACTTGACGCAATAGATAAAGTGCAACGGAAAATTAATAAAGTTATCACGAAGTTGTTGGACATTCACACACGTAAATCTTAATCGGAGCGAAGCTCCTCGAGGCTTTAGCCGATTATACCAAAGGTCCTGAGGTTATTACCGAATCATACTAGGATTTAGATACATTCCAGAACCATCTTTAGTTTCTTTAATTTCAATTAAATCATCAACATTGTGGAGAATATTTTTAAGAACTCGTTTTCCTTCATCAACTAATTTTAATTTACTAATAAAATTATCTACTACTCCTTCTCCCCTAGCAACTTCCTCTAACTCTCTATTATGACGTTTTTGTTCTTCTAATGCTGGCTTCTCTGATTTATTTTTATTTACTGCTTGGACAATACCAGCTGTTCCACCTGCAAACACTTCCTGCAGCTGCTATGCCACCTATTATTAGTGGAATTAATGGGAGAATCCCGCCATTCTTTTCTTCTTGTAATTGAATATTCTCTATCATTGGTTTACTTATGTAATACTTTTTTTTGTTAATCGTAATAGTTTTAGGGTTATTTTTGTCAACAATATTACGTAATTTTAATTCAACAGTTTTATTATTATTACTTTTCGCTTGCGACATTTTTAATAAAAAAATTTTAAGTTAAGAATTTTTAAGTTACGAAAAATTTTAATCTATTCTTGTTATGAAAAATTCTAGTTACAAAAAAATTTTATTACTAATTACTAAAAAAAAATTGAGTTAACAAAAATTTTAATTAACTTATCCTAGCCATCTTTCCATTAAGAATTTCAATAGAATATTTTACATCTTCTAGCAATAAACCATAAGCCATCAATGAAGTTGTGGAATCTTTTTTTTCAATATTAATTGTTACATCACAACCAGTCTTGATAATATCTTCAGATTGTGCACTTAAATCGAAACAGAAAACAGGATATAAATGTCTCCAATCTCCAGGAGTTAATTGTGGTTCAACTCCAAATTCTATACAAAGATTTCGATAAGAATCATATCCTTCCATAAATTGATTATTGGTATCATCGAATCTTAATGGATCAATTGGATATCGGGTTTGATTTAATGAAACTTGTAAACTTCGAATTGTATTAATATGAATAAGATTGTTGTTCTTATCAAAACTTGGAGAATTATTTCTTTGAAATGTTAGTAATAAATATCTTGGTGTATTTGAAGTTCTAGTAAAGTGCCAGTTAAATCTTTGCTCTGAAAAAGTTACTGAACTAGCAGTACGCTTTAGAAAATTAACTGGAATTGGTTTGTTAGTATTTAATCTTTTTGCAATAGCTGTTTCAATCTCTAAACTAGGAGTAATATGCTTAATCCACCATTCAAGTCTATCAATTTTTAAATATGCTTTTTTTCCAGTCTTACCAAAAAAGATTAATTCATTATTTGCTGTACGATGAATTATTAATTCAAACTTTAATTGATATGATATTTTATCATAATCTAAATATCCGAATAATGGAGACAATGACCAATTTACTGTTTGCTTACTTTTCTTGTTAAATTCACGTCTTTCTTTATATGCAGTATTGTTTGTTTTATTTAAAGGTTTTGCAATATTTTCTACATCTTTCGCAATTCCTGCGGCATCTGTTCCAGCGTGAGTTAAATCATCAACAATTATACCATCATTAGTATCAGGAAACCAACCTTCGATTTCATACTTTTTATTATTTTCACCAATTGTTACAAATCTAAGCATTGTATCAATTACACCTGGAGAATCACTTATTGTTTCTATATTTTGAGTTGCAACATCTAAACGCATTTGTGTAAATAATCTGGGAAAGAAATTATTCTCTAATGCAATATTATCGGTTTCTGGTAATGGTGTTGTAAAATTAGCATCACTATATAAAGAATATTCACAGTGTAAAAATGAATCAGGTAGATATATATAACTCTGCTGATTATCAACTTCAAAAATTAAATCTCCTCCAGTATTTACTCTACTAGAAGATCCGGGATTCATAGCAATTCTTATATAGTCATTCTTTTTTTGATTATAACTAACACCTGGTGGTTTATCTAATTCAAATTTATTTTCAATTAGCGAAGACATTTTTATAATAAATAATTTGACTTTTTGTTTTTTCTCTCACACAGAAAAAATTTATAAAAATAATTTTACTAAAAAAATTTTACTAAAAAACATAATTTTAGAATTTTGCTAGACCAGCTCCGCTACAGCTTTGCTGGTTAGACCGAAGGTTGCTGCTCACGCCATTACCTCTTATTTCTTCAATTGAACGTTTTATGGCTACGCCTGATTTCTTCTTATGTTTACTATCAGACGGAGCTCCGCTCCTCAAGGTTTAACCCCCCACAGCTATGTTAGCAATTTTATTTTTTGTTTCCTCTGAAAGTTTTTTTAAATTTTTTAGTTCTTCAGAATCATTCCTAAGTTTACGAATAGCTTCTAGTTGTTTTAATTCGTTTTGAGACTTAACAGCATTTGATATTGCACTAGCTGTACTACCTATAGCAGCTGCTCCTTTTGCAGCAGATGTAATCAAATCTTTATTATTTTTAATTAAGTTAACGATACTTCCAATACCAGAAAAGATGCCAGCTTCTTCCGTGTGAACTGTTTCTCTATTATCATAATGATAAACAGGATTCATACGTGGTTCATGAGCAATTCTTTGATTTGAAGCAAAATGTTTAAGATTGTGCTTATAAATTATAGGCATATTTTAGGAATAAATTTGACTTTTAGGAAAAATATTTACGATTGGTTAGTAACCTGAGGACCTTTGGTCCGATCGGCTAAAGCCTCTGAACAAGGTTCTATTCGGTAAAACTTTTATTTTATCTTTTAAAATGAATTCTACAAATTCCGAAAATTTAATTAAATTAAATTAAAAATTGCTAATTTAGATTTATTAAATTATCTATTAAAAAAAATAAAAATTCAAACTGTCAGCATATTGGAGGTGACATACAAAAAGCATTAGAAAACTTTCCTGGATTTATTTGGAGTAAATAGTCGAAAGAAAAACATCTTCCTGGTCATTCATATACTGGTCCAGGAACTCGATTAGATATAAGACTAGATGAGAATAATAATCCGAAACCAGGTGAAGAACCAATAAATAGAGTAGACGCCGCCGCTTATAGACATGATTTAGCTTATCGAAATCATGATCTAAGTTCTCGTCATGCAGCTGATAAGAAGATGATTCAAGAATTAGATAGTATTCAAAATCCTACATTTAGAGAAAGAATTGAAAGAATGTTTGTTAAGAAAGCTTTACAAGCTACAATATTATTCGGTCAGGGTTTAAATGAAACGACAGCAAAGCTCTCTGAGAGCAACGCTCGAACCTATGCGTCCGAAATCCACAAAGAATATAGAAAGCCTAAATATTTATTGAAAGTAAAAGTATTTAATAAAGATGATATTTGGAGTGCTGATCTTATTCATATGCCGAATGAAAGGGACTACAAATACGCATTAACCGTTATAGATTTATATACACGATACGCTTGGGTAAAGCCTTTAAAAAATAAAAGTGGTCTATCAGTTAAATATGCGTTTGAAGAAATCTTTAAAGAAAGTAAGAGAAAGCCAAAAAATTGTTTGTTGATAAAGGGTCGGAATTTTATAACCGAAACGTTCAGCCACTATTTGAAACTGTTTATTCAACTGGAAATGCAGGGAAGGCCGTAGTGATAGAAAGATTCAATCGGACGTTAAAAAATAAATTATTCAAGTAATTTACTGAGCAAAGAAATCAGAAATGGTTGACGATATTACCAGGAATTGTAGAAGAGTACAATAATAAAGTTCATTCTGGTATTGAAGAAACCCCAAAGAATGCTTCTGACGACCCTGATTTAATCCGAAAGAAAATATTCGAAAATAATTATTCGAATGAGAGTAATCCGAATTTGCAGAAACTTAAGCCGAAATTTAAAATTGGTGATAGAGTTAGAATATTTAAGTATAAGAATAAATTTGAAAAAGGCCTTGTCGGATACTGGACGAAAGAGATACTTGAAGTTTGCAAAATAAATCAAACTTATCCGATTACTTACGAAATCAAAGATTTAGATGATGAAGATATCAGAGGCCGATTTTATCAAAATGAATTACAACGAACTGATTTTTAATTATCATTATCATTATTATTGGAACTAACGTTTCGGGAATGAAATTCCTTTGTTCAATTCTAACATAATATCAAGAAATGGTACTCCTTTTTGTACTGGTTTCACGAATACGGGCCTTTGTTATTTGGAATAGCAGTGACTGAATTTCTGCGCTATGACGACCGATGAAACGAATCAGTCTGACTGGGTCCAGCTGGACCCATAGATTTACTAAAAGGTTTGCGATGTATATTGCAATTATTTAAACAACAGCTAATACATTTTCACTTGGCAGTTATAATTGACATATCGATACAGATAAAGTCCAGTGATATCAATAATAAATAATGAAAACTTAATAAATAACAGCAAGTGATCTGGAAAAATGGGTCCACGTGGACCCAGAAAACCCCCCGAGGGTTAAATAAAACATAAAGACATAATTGACCACAGTAAGTAGTTCCCGGTTTTTGAATTTGAAATGTATTATAAGTTCCATTGCCAAGTAATTTTTTGACTTCATTTGTAGGTGGAAGTCCATAAGAGTCGAACCAATAGTTCTCAGCCTCCGGGCGGTCAAAATAGTAATTATCTCGATTTTTATTAAAGATACCTGCAGACCAATGTACTTTTTTTTGGTCTGACGTATGAAGATTTGTTATGAAATTTATAGTTATTGTTGGCTTATTTTTGATCAATTGTAATTCGACTCTCATTAGAACATGAAAATTCTTTATTCCCAATTGACTTGCGATTTTCTTTAAATCGAAATTTGTAGTTGTTTGCGTTCCATATAATTTCAAAAACTCATTTATGTTGCTCATTTTATAATAAAAAAATTTCTTAAGGGACCCCTAGAAGTCAGAAGAGAGGGGGTATTGATTTAAAACTGTTCTCTAATGATGACTTTCCTTACTACTTAGTCAGAAGGGGGTTATTGATTTAAAACTGTTCCATAATGATGACTTTCCTTACTACTTATTCGATTTTGAAATGATTTAATTTAATCTAAATTAAAACGTTACATTTGTAAAAAATCGGTTTATTAGTAGAGTTAGTGTTTCGTACATCTTTAATCAACTGCAATTCATTTCTCATCAATAGGTGAAAATTCTTTATTCCCAATTGATTAGCGATCTTATTTAACTCGAAATTCGTAGTTGTTTGTTTGCCGTATATTTTTAGGAAGTCTCTAATGTTACTCATTTTTATAGAAGATAAAATGTTTCTATTATATTCCCGCAAATGTAAAATTAAAAACAACACATGGATATTTCAATTTGGTTACATTCACTTTGCATACATTCAATTTGGATACATTGAAATACATGGAAATTTGTCCACGCGTGGACACGTTTTAATTGGATGAGAGAAAAATGACGTCATACAACAACATAATGAAAATGATTGAAAACAGAAGGGTTGAATAATCAATTATTCCAAAAACACTCATCTTGTGAAAGACACTGCTCCAAGATTGAAAGATTAGTTTTTAACAGTCGTATAGGAAGCGAGACTCTACAAAGAGTCTGAAATTTATCTGCCAGTTTTGCCAACTTCATTGCGAAGCTCAATTCAGTTCGTGAATAGTTAATATTGTTATCTTTTAAGAGATATGTGAAATCTCCTTTATTATTCTCACACAAAGATAATATATGATTGGCGTGTTTTCCAATAAAAATTTTACATGTGACACTCAAAAGATGGCTTTGCTTTTCGTATTTCAAGTGTTGTTTCAAAGAATTCACTGACGTTGAAATGTCCCCCGCCGGTTCTTTAAAATATTCCACTGATTCGATGAATGTATGACGTTCAACAACACTTTCCTTCAACTGTTTTGTAAATGTTTCGATTCTGAAAGGAAGTGCTGCTTCCTTCTTTGCTTTGGCTGCGATTTTATGTTGTTCTTTGTATGCTTTTCGAGCAGAACGTATAGCGTCAGGATTGAAGAGTAGAGGCGCTTTCTTCACTTGCTGGTCTATATACGAAAAGTATTCAGAATGTTTCTCCGATGGAATGAACAAATCCGCAATATTTTTGAAGAACTCTGGAAGTACCGTTGCTATGTTAGCTTGTTCTTCAACGACTGCTTGACTCATGATTGACGGATAAATTAGTACAAATCACTATGTTCAAAATATAAGAATAACGTAATTAAAGATAGTGGAACGATGAGAGCAAGCAGATGATAAGTGTTGATTGAAATAATATCACAACAATCTGAGCACACGATACAATGAAAGACGAGAGAGAAAAATGAAAACAGTACAGCTGGCAGATATCTTAACGTCATACGGGTGTGCTGACGCACTGACAAGAATTAAAACAACTTGCCTAACGTACAATTAAAATCTCATTGTTTCACAGAGTAGTAGCAGTAGCAGCTGTTTGTTCTTTAATACATTGTTTCCTTTCAAATGTTTGAGTGGGGGTCACAGCTCTTTGCTCTGAAATGCCTTTTCTTCATAAATGCGAGAAGCAGATGTTCTCTACAATTGAGTGATCATCTGAGTGCAAAGCAGTAGCAACTACAGGAATTGTAAGAACGCCAGATGAAATGACAATTGTAAATACTCCTAAACTTATTGTTAAGAATATGCCTATTCCTTCAAATATTATTAGTCACATGATATATTTTAAAAACCTGAAAGATGGATAAAATTCATGAATTTGAAATTCTCAACTTTTATGATTTTCGGTGTCCTGGAACGGTCATGATTTTCAAGGTAAAAATTGTAATTCACAAATTTGAGATTCTTAACTTTTATGATTTTCGGTGTCCTGGAACGGTCATGATTTTAAGGGTGAAAATTGTAATTCTCAAATTTGAGATTTTGAAAAATTTGAAAATTGGGTATTTTTAAAAACGCCTAAATTTATGAATTTAGGTCTTCATAACCTGAAAAATGACCAAAATTCATGAATTTAGACCATTTAAAAAGTACCATTTTTTGAAAAATCGGTATCTTTAAAAACGACTAAATTCATGAATTTAGGTCTAAAAAACCTGAAAAAGGGTCTAAATTCATGAATTTATGTCGTTTTTAAAGATACTATTTTTTTGAATTTTATGGTGTCCTGGAACGGTCTTTTGCCCATTACTGGGCACATCATTGCTTTCTTTTGTGAAATCTTCTAAAGGGGCGTCTGAGTATTTTCCATCTATATCCCATTGAATGTGTGCTTTCCTAGTATTCCAGTAATAAAATTCAACTGCGCACCACATATTTTCTGATACCCATCAGGAAGGTAGCTTGAGTAAGGAACTAAATCTTCTGGTCCGTCGAGGTATGTTTTTGTAATAGAAACCCTATCACCTTTCACCAGAATTTCTTTGGTGCGCTTCTCACTCATTGTGGATAAGATTCGACGTATATGAGGACACTCACGAGCTCACGAATACTATGCTATGATGCCAACATTACCATGATCGACAGAAGCGAATCACGACAACTTTGGCAGCCAATGAAATTCCGCTTGTGTCCTTAGGGTAGAGGCTACTTTAGAATACAATACAACCTCGCGGGATCCCTTGGGACAGCCAGGTCAGATTCTAGCATTGATATGAGTCACAGAACAACGCTGACTTTTTGTTTCCTAACTTTCAAGGACCCGTGTGTCTTAATTTTGAGATGCAACGGAAATGTGAAATGTACATAGGCCTACATGTAGGCCATTTTCCCATAGCGCCATTCCTGTCCACAAATGTATATATGTGAAGCAGTGATTGATTCAGACCACCTGATAATGTCGAACTGTAAACTCATGTAAAGAATTTCGGAAGCATGTTTCTTGAAAACTCATATTTATGTGATGATTAAAGAAAAGAGTCTTGTAAGATAGAATATTTGTATTTTTTGTTAAATTCATTATGCTTAATATAAGCTTAGTTTGAAGTGAGAAAACAATTATTTTAATAACCGTAGTCGCATTGTGTTCATATAAAAACAAATTTCCAAACAAATAAAAAGAGAATTCGATATTCTTCTCAAGTAGCCCCATAATAAGAAAACTACCTACATGTAGGTACAATTCTTACTAACCTTTGACCCTTTGGAACTCAGATGAGAAATATAGGTACATGCAAATCCAGCTATCCTAAATGCAAAGTTGTATCGCAGAATGTTATTTTTTAGATAAAAGTCATCTCAGTGAGCCATCTTCAGAAAAAAATGCGAAGCAAATTTAATTTTCGTATGAAAAGCAGGAAAAATATTCAAAGCTCGATTATAGCGAAGTATGAATTAGCTTTAGGTAAAGAAATTGCTTCATTATTTATTATTGGTATATCATCGATGTTCTTATATTGAAAAGCAAGCTGACTACGGCTAGTAAGAAATATATCTTGACTAGATACCAATACATAGAAAATTACCTACATGTAGGTACTTTTCTACCGGTCTTCAAATAAATGTCATGGATTCAATATGTATTCGTTAAATATTACAAATTTAGGCCAGGAATACAGTAAATTCCATCAGTACAGCAATAAAGTCACCTTTTTCAATGCTCACTTTTTCACAAATGCACAAAACATCTAATTTTAGAATATTTTTCCTCGGAAAAATTCAAAGTGCTATTTTTGAAATAAGATTGCTCGGCAAATATTTATTCAATAACCAAGAAATTGCAACATGCGTTTTTTGGGTGTATTCTCATTTTTGAACTCCTTTCATTTGCATAAAAGACGCATAGTTTAAGAATGACAGTCTTTTGAAAAGCAGTTAGAAAAGTACCTACATGTGGGTCACTTCTTGGTCAAATTATCATTAAGCACTGGAAGCTCAGCAGAAAAATAAACCGGTATTTGGGAATCCTAAACCCGGTTTTCGGTATTGCGGGAAAATAGAAAACATCGATATTGCGACCTCTAGCGATAAGCTAGATAATTATTTCTTAATTTCATATACCCAAAAACTTGACTTTAAGAATGAGAACTCAAATGAATGGGATGCGTAATATATTTATATAAAATTAAGATTACAGATGAGTTCTCGTTTCCTGTCCACGAGGGGATTTGCTGCCTGTCGACGGCCTAGTCCGTATACGGGAGGGACTTGGCAACCTGACTTGCTCTGAGCTCTTCGTCAAACGTGTTCTTTCTGCAGATAATTGTTGTAGCATGTTGAAGATCACTGTCGGACTGCAGTTCAATTTCAGCAAATCCACAAGCAATCTGCGGAAGAAGGACATTGATCATAAAAGTATTTAGATACACTAGGTAAGCAAGTGTTGCAGTATTGGCTCTCTAGATGCAGCAAAAACAAATCTAATTACCAATATGGAACTATACATGCAAGGCAGGTCTTACCAATAGGGGAGTATTTCAACATTTCCGTAATCGGCATGTAGAAAGCGTTGTCGAAATAGTCATCAGAAGCGATTATGTAATCGGTGTCATTTTGATGGACATCAAACGTCGCAAATTTGTAAATTCCACGTAATTTGGACTTTCGAAAGGTTACATTTTCATCAACTTAATCGAGTAAGATGGCGACAGCTTGCCATTTACACAATCACCTTCTCAAAAATATTTAGCGTTCATAATCACGACACTGATTACGGAATCGCTCGAACAACTCCAATTAACAAACATATTGTATTATGCAGGCCAAAGTTTCCAATTAGGTCACTTTCTCCTTGATTTAAGATAGAAACAGGAATTGGATCAACATGTACGGAAGCCTACAGTATTTAGGCGTATACGTATTGGTTGACTTTATAAACCATTCTGTGCGAAGAGGGTAGTCTGAGACAAAGATGTTCAGAATATTACTACTGCTGTTGTTTATTAACTTGATATCACTAGAATTTAAGTCGAAAAAAATTTGTCAGCTTCAGCCTCATGACGAAATATCACATAGCGAATATCGAGACATTTCTATATATCTGTTTGTGAATTGAGCCACTGCCTAAGTCATCGGTCTGAACGTGATACTTGCTGTTAAGAAAAAAGAGGACATTGAAACAAGTTATCTCCAAGGGCCTAACTGAAGTAGATTGATTAGCTTGCTGGCAAGTTGGTATCAGATAAATATTTCGGTATGTAACTTCTGTTCGTATACTGGATTATTGATAGGTAAGCGGACTACATCAAAGCCGGCTACGTAAATGCATGAACAATCATTGTCATTGTTCGCAAGTACAATTCCAGCTCGCATGAGGAGGTCATCAATACTACAATAACAGGCTCATACTTCGTAAAGTCGCGCAAGTTTTGAAATGTCTGCCAGCAAAAGGTAAAACGTCACATTAAAAAAAGTAGACTATATTCAAACAATGTATTAACGGAGGTTTTAGATTCACATGCGCACAAGACCATGCCTAGTATTGAACACGTGATACCGGATCAAAAGAGTTCGACAGATATTACAGCTTCACTATAATTTATGTTCAATAATGTCACCATCACAATCAATTACCATTTGTAATCTTTGCACAATGCTAGACACGCCAGCTTTGAGTTCCTCTGTTGTGATGCCAGCACAGATGTAGAGTATTTTTTGACACAGTTCCTGCAACGTCTTGGTCTGCTGTCGTGGTACACTTTTGCTTTTAACCAGCCCCAGAACCAAAAATCGAGGGAGTTGAGGTCGGGTGATCCATCCAAACGCATAACTTTGGAGAATTCAAGGACTTCGTTAGGTACGCTTCAGGTTTTGCTGACGACCAGATGCGACACTTGTGAGTATTGACTTGGCCATCGAGGCTGAAATTGGCTTCGTCGGACCAAAGAATGTCGGGGATTTTGTTTGACTGCGACAAAAGCCAATTGGTAAATGACAGACGTTGTGGTCTATCACTCGCCTCCAGTGATTGCAGTAGCTGCAGCTTGTAAGGAAATAATTGAAGGCAGCAACTTCAGCAGAAATGCGACGTACTGAAGTCGGGCCTTGGGTTGAAGATTCAGATAAATGCGTCACAGCCTGCGAAACTTTCTGAATATCATGCTCATTAATGGAAGGACGAGCGCTCCGCGGCAAGTCTACGACATTGCCAGTCTTTTCGAACTTCTTAATCAGTCGCGTCACTGATGATAGGGTAAAAGAACCCTTCACAAGACAGTTTTGGGTTTAAAAAGTCGTAAAGCCCCACTGCACTCCTTCCACACGAATAATAACATTTCACGATTTCAATGAGCGTCTGCAGACCCATCCTTAGAATGATAACGATTAGATGATAAACAATTAAACCGGTATGCTTGGTGACTCAGCAGAAGTCAGTCAGCATATTTCGTCATTCCTTTATGATCGTTTGTTATTAGATATTCATGAAAAAACAGAATTCGCTTAACTTTAGCATTTGGTCTATTGCAGGGATTGCAATCCCTGTCCATTTTCTCCAATTCCGGGATCGGAAAATCTTCAATCCCGGGATCCCAGAATTCTGATAGTGTCTTTACTGTAAATGCTTCCGGGTCGATTATTGGACGTATGATATATTATATATTACATCATATATTGTAAATTCAATAGCTGTGCATGAATTGAACTGTCAATTGTTTCACGTTAAGTTTTGTTAAAACAACGATTTATGCTGATTTAAAACTTTTATATAGTCTGTATCCAAAAATTCAAAAAATATACACTACGAGTGTGTAGGCACAAAACTCTCCCGATTGTAGTTAGGCCAAAAATTATAATGACATAAATAAAGACACAAGGTGGCCGACGTTTCCCATGTGTTGTATATGAATTTACATGTATTCACTGCAAATCTACGTATATCGGCAAGACTTCTCGTCCGTTCTACACTAGATACAAAGAACATAAATACAGTATTAACAAAAATAATAACAGTAGCGCCCTATGCGAGCATATAAAAGAATGTCATAGATGTAACAGTATAGATGATTTTAGCATTGCGTTTTTAAAGTGTGTGAGTGATCCGCTGGAGACCAGCTTGGTGGAATGTCGTCTGATCAATAATCGTAAACCTCGGATGAACAGGCGTCACGAGGCAGTCGCAACACTGCTCCATCTACTGTAGTGCTTCACTTTTATCATATTAGGCCTTGATAAAGCGTCAGGACGGGAAACGTCGGCCACCTTGTGTCTTTATTTACGTCATTATAATTTTCGGCCTAACTACAATCGGGAGAGTTTTGTGCCAACACACTCGTAGTGTATATTTTTTGAATAATGGTCCTCCCGCCCAAAGCCATCAATTATAGTCTGTATCAGTGGTTCCCAACCTCCTTCGCCGTACGACCCCTTTTTACGTTGTAGATCGCAGGCGACCCACTTCATCTTTAATAAGTATGATTACGAACGATGTCCGTCGTTGACTGGCGATTGATATTTCGTTATACTAAGTTTGCTACTCGGCGATATTTAAGCATTAGATGTCAATAGATGTTTAGCGATCATTTGTGTAGTTATTACATTCGTCAATTGTAATTTCATGTGCAGTACCGGTACATTAAAATAGCCTACGTTGACTGCATGTTGGCTGTAGCGTGACACCTGAGAAAGAGAAACCCATTCATCTGTATGGCAGAAAATGAGTGTGAAACATACAGCGGGCTCTATTTTCATGTGACGTGTTGGGAGAATAAGGCATGCACACACGAATCGGACACACACTTAATAATTGATATGTCAGAAATAGCCTTGAAGTTGCATGTTGAACAGATGTGTCACAATTCACACAAAAATATATTATGTCATTTTGTTGTTACTAGTCACAAGCCAGAAATTCTTAATTTCAATCCCGGGATCGTAATCCCGATGATTTTGGTCTAATCCCGGGATTGCAATCCCTAGTCTATTGTTTAAAGTCCGATTAAAAGCGAAAGTGTACCACGACAGCAGACCAAGACGTTGCAGGGACTGTGTCAAAAAATACTCTACATCTGTGCTGGCATCACAACAGAGGAACTCAAAGCTGGCGTGTCTAGCATTGTGCAAAGATTACAAATGGTAATTGATTGTGATGGTGACATTATTGAACATAAATTATAGTGAAGCTGTAATATCTGTCGAACTTTTTTGATCCGGTATCACGTGTTCAATACTAGGCATGGTCATGTGCGAATGTGAATCTAAAACCTCTGTTAATCAGGGCTGTGGAGCCGATGCGTTATCTCATCGGCTCCGGCTCCACGACACTGATGTGAAAGGCTCCGGCTCCGACTTCAAATTCAGGTTCTATCTATGCTGGTTATCCTGGATCCGTTGAACGGGTTTTTTGGATAACGGTGTGGCCTTTAGAGGCTTGCTACAATCATCAAATTAGTTTTCAAAAACAAGCAACGACTTAAGTTAATAATAAAAATGATAATAGCCTAATATAATGACAAATAACATACTTGTCATATATTTTTGCATGAATTGACTATCTCTGAAAGATAAAATAAAGTTATAGCCAGGATTGGTTAAATTAGATAAAGATCTCCCGCACTGGCTAAATATAAATTGGCCTAGCCTGCAACCAGTCTACTACGAGGCTACATTAAATAAGACCACATGAGTGATGATGATATACCTAATTAGCCGTCACAGGGGCCGAATAGTAGTATCAGCTTTTTAACAAAGCTTGAATATGAAACTGGATAGCGTATGCCTCTAAATAGCTTATAGGGCCTGTATCTACTCGAACATGGAAAGGGTATTGGCTATATAGCCAAATATACCGTATCAATAAAGATATCAATTGCTTTATTGAATATTAAAGTGTATATAGGCTAGCTTAGGTTGTTATTGTTATTTGTTATTGCCTTTATTCAATAGTCTGTTGGTCCATGAATAATATGATCGGTGGGTAGCCCACGACTCATCATCTGTAGAAATTGTAATTTAGATAGCCTCATTGCAGTGTAGGCTAGAAATGTACACTTGAAAATTATACTTAAAAAAATTAAAAATATCTAATTTAGGACAAGTTTTGTAATTCGATGCAGCATACTTAATAAGTTAAGGCCTAACTTACATTATATTAATTTCGTATTTTTCATTATGGCGTAAAGTTGCACTAAATAATTCATCAATGATTCATGTATATTATTATATTCAATTTATGTTAACACATTACCACTATTCCTCTGATGATGGTTAGGCTGATGAAACTGAACTCGGAATATCACACAGTATGTTGCAGGGTGCTATGCACAATAAAAATTTGACTGCGAGCACCGAGCAGAAATCCCATCTACTTTGCTAGCTTTCGAATGCGCGTGCGGTTTAATGTCACAGATAATAGAAAAGGGAGGTCAAAAGGCGCCTTTATTGAGAGCGTCTCAGTCTTTTTTTATTGTTTACATATAAGTCAGCATGATATCAGCATAAAGTGTTGACAGACGGAAAAGATAATAATGAAAATTCCTAAAATCCACAGGTCTATGACATTTGGGGAAATATTATTACACGATACGGCTCTTGTGCAGTCCTCCCCCCCCCATTTTTTCTCTGGTCAAAAGATGCAGCACCATTGGATGTCCGTTTCAGCATCACCGGTTTGAGTGAAGCATTCCGTGCTGTTGTAAAAATCTACGTGGGTAATTGCGATGTCATGGTCGCAAACTTCGTCAGCAAGTCAACATTGTAATTTGCCTTCGGGTTTTTCGCATTGAAATATACCCTTTGAATTTTGAAGTCAAAGGAAATTCATTGTGAATGAGATACCTTTAAAATAATAGGGCGCTACTAGAAGTGGCTGGGTCGCTTATTGCTATAGCCATGTGAGGACTTCTAGTCAGGTCATTCGTGTGAGTGTGAAGAGTTATCCCTCCAATCAAAATTGATCAAATTGAATAATCGATTGTTTTGAAAAATGTAGGTGGGGGGACTGCACAAGAGCCTACAATACAATCTAAGGAAATTGGCATTGTCACAGATGCCAGTAGCTTCTGCCAGTAGCCATACCGATAGATGATAGCCTACATAGTAACCGTATTAGATTTAAGACATTGCGCAAGAAATGTAGCTATATTATCTTTGCTGACTGAACTGGAAATGTGTACATAAATGACTGGCGACTTGTCTCTAGGAATCTACAATCATCTAGTTAGCATGCATATAACAAGTCTTCAAATTAATGGATTTTGGAGAATACGTTGTCAATATGGAAATTAGTCTTACGAAACATATGCAATAAAAAAATATTACACATGTGTGTAAATATATAATAAATATAATACAAAAGAAGGCGGCAACTGCAAAGAAAGATATCGTGGAGGACAGATCATTGGTATACTTAAAAGACATATCTTTAGATTTCAAATGATTTAATTTTTTTATGATGCCAATTAATAACTTTCAAAATTCTAGATTTATATCAAAGCTCAAACTATCGGAGCCGGAGCCTTTGTGATAAATCGGCTCCGGCTCCGACCAAAACCATCGGCTCCTTAAGGCTCCGGCTCGGCTCCACAGCCCTGCTGTTAATACATTGTTTGAATATAGTCTACTTTTTTAATGTGACGCTTTATCTTTTGCTGGCAGACATTTCAAAACTTGCGCGACTTTACGGACACCCTGTATAACAGCATGTTAGGACGACATTGTCTTTGCGATCGTGAGGTAAACTTTGCCGTAGTACTTGTTTATGACTTACGAGATTCTTAGGATCGAAACCGCCAACAGTAATTCTGGTCTGGCCTTAGAATTTGAAGATCATCAGCAGGCAGATCTGCATGACTTCAATTTTTTCCATGGTTCTGAAGCATTCTGAAGGACTCGCTTCACAAGTATTTTTCACACGTCACTACAAAGCAAATATTTGTGAAAGCTTATCACGTTCGTTGTAGGCCTATATGTATATCAGCTCACGACATTCAAAAATATATTCTATCGCCATTTTAAAAAGCTGCAATTTTTGAAGAGTATGTGACATGTTGATTGTCTGTCACACGTCATTACAAACAAATAACAAATATAAAAAATGATGATAACATAATGCATGTTAGTTTTTGTTTTTCAATGCTTTGTTGCATGCTTTCGAACTTTTTATGATAGTAGACAGTTTTGTTTGGTAATATATCATTCCAAAATTTAAAAGTAGGGTCCTACCAGAGTGGTTAAATAGAAATAAGAAGGAAAAAATTTCGCTGTCTTCTTATTTTCACGAATTTTTAACTGACGCGAAAAGTTCAAGGTTTACGGTTCCTTAGATGAACAAAGGGAAACATATCAGATCTTCTGTGCTTACTAAATTGCTCTCGCTAGAAATATTCTTTGCTCACTTAAATATCCTCGTATCCAATTTCACACCAGCTTTGCAAGCTAAATCGTATAAATCAGCTTCATCTGACGTCATGCGCGTTGAGTCTTTCGTCATCTGTAATACAAGAGTCAAAATCACACTTAGGAATTAGCTTTTGTCATTTTAAACGTGTCTCCTATTATTCTGATTGAGGACTGCGTACTGAAAAATGACATTTTCTGAAACACTTTTAGATGTAATCAGAATAATAATAATATGATATCACTATATTTGCTAATTGAAAATAGCACTAATGACATTGATGTTGTTGTATTCTTTCAAGATCTTTCGCGTCCTCTCGTCAGGAAAGTACGGCCGTAATGACAAGATTGCACGTTGAATCACACAGGAGAGTACACTTCACGATGGACAACACTGGCTTTGATTTACACAATCGACAAGACAATACGATGACACTATGAAATGACAAAAATGATACTACTTAAAAAATGTACCGAAGTAATGAGCAATTAGATAATGATGCGTTATGGAAGACGAACAATTAGGTCCATGGAAGGCGTAGAACGTGCTTCAGTTCTTTTTGAATGCACAAATCTGGACGATGATATGATATGTACAATGATTCTAATACTGGTAAGGAAAATGGTGAGTTACAAAAACTTAATACAGTAAAATGAGAAGTCACACAGCTATTTACAAATGAGTCACATGAAAGGATATGTCTGGCAATGCTGCTGGACGATGGTGCTGTTGATCGTGGTCGGGTTCCACGACATGCCACCCACTCCAGACACCGTGCAGACAGGCAGTGCCTCGTCTACCAATTCTCGTGTGATTGCGGAGGCAATTACGTAGGGCGCGCGGAGAGATGTCTTCGTACCAGGATTGCGGAACACGTTCCAAAGTGGAACTACTACATTCAATCTATACTACTACGAATCCTACATTCAACATATGAATCAAAATGATCATAATTCTCGTTCCGTTAGACTACTTGTTCCATCGCATAAAAGCCGATCATTTCAAAGGTTGATAATATTTTAAATGTCAAATGAATGCCATTGACACATACTAATACATCTGAAATTTTGTTTTTCAGCGGAAATAAGGCTCCCATAAAATTTGGAAAGTGTTTCCTAACAATGCACTGGAACCCTAGGCGATAGTTAATTCATTTGCTATTTTAGGCCAATTCTATTTCAGAATTAGACTTCTTACCTACATGTTGCATATACACTTGAGTTTTCATCAAATACCGTTGATTTGCATGTTCATCTAGTGTTAGGGAAGTCATCAACTATGTGAGTTAGTGTGTTGAAGACAACCTTGTTAAATATGCCATAATCAATGCATCTCAAATTCAGCCCAATTCGAACAATTTAAATACAGGGTGTCCAAAAAGTTTCGCCCGCTTTTATTTGTCAACCTCTGTTGTAAGTTTTTCAGTTAATGAATACATGTAGAACTGTAGAGAATAATCCGCGAAGTAAGCTATACAATGAAAAAAACGAATGAAACAGTGATACAAAAATAACTACCAACGAAATTGTCAAATTGTTCTCCATTGTGCGTGATGCAATAGGTCAACTTCGAAGCAGCAATGCAACAAGCTTTCCGGCGCAGTTTGTCGTCGACTGTGGTTTGTGGGAAACTTTACTATGATAACTGACAGGAATTCGTTTAATTGTACCATTAGTGTCCATAGAGTACGTGACCACGAGGCTACAGAACACCGTTCATGATTTGCCTGTTGCTATAGGTCAGATGTATGACTTCTGTGCATGGGTACCATTGTTCTTTCGTCTTCGGGACTTCGAGGAACTGAGCAACATCAGATGAAAGGGTGAACAGTTGGAAGCCAGTCGCATCGACAGTCCTCAAAAATCCGTTCAGCGCTTATCAAGTGAGGTTGAAATCAGTCGTCAGAGTGTGCATAATTAGTTGCTTAAAAGAAGCTTGAAGCCTTACATTCATCACCTGCTCAATTGATCGCAGAGACGGAGATGCCGATCGCAGAGCTGAATTATAATGCAAAGCGTGATGAAGAAATTCTTTACAGGATAAGATATGGTGGTCAGATGAGGCGTGTTTTAAATGAAACGGTCGACATCGACATCACTGTTCGTATTAGAATCATGAAAATCTACATGAAAATATATACCGTCTGTCTGCGATGTCAAGCAATAAGATTATCGGGACATTCGTCTTTGATGCAGTGGTCACTGGAGAATGGTGCGCCAGCATACTTCAAACCATCTTCCTTTATCAATGCAGCAGCAAAGAGACATTCACTTCCAGCGAGATGAAGCTCCGCCCCACCACTCGCATCGTGTTAGTGAATGGCCTGACACGAACTTCTATGGAAGATGGATAGGCCGGCGCGTTCATCCGATTTATCCCGGATAGATTTCTCTTTGTGTGCGAAGATAGACCGCGAATCCTTCTCAAAATTCGCAGCGTTGAAGTTCGCCACAGTTGACGAGGAACACTCCCGTTAAAGTTTGTCGCAATGTTGCTTCGCGGGTTCTCTTGTATCGAGCAAAATGCAGAAGAATTTGAGCAATTTTGTTGGCAGCTATTATTGTATCATTACTTCTTTCGCAAATATCATTGCATAGTTTCATTTATAGTTGTTATTCTTTTGCGATGCAATAGATAAAAACTTACAATAGGTGTTGACAAATAAAATCGAGCGAAACTTTTTGGGCACCCTGCATTTGCATTATCGTATATACATTATTGCACAGTCCTTACCTTCAAAATACACACAGGAGTCACGATGCTAGATGTGTGTGCAAATAGAAAAATGAATCCGATCAGCGATTACTGATCCCCTATTAATTTTAGCTATTTGGGAAAAAACTGAGAAATAAGAATGATAGGAATAGAGAAAAGCTGGATGCATTATCTAATCACAAATCGAGGTCTACTACAGTAATTTGGAATTGTTCAGAATTATGTAAATCTGCAAAAATTCCATTTTTGAAAAATGCTTCAATACAGAATACATATCAAATTACCACTTGCGGTTTAAACATCTCAAATATTCAAGTTCGTGTTGAGTTTGTGCCAAAATTTCCTCCATATCGGGGTTTGTTTGATAGTTCACATCGGTCGGTAGTTCAGTGAGAAAAATTAAGATAATTATCTTCGACCGAAAATTCTCTCTATTTGTAAAAATAATAAGTCAAAATAAAATAGATTATCTTTTGATTCTCTTTTGTTTTCTTTAAATTATCTTTTGAATTATTCATATATTTGTCACTTATTAGTTTTACAAATAGAGAGAATTTTCGGTCGAAGACAATTATCCTGCTTTTTCTTACATATCGGAGTTGTCTGTCGATGGGGAATGATCAACAGATGATCGTCACTTTTGTCATTTTTTGAAATATCAAAATTTCGACAGTTTCTGGCTACATATCTCAGATATTTCACACATCGGCCTATCTCTACTGTAAACGGTCTGATGAAAAATGAGGTAGTTCCGGCGAGAGTGATAAGCTGGCTTTAAAAAGTTTCTAGTATCTACAACGCTCATTTTACTCAAAGCAATAATCAATGGTTGACTGTTTATCAAGTATTTCATCAACCAAGTATGGTAGAACTTTCTTCTCATTCATTCATGGCGCAATAAGCAAAATATTGGAAAAGCAGTTATGAGCTTGAATCCTAAATTGATGAGTTTCAAGAAGAATTTAAAGATTACCCAATTACTTGCCGCACCTTTTATACAGGCATGCTTTCAATTTATTCTAAAAGTTGATTGTAAGCGAGCGGCTTTTCGATGTGCTTCAAAATATGTCGCTTCCTTTTTGCTGCAAACGTTCTCTTCATCAAAGCATGTTGAGGTAGGGTTCAAATAGGGTCTGAAAATTATCTTCGGGCTCATCGTGAGTGCTTGAGTATGACAATTTTGTGCTTTGCTATTTTAAAAATATGAAGACTTCAGGTGTATCAAAGTCCAAGATTAAATTAACATCGGAGACGATTTCGGCATTCACATAAAATAGCCTAATGGTCAACTTTTTCAACCCTTAATATATCAAACTCAAAATACTCCTAATATACTAATTATACTCCTAATAATACCAAGGGTGGTCAAAACAGCCGACTTAATTATCAAGAGCAACAATGGTGAAACAAATTGACCGCTTTATTTGGTAAAATTACTGAAATATAGGCTACATTAAGTCAATTCAAGATTACGTTGTGTGTGCATGATTGCAGAATTACAGACATGTGAGCCTAAATGTTCATTCTAGACACTCGGTGACAACCAGAGCTGGAAAAATTCCACTGAAATTTTTTAATTCCAATTCCAATTCCGGAGCAGAAATTTCAATTCCAACTCCAATTCCAGTCGAAACAGTTCAATTCAATTCCAATTCCATAATGAGATTCAATGCCGATAATTGCATGACGCGTATATGTTAATGCATCTAAAGTTTCCTCGCTTCTATCTAACCCATGTGCCCGTATCCTATCCTCGCTATTCCTGTGTGCCGTTCCCTGCGTCGTTCCTATGTGCATTCTCATGTTCGTAGTTCATATTTCTTGTGTACATGTACATGTATATATGTAGCCGGTCAGCCTACGCTATTTTCGTTTCGTAAACGAGATATTCAACATCTTGTGAAAAAGAGAAAAGAAAATTAACGGTCAGCAAAGAATCAAACGCTGAGAGAGAGAGAGAGAGAGAGAGCACAGAAATTAACAGTACCATAGAAAGTCCTAGAATGCAAATTGCATGAAAATTATGGCACACGCCGGGGGAACTAAGTTGGGGCAAAACGCAAATTGTGCGAGCTGGTTTCCATGTTTTCTTATTTGTATTTATCTTTATCAAGCCAAATTGTGATCTGGATTGCTGCCCCTTGTCCAAAGATCATGTACACAAAAGCAATAGTGAATTTACAAAATACTGCGGCAGTAGTAAGCAAAACTCCACTTCTGGACCGCGCAAGATGGCGGCCATCGCTGCGTCCCCCCCCCTCTGGCACGGCAGAGTGTCGTGGTCGGCCGCCGTGGTGCTTCGTGTCTGAGTCCCCCCCCCCCTCTGGAACGACAGAGGTTGTGGTCTGTCGTGGTGTGCCGGCCGGGTGGGTCCACGTTCACAACATGTTCGCTGACGTCCCCCCCCCCTCTGCAACGACAGAGTGTGAGACTCGGGTGCGTTGGTCCGACCGCCTGGTTGACGTGGGCGACCGTCTAGGTTGACGTGGGCGACCGCCAGGATTAGTCTTGAGGCTATAGTGTGTGATGTTTTTGGTGTGTAGCGTCCAAACGAAGCATCGGATGAGAAAACGGAGGCCAGATTCGGAATCTACGTGAAATTTTGGGTTAGGAGGGATGTTTCCAGCGAAATCGGAGAGAAAAAATTTTCGGCTGACGTCCCCCCCCCCCCTGGACAGCTTGCTTCCAGTGGACGGATTTTGTCGTGCGATAGCTCGTTTGAAAGCTAAGAGTGAGACAAATTCAGTGAAAGAATCGGCTTGTTCGTATCTGCCTTCGTTTAGATGTGAGACGCCATTTAAGATTTTGGGACATTGGTGAAAAACGACAGAGTTAGAATTTGGGACGTTTTGGGCTGTAGCTTCAAAACGAACTATCGGATTGGTAAACGGATGCCAGATTTGGAATCAACTTGATGTTATTGTCCAATGAGGATCATCATCCAATGAGAATCAAGCATTTCTTTATAAATAGCGAGCCTTCCACAGTGAGAATCATTCCATCGTTGAATCACACGAGTGACGGACGCACATTTTCTCTCTCTCTAGTTCCCTGTTCTATTATCCAACTAAAATGGTAAGTCGCTACTTCCCTCCCTCTCCTCCCTTGAACGTAAACTTAATACAATCTTTTTTCATTTTCAGGCATCTACTCCATCTGCTGCACTAGTAGGACAAAATGGCGGTCAAACGTTACAAGGTTCGCTACGGTCAGATCATCTACAACTGAGGCCAGTGGAAGAAACATCCAAGGTACATAATCCTACACCGCTACAGCGTAAATTTAAACAAGCCTTGCGTTATGATGATCATAGCGTAGTACTCCAAACGGGAATGCTCCCTTCCACGGATGTCAAGATAATGCACAATCAGTATGGGGACTACATACTGATCCCCGTGAGTCCATACATTCGCCACCAACTTGATATTATTGAGGAGTACGTGACATTAAATATGGACATTCCTACTCCTCTTGCTCAAGAGTGGAAGGCGAGAGATGACAAGGATACTCCCTATAGAAAGATTTGGGATGGTAATCACATTTGCCTACCGGTATCACATTGGTGTACTTACTATAAGAAGGAGGGAGATCATTCAATACCCATCAGATGTGATGAGCTCGGAGAAGGTACTTGGGATATCCTTTTCAAAGTGAATGGGCTATATTATGGTCGACACAAGGATAATAAAATAGCCTCTCTCTCCATGCATATGGAATCCATCCTATATATTCCGAAACCACCCAACGTGGACGACATAATTGATCAAATCCTTAACAGCAGTGGTACGAAGCGCAAGTCGGAGAAGAATGCTACATCAAAACGCAAATCAAAGAAGGAGAATTGCTAGTCCTTTCCTAACTCTACCCTATGACAATTCGCTTATGTGCTTTGAGTGTCGTAGACGTGGTCTTATTAGATACATTTTACTTCTTCGTTGCCATCATATCATTTGTGTATTTTGTCGTGAAAAGCATCGATGTAATTCTTCATTTTGTAATATGTTATAGAACGTTTCCTTAGATGTGTAAATTTCCGTTTTAGGCTTCTATCATCATTTTTATGGATTGTGAGGGTGAACCTGTACAGGAGCTCAGTGCTATTGCTATGAACAATTGGACATATCAGATTGTTAGTGTCTATCATCAACATGCCAACTGCGATCCCAATGTTGATCAATGGGCGAGAAAACACATTCATGGACTTAATCTGAAATATTTGCAAGACTATGGCTTTTCTTGTGAGAGTGCTCTTCTTATTGACTTTAAACGATGGTTAGCTGCTTTCAATGTTATACGCATCTTTTGTAATAATCCTGGTAAGGAGAGGAAAGTATTTCCCAATCTAATCATTGATGATATTTTGCTCCCACCTTGGGATAGTAGAGTGAATCAACATTATCATGAAGTCACAAAACGTTTTAAGGATTTGTGTGTTCCTATTTTGTCTGTTCGTTGTAGTAGCTACGTTCATAACCAATGCTTCTTTCCTCCTTACCTCAACACTGCCAAAGTCCTGTATGGTTATCATTGCTCGCTGTATGATAGTTACCAGCTGTATCTATTTTATCTCTTTCAAACCATTGATTTATAATGCATGCTTGTTACCATTATTCAATAAATGTTACTATGAGAAGAGTTGTTGTTTTCATGCAATGGATGGGTTAGATAAAGGGCGATCATGTCTTTCTCAAACGACTGCGGAACATTACGTTTTCATAGGCAAAGTTTAAAAGGAGCTGTTCAAGATTATGTGATAAAATTTCATAAAGATGAGACCGACATCGAAGCAGTGGTCGATGATGCTAGCACTCTATTTCTAGAGTTAATGAATACATTCTCTGATAGCATTATCATGGCGCGATTAGTTGCGAAAATTAAGTTTAGTCATTTTGGAAAGGAAGAGGTGGAAAGTCGCTCTTTCCATTTTGCTTCTTATTCAATGGAAGTGGTAGATCACCCCAAGAATTTTTTAAAAGACATATGATAAAAATTGCTGAACGTCTTAACGCATTTAACCATCATGGTAGCAGTCTAGTGATTGAAGCGATTTCAGATATTCACATTCAACTTTCCATAAAGAAAAATTGAAAATGCAGTGGTACTTGATTGTAGCACAACTGGTTTTCGAGCTATGTCTGCTCACTCTCGAAGTATATTCCTTCTGTACATGCGTCTATTATTTAGAAAAGGCTAGCAAATTCATATCTTCAAAAAGACTTGCTATAGACATCAGTAACGGTGAAACTATGTGTTGTGATGTATGTAAGCGAAAGGATGGAAATGAAAAGCGCATCTTCAAGAGATGTAAGCATGCTTTTTGTCAACGCTGTTTCATACGTAATTGCATTCAACTTTGCCAATGTTACCACTGTGATATTGCTCATTTCGAGTGTCACTTATGTCGCAATAGTTAGTACCTATGCAAATGTGGTAAAGATAGGTTTTAGCAAAGACTAACACGGAAAATGGCGAAACGTAAAATGGCGAAACGTAAAAGTCAAAAGTTTTCTTCAGCCATTCAAGCTCTCCGACGAATGAAAGCAAATCAGCGATACAATGCTATACGACATGCTAACGATAAATTCATTTGTGAAATTATTTCTCATGTGAGGAAGTTGAGGACGAAGAAATTAGCGCCAAAACAACGAAAGTTACTTAAGCGATATGCTACAAAATTGCGTTTCATCTCCAATCCTAAAGTCGCCCTTCAAAGAAAGAGGAAAACTCTAACACAAAAGGGTGGTTTCCTTTCAGCAATACTTCCAATGATAGCTCCTGCCGTGGGCAACCTATTGGGAAATATCTTTGGCTCTAAGCGTTAATTATGCAAATGTTGAGTCTCAAAGTAATAAAATGGATTTCAGACTTCAATGTGATAAAGTTCTGACTGTATCAGGTCCATCTCATGCAGGTAAAACTGTTTTCACGCTGAATTTATTGGATAAAAGAAGGGAGTTGTTTAAGGAACCTATCAATCGAGTGATTTGGTGTTATGGTATTTATCAACCGTCGCTGTTTCAGGAATTGCAAAGTCGCAACTTTATTCGACATGAAGGAATTATTCCAGTGGATAAACTTCAGTCTAATGATGTTGTTGTATTGGATGATTTATTAAAAGAAAGTAAGAATTCAAAAGATGTTACAGATATGTTCACTCGCGCAGCACACCATAAAAGGTGTTTTATCATCTATATTACACAAAATTTGTTTCCTGATGGAAAAGAAGCTCGTACACGAAACCTGAATACACACTATTATGCTATTTTCAAGAATCCGCGAGATAAAAGTCAATTTGAAATTTTAGCGCGACAAGTTGCACCCAGAGGATCAAAAGCCTTAATTGAAATTTTTCAAGCAGCTACTGAAAAACCATACGGTTACTTATTCATTGACTTTACGCAAGAGTGTCCGGAAGAATTTAGATTTCGAAGTGATATTTTGAAAACTCCCATGATTATCTACAAACTATGAGTTCTTATTCTCGCATGATTGTTATTCCTCAGGATGAATATGTACAATTGACTGCCATGCAGCAAGTAAAGCAACCTCTTGCAAATCAAATGTATAGGAAAGAAATAGATTATCAGCAAAATGTTCACATCAAAGATCCACATCGTGCTGTATTATTACAATCGGAAACTGTTGAGCAATTGAAAAACTTGAAGAATAAGATGCGTGACTCTGTATCGACTGCTACACCTTTAGCATCTCGCGCACATGCCATATCTCTTTTCAATAGTATTGAGCCCCATCTCAATGTAAATGATAGAGGAGAAATCATTACAGATGAAAATAAAGTGATTGATGCTTCACGTTATGAAGACTTGATTCAGTATGCGACACGTAGAAAGCGCCGTCAGGGCTATGTTCCACCTGGTTGGTCATACTTTCTTAAACTATTGAAAAAGCATAATGTGCCAAAATTTGCTTTGAATAATGAGACATTGAAAGAACTTGATTCAACAGTGGCTACTACTCCAATGCTTCAGACGATGAAAATGCCAACAAATTGGTTTAAGACGTCACCTGCTACATCCCCTCCCACACTCACTAAGCAAACAAGAGGAAGAACTCGACGTAGATCTACATCACCACTAAAACTGGTAAAAGGAAAACGTAAAACAGTTCCTCCCAGGAAATACATGTTCTCAGATTATTAATATGAAGCAGATGTGTTGCTTGCCATGTAATGAGCCGCCAGAGGTGAATGTCGTTGTCACTTGCACTTGCTGCGCCAGCTCTCATAATGAAACCCCTAAGCAATGTGAACACGATCGCAAAACCGCTAAAGCTAAATGCTGCAGTTGTTGTAAATGTAGAAAGGCAAGAAAACAAAAAGATGAGAAGGAGGAAAAAGAGTCAGTCGTCATCGACTGAACGTTTGAAGTCAATCTATTATGATGTAAAACATCCGGCAGGATTTGCATCTATCAAGAAATTATCAAAAGCGAGTGGTCTTCCACAATCACAAGTGAAACGATGGTTAAAGGGTCAGGCTACCTATACACTCCACAAACAAGCGAAAAAGAAGTACCGCACCCGCCATTATATTGTTCATGACATCGATGAACAGTGGCAAGCAGATTTGTGCGATGTTGCCTCCATTTCAAAACATAACTCGGGCAATAATTTTATTTTAACCGTCATTGATATTTTCTCGCGTTATGCGTGGGCTCAACCTTTAAAAACTAAAGAAGGGAAAGGAGTAGCAAAAGCATTCCAAACAATTTTTCGAGAAGGTCGCATTCCAAAAAGAATTCAGAGTGATCAAGGAAAAGAGTTTGAAAATCAGCATGTGACAAGATTATTTGAGAGGCATGACATTGAGTTGTTTAGTGTAAAGAGCGCTTATAAAGCTGCACTCGTTGAACGTTTTAATCGCACATTAAAAAATCGTTTGTGGCGACATTTTACTGCCAACTTGACACAAAATTGGACAAAGGTTCTACAAGATACACTCCATGCCTACAATCACTCTATCCATCGTTCTATTGGACTCAGACCAGTAGATGTAAATGCTGACAATGTAGATAAAGTGCGCGAATCATTCCAACGTAAACGCACTCATGTGAAAAGTGATGTGAAAATTGGCGATAAAGTTCGTATCTCAAAAGTGAAAAGTGTTTTTGCTAAAGGGTACCTCCCGAATTGGACAGAGGAGGTATTTACAGTATCAAGGATTAATCAAAAAGACTCTCCGACCACCTACAAGTTGAAAGATTACGATAATGAAGAAATTGAGGGTAGCTTTTACCGCGATGAGATTGAGGTAGTCACTGAAAGTGAAACATATTTGGTAGAGAAAATCATTCGATGTAAAAAACGGCAAGGTGAAGAATGGTGTCTTGTTAAATGGACTGGTTATCCTTCAAGTATGAACTCTTGGATGCGTCGTGCCGACATCTTTCATCTAAGTGATCGACAGTGATTCATGCAAAGTTGTAACTAACAATGTTTAGGGTTTGAGCTATGAATCCAACTGCCTCATTTTATTCACGACCCTCCTACGTAAGTGGTGGAGGACAAATTTACATCGGTGCTCGCCGCCAACGTGGAGGTAGCATACTTGGTGCACTGAAATCTGTTGTAGCACCTCTCATATCCAATGTCGGTAGATCTTTAAAACGAAATGTTTTAAGTAATGCCGTTGGCTTTGCTGGTGATGTTGCTAGTGATCTTTCCAGAGGTAGAAGTTTTAAGAGCAGTTTGTTGAATCGTGGAAGGAACGCGGTTTAAAAACATTGAAGCAGACCATTGCTGGTGTTACTCAAGGAAAGAAATCACCTAAACGAATGAGAAAAGGAAGGAGGAAACATCGCGGAGCTGGTAAGGTGCGATCTTCAGTCAAAAGGCATTCACGCAAACGTCGCAGAGGCTCTAATCATTCATCAGGCGCTAAACGACGACGCTGCTATAACTTCTAATCATGGAGTGTAAAACTTCCGGTTTTTGTTTGTTCGATCAACAAGCCATACAGACAGATATTCTTAGTTCAAGTATTGTAGATTATCATCCTCGAACAGCTGAGAATGCTGGCCCCATTGAATTTGTTATTCCTGGTGGTAGTGATGACTACATAGATTTGAGTTATGCGATGCTTGATTTGAGGTTTAGAATTCAGCAAGCAGATGGAACTGCTATTGACGATGCACATAAAGTTGGACTGAACAATTTACCATTGACTACATTACTTCGCGATGTTTCTCTAACGATTGGAGAGCAGCAGGTGGAAGGTGGTCAAAGCGATTATCCCTATAAATCATATTTCAATCATGTATCACAGTTTCATCCAGCAGCACAAAAAAGTCATATGGAAGCCATGGGATGGTACAGAGATGAAGCAGGAAAATTTGATGTTGAAACAAACAGTGGCTTTGTAAAGCGATCTGCTATGATTAAAGATAGTAGAGTATGTCAGCTATATGGTCCGCTGAATTTAGACTTCTTTAGACAGTCAAAGTTTTTACTCTGTAATACCAGCATGCGACTCAAGCTGACATTGAATAAGCCTGAATTTGCGCTGAATGCATTTGCTAAAGTTGACAATTTTAGAATTCATGTGGAAGATATTGCACTTTACATTCGTCGAGTAGTACCGAATCCAAGTGTCATTAGAGGGCATGCTGAAGGTCTTAACCGCCAAAATGCCATTTACCCCGTTCAGCATACAAAGCTTCTCACCTTTACAATTCCGAAAGATCAAAAGAGTTTCATGAAAGATGGCCTCTTTCCATCGGAAGCACCGAAGCTCCTCATGGTGGCAATGGTTGAAAATGATGCATTTAATGGTAATATAAAGAAGAATCCTTTCAATTTTAAACACAATCAGTTAAGTGAAATTGCTTTACGTGTTAATGGTGTGAGTCATCCTGGTCCACCCTACAAACCAGATTTTGCTTCGGATCAATTTATGCGCAGTTATGTTGATTTTATGGATGTCTTTGGCTTTTACAATACGGATGATACCAACGGACTGACTATGAAAGAATTTAAGAGTGGATATACTATTTATGCATTTGATTTGACTGCTGACAGCGATATTAGTGCACCCTATCGTCAAGCGAACGTGCCTCATAATATTCGTTTGGATTTGACGTTCAAAAGAACACTACCTGAGACGATCAATGTATTAATTTATGCAGTCTTCGATTCAAATATTGAAATTACAAAGTATCGTGACGTGATTCTTCAGTATAATCGTTAATGAGTTGGTTGACTGCTGACGATATTAAGACTAAAGTGCAGCGTAATGCAGACGAAGCGACGTTGAAAGCTTTCGATAATGTCTATTCACTCGATACCTTACCACCTGCAGTAAATCACTATCCCATCTTTATTGTGCTAAACACTCATTCACAGAATTTAGGCGGTGAGCATTGGAAAGCGATCTTTATTGGAGAAGACCGACGTGGTGAACTATTTGACTCTCTTGCTCAACCTCCAAATATACCAACACAGCAGTGGTTGAGAAAACATACGCGTCAATATCAGCGAAATGAACGCATACTACAACATCCACTTTCATCAACGTGTGGTGCTTTTGTACTGTACTTCATCTTAAAACGTTTACATGTATCTCGATTTGCATCTGTTATTCAAAACTTTTCATGTAATCCATCCTCTAATGAAAAAATGATTTGTAAGTTCTATCATGATTTGAAATAAAAACATCATGTTGGAAAAATTGTTTTTTATTTTACAATCCGCTGGGTACGTACATACTCAATGAGATAGTCTAGGATCATATTTGCTTGTTCATGAGATTTTAGTCCAGTAATGATCACTTTACTATTATGAAAGATTGCCACATGCACAGGCAACCAACAACTAATGAGAGCTGCAGGAAAAAGTTCGGGTTCATAACACAAACTGTAACTGCTGGTACGAATCTTCAAAAATGATAGACTGTCACTCAATTGAGTAGAGATCACCATATTGTCCACAGTCAGATTCGACATCACACACCTCTCCCTCTTCCATATCCGACGTAGTAGTCTCTGTAGCTCTAAGCGCATTGACTGCGCCGATGAATGAGAAAGGGCGCCGAGAATCTGTACAGTCCCATTTGGGAAGAGTTGAAGATTCCGTGAATTGTTCATCTTCACCACTAACATTTGAGGACGGCCCGGTAATACTTGCTGTTTGGAAGCTGTTGGCGTAATGTTGTGAGATCGATTTTGGTGTAGAGTCTGAAGCGACGGAGAATGTTGACGATGGTGTAGCGATGGCGCTTCATGATGAAAGAATGAGTAAATTGAGCGATGTACCTTCCTTTTATACTTTTCCCAACTACCTTGATGAAATGTGAAGTTAGTATGAAGTTGGGAATGATAGAGTTGAATTCGCCGATTGTTGACGCGCAGCCAGATGCGATTTCCAATACGTGAATGTCTTTTCATATAGAAGTATTTCAAGTCCTTCATGATATGATGTAGAGATTGAAAATGACGATAAGATAAAACAAACTCTCTTCTCACATTTCCAGTTGAATCTTTGAAATAGACGTTTCGATCATGATCCGTTTCAATACGTTGTAGGGAATCTAATTTCCAACTCATGGTGCGTGGTAATCATATCTGATTAAGATTTGCATAGTAGGGCGATGAACTCACGACGAATAAATGTCATGATGGAGCGATGTATGTATCTTCTATACTTCTCCCAATTGTATTTGCGAAATGAGAAACAGTTTGCGGAATGAGAATGGTAGATTTGAATTTCATTTCTGTAATGTTGAAGCCAAACTTGATCACCCAAGGAGATGAATCTTAATGTTTCAAAATATTCCAAATCCCTCATGATATCATTGAGGTTGACAAATTGTCGCCATGTTAATGTAATTCCTCTTGATGTATGACCATGAGAATTTTTGAAATGTACGTTTCCATCACGATCAACTCTGATATATTGTAGAGAGTCCAAAATCCAAGTCTTCATGATGTTATGCAAAGTTGCAGATTAGCAATATAAAAATGTCGTTTTATCATATTTTGCTTAGCAATGCGGCTACAAAGAGATTTACTAGCAATCGAGCCGCACTCTTTTCTACTCCCATTGATCATGCACAACAGCTAAATGGGAATTGGGAAGTGGGTGTCACTCAACTTGTTTATAGCAACTGTGTCTATACTTTTGATCATGAGGTGATGACTATTAATATGAGGCGTACAGCTGCTTATCAATGTGAAAAGGGGTGCCGAGTATACATTCCACAGTGGCCAAAGAAAGATCTCTTATCATGTAAAAAGTTTATATATGATTTCTTGAATAAAGCGTGTAAACATATTGTCCAATTTACTCCGCACAATGATGATTATAATTATGTACATCATGTAGTTGAGAAAGATTGGATTGTTGGTTTAAGTCCAAGTTTAAGAAATGATTTAGGCTACCTCGCTAGCGCCTTAACAAGCTATGATAATTTTAACGTTAATTACCACATAAGTGGTCATAAACAGTTAATATATCGAGAGGAAGCTTATTATGTAGATCTTATTCCAAGAAATGAGAAGACGTTGGTGAAGAAGATTGTGATTAAGCCAAGAAAGACAAACATGACTCCTGAAACATTATTGAAGAAATTTAATTATCTCCTTCGAGTTGATGACAAACAAGTGGCAACATTGACTTATATTAAATCATCTAATCATATTGCAATAAGCAAATTAAATGATGATGATCTAGTATTAGTTTGTTCAAAAGATTTTCATCAGTTCTTACGACATCGTTCTGCAGCTGTTCATGGAAAATCTGATATGCAACATTTACCATGTGAAAGGTCAAATCAATTTGATACAGAATGGGCCGTATCTTTATACAGAAAGTGTGTAGAGCCTTTTGGTGGTTTCTTACATGAAACAAGAGTGTTGATGCCTCGCATTATTACTTCGGTTAAATTGGTTGTAGATTATTTAAATGAAGTGATTAATGAGCAACATATTTCATTTTCTGAAAAGAAGGTACTTTGTCTCTCACTATAAATGGAAAAGGTATTGAACTAATTATGGATAAAACTCTAATGGACATTTTGGGTTTTGATCAAAATATCTTTAAAAGTGGTACTGTAACCAAAGCTAGCGCAGACATGTCGCTATCGCGTCGTATTAACTATTTTCAGATATATTCCAATATTGGTGAAGATGTACGTGTGGGAGATGTTGAAGCTCCATTGCTAGCAATGATACCATACCAGCCAAAAAGCTGCAGTATTTTATCTGAGCATACTTTCAAGAAAGTGCATTATACAAAGCTGAAATCAAACTACATCCCACAAATTGATATTGCCATTTATGATGATGCTGGTGCGTTGATTCCTTTTCATAAAGATGCTGTGACAAGTATTACACTCCATTTCCGAATGAAGAGTTAATGCAAAAGTATGCTAATATATTTTTCCAATGTGAATAATATGGAAAGTGAAAATAAGGACTCGTTTCTAATCTACTTGCCCAGTAATGCTTCTATGAATAAATTTCCCAAAAATAAACCATCAGACTATCGAGTAGAATTAAATCGGCCACTGCATTTAGAAGGTGAATGGGAAGTTGGCGTTTCTAGTATTTGCTATGATAGCAATATTCAGAATGTGAATGATTTGGAAGAAATGATATTGACTCCTCGCACCCATGATGGAATAACGATGAATAATGCATTTCAGTTCCCATACAATTTAACATCAGATGGAAAGTGGAACTATGAATGGATTCAGATAAAATCAGATTCTTATGAGCCATTTGGGAATGAGAAAATTATTAAGGCATTCAACAGTGGTAATACTTCCATCATGAAGAATAAAAATCAGAAAGCTTATGAGTTTACTATCTATCATTGGAGTGGGAGACAGTTCCTCCGCTTTCATTCTTTTACTAAAGGTCTTACGCTGAGGTTGGATAGTGAATTCTATCCACATCTTGGTTTTGGTCATGGACTACATCTAACGTCAATTGCTACTGCAAATGTTAAAAAAGTTTATTCAACTCGAATCAACAAATTTCATTATAGATTTAAAATATTTGATGAAGATGTTGTAGAATGCGAAGAACGCATCATTTTGAAAAAGCGTGGTGTTCAACCTTTATCACTTATTGAGTTAGTAAAACGATGGAATGAGACTGTGGGTAAGAAGTATGGAGAGAAAATTATGGCGGACAAAAATAAGTTGGTTATTCAGAAATATAATGACAAACTTACAGTTTATTTCTCTCCAACCTTGCGTCATTTTGTAAGACATTATACGCCTATTATTGGAAGCGGTGTGGTGTATGGTTCTCATGAATATCACACTAAAGCTGATTCAGTTAATGATGAATGGTGGGTGGACATCTATGGCGATCGCATCAAGAAAATTTACCAGTCTTATGAAGAATCTAAAGTTGCTATCAATATAATGCCGCGTCTATATCATACAGTTGAAAGCTTCATTCATGTAGTAAATCCTTATATACAACAGAAGTTGAAGCATGTGATGAAAAGTAAATATGATGTAAAGACACACCACATTTCGTTTTCAATTGAAAAACAACGCGTTGTTCTGAAACTGGGTGATGACATTCAATGTCAATTGAGTAAAAATTTGAAAAAACTCTTTGGCTTTTCAATGCTACAAACTGTGTTTGCTGCTGCGCATACGATTGGTATAGAAACACCAATGACACTTGATAAACATGAACAACACCTTTACATTCAAAGTGATTTGATTTTACCTATTTCTGTTGGCGAGAAAAAAGAATACATTTTACGTGATTTCATTCATGATAAAGACGCTTCATATGGAATAGTCGAGAAGATGTTTGAATCTATTTTCTATCATCCCGTCGTCAAACAAACTATACCCTCTATTGCTATCAAAATTACCAATGGTTTACAAGAGTGTATCCATGTGAAAGATACTAAATCCCTCGTAACTTTAGTGTTTCGGAAAACAAAGTGAAGTCATTGTGATATGTTTATTGAAATAAAAATATGTATATGAAAAAGTCTTTTCACAGATATAGGGGGAATGGGCTGACTGTAGGCATATATTCACAAGGAAGAAACGATCTCATGCGATACATAAAACAACCATGTATATCTACAAAAAGCAACATCAAAATACTGAGTTAAAGTTGATTATGTCAATACATCTCCTGAATGTGGTAGCGTGAGTTTTATTCTTTTGGGTGGAGGTATGTTTGTGTCAGGATGTCCATGTGGAAGAGATGTGTTATGTCCTATCCAACACCTCTTATCCTCCCATGCTGAAAGTGCTCGTTTCTTGAACGTGTACGTTTTCACAGTATGAACTTGAGATTTTAAGATTGTCATATTGACAAACGTTATAGTTTTATTTTTATAGGCCTTCTTATAGGACCGATGTTTCATTTTATGAACAATGGATTTTGATATACCTTTAGCACGCTTAATACTATCTGCACATTCTTTTAGTTTCATGGAATACATTTTAGGACGGAGGAGAATCATTTCATCTATTTCCTTTCCTGCTGTTTCATCCTTAAAACAACCAAGTTTGGCTTTATTCTGTATGGAATAGAGTGGATGAGTGGGATTGTAGTTAGATGTATCGAAATATTTTTCTAATGACTTACCTACTTCATTAAAATTTAAATCTTTTTGAGTGGTAATTCCTAAAAAGAAACTATCTGTATCACCACCCAGCAAGCGAACCTCTTTTACGAGAGGGCATGGTTTTAATATTTTGTAGAAGAGTTGATACATTTCAAGCTTGGAATAATCTAAAACGGCTTGCCCAATATAGATGGGTTTGCACAACTCAACTTCTGATTTAATCATTTTAACACCTACAAGATCCTCATCGATGATGTCTCTATCAATGAAAAGAGGTGATGAGGTCAATTTGTGATATTTTTGTTCATCAACGACTAGTTTGTAATTCATACGTTTTCTAACATCCTCCATGGTCTTTCCGAATAGACTATTATTCTTATATTTATAAAAATCCTTTTCAAAATTATTTTGGGCGAGTGCACGTTTTTGACTGTTACTATCTATGTAGGGTTTGAGGAAGGCTTTCTGTCTAAATTTGATAATGCGGTGAACTGACTTTAGAAGCATGCCCATTTCTAAATAGAATTTTAATATGCAGAAGTGTACGAGATAATTTTTCTTATCATATTGGGTGAGTAAAAGTTTGCGGCATGGTTTGTACCTTGGCTGTCCACACTCTGTTAAGTTATTATGAAATTGTGACATGAATGGTGAAAACATATCTTCAGTCACTTCGCCAGATTCAGGTGCGAGTGGGAAATCAGCAGTTTTATTTTTAATACTATTTGGATAAATCAAATCCACTTCAAAATAATATCCCCAATCACCTTCATCTGGAATATTCAGTATGTTTGAAGGGTTGGAGTAATACTCAAGCTCATTTTGATTTAACCAACTAAACTCGGAATGAGGTAGTGGTTTAGACAGTGAACTGCCATATAAATTATTTTGGTCATAGTACTTTAGGTGGATATGATCATCACCTACTGTTTCAGATTTTATATGATGTTTATTTACAAATGTGAGACCACCGCGTATTCCGCGCTCAAATATATTATACATCTCCGGGTCTTGTAAGAGATGAATGGTCTCACCAGTCATTTTAAAGGCTGATTTAAAGGACATGGCTGGTAGACTGACAAAGTGGATAGGATCTAATTTGTCTTCTTCTAATGCCACTCGTCGAAACTCCTGAAAGACATCAGCCAGCAAAATGACATCTAATTCTAAGTAAGCGATCATATAATCGCCAAACGTTTTACAATTAAATTTTAACCATGCCTCTTGAGCATGTTCATAGTCCTCTACTGGACAATCTTCACCCGTCAAATCGTTTTTGAATTTGTCAATGGAAGGAAGGGTTGTTTCATTTAGTTTAGACATTGAGCTAAAATACGCATAAGGAAAGACTCCTTTGCGAGTGATTATTTCATCCGTTAAGTTTGGATAGTGTTTCTTCAAAGTTTGACTATGGGGAAGAAACTTGAGATTACGAACGAGAGAAGCTAGTGACGCTGACATGAATTGAAATGAATCTAAAAATTTTATTTCGAAGAAGACTGTCTTATTTTCTTTAGTTTTATCTACTGGTACTTTTGCTGTCATTGCCATGAATTTTTCTCTCGTTTGTGCTATTACATTAAACTGCCACGATTTCATCTGGCTCAACCCTCCTTTTATGAGCATATGACTGTCATAGCCCTTAAAGTTATGAAAAATGACGGGTAGTACACGACGTCTCAACCTAAGTGAAAAGTTACATTTGGAGCAGAGTGCGTTTCTAAATTTACCAGTGATGTGATCATGATCACGCACTTTCTTAATTTTATCGTCATCAAACGTTTTATGACATTTAGGACAGGATGTGCAACTTTCAAATTTTTGTTTGTCTTCATCTGACATATGTAGTGACTTACGCTGCAATTGGGAATCATATGATTGTTGAAATTTTGCAGCTTTATCGAGAAATTCTAGAAATTTTGAAATGCAATCTTCACCTTGCCAAGTATGCATTTTGTTTTGTCTATTCCTAAAGTGGTCATGCCATACTTCATAGCAGGATATGGCTGCTGGCTTGTGGATGATATCATCAATGTAGCATTCTATGTCTGCGTAAATGACACGCAGGGGACTTAATTCGTCACCATTATCCCTATGTGAAAATATTTTATCTTTGGGCATGCGTTCCATTTGTAATTTACCTCGCTTGCACCATTCATAGTGAGTTTCAAATTTATCTTTACTCCAAAATGAGCGGATGCAGCGGTCGCATACAAAATGTTCACCTCTTTTAGAGTGCCCCAAGTGAGTGTACAAGCGAGAGATTTTGGGAATACCACAGTAGTGCCATTCCTCGCTATCATCTTGTTTTACTAATAAGAGGTTGACTACACGTTCATAACAAGTTGAACGTGAATTATAGCGGGCACCCTTCAACCCCTTCTCCCACACGTGAACGACAATTTTAATCTTATTATGTTTTTCGAACGTTTCTACATCTTTGATTTTCATGTTGTTACTATCACAACCTTCAAAGTCTAGTTCATCCTCCCACTGTCTATAGCTATAGGTGCGATCTCGATGCGCGTTGATATCATTATAGTGAAGGATGGATAGGACTGCATATTTGAAACACTGTGATTTACAATCAACATTGATGACAGCTTTCTTATTATACAACGTTTTTGGAAGTTTAAATGTGCCTCGAGCTGCATGACTTTCTAATAGAGAAATTTTGAATATGGCTGAGTCCACACCATCAAAAATGAGAGCGCTGTCGCGTTGATTGAATTTATCTACATTTGATTTTAAACATTGAATGTGAAAATTTAGCCAAGACTCGCAGTCTACAACTTCGGTTGCGGAAGAGGAAGGAACATGAAACTGTATTCTCTCCGTCACTTGACCCGTTTGAAAATCTATTTTAATATATTTTAGTTTAAGGTAGATGAGCGCCTTCATTCTAAAATTGTCTAAATTATTGAAGAGCGCTTCGATAATGTTAGAATTTTGAAGGAGCCACTCAGGAAAATCTACAATTTGAGTATTGGACTCCATGCAGTAGTCGCGTACTAAATTATTATGTGAAACATTAATGAGGGAGATGGTAGAGGTACCGTTGGTGTAGTGATCATTTGCATGCGTGTGTTGAAGTCTGTGTGAAGATCGCTGAAAGTGACTATCAAAAGAAAGAGGGCACAAATCGCAAGGAAAGGAGATGTCATCGTCAGAATCAACTTCACCTCCGGAGATTGACACCGCTTTGCGTTGACACACACGTTGTTTGATGTGTCGAAGGAGACTGTGCTTCCTTGTAAACATATGTCCGCAGTCGGCACATTCCCACTCGTTGCCTTGCCGCGAGAGTCCTGAGCTGGAACTCACATCACCTGAAAGAGAAATCATTCTTTCATCTCTGTTCCAGCCTCAGTGTAGTGTTACAACCTACCTTGACTCAATAACTCTAAACTTTCCTCGAGAAGAGAGGGCGTTGGTGATGAAGTTGATGCCTGAAATTGAGGAAGATGCTATTAGTCACACGTTTGAGGGAGATGAGAGGAAATTTTCAACTTACCATTTCAACGAAATCAAGTTTAAGGTTGATACTTCTACAAGATAGAGACTTCACTCAAATAATAGTTAAAGAGAGAGATCGTGCGTTCGTCACTTGTATGATTCACAGATTAAATGAAATGACCTGAATGTCACTTTGCTTATATACTTTCATCCTCTTCATTCATTGGATGTTCATTCTGATTGGCTGCTTGTGTATACTTAAGAATTAGAAAAATGTTAAAGTTATCATTATTCAAAGTCAGCATTTCAAAGACAACATGACAAGTCCTCCAACAACACCAAATACCGCATTGGAGTTCTCCTCTCCATATACATCAGCAAAGGTGCTCGTTACACCAAATGCACCAAGAAAGGCGAAGGTGGAGAAGACATACAATCTCGACAATATACGAAAGTTATCATTATCGGAGGAGGATGAAGAGGAGTTGCCCGACCTAACAGGCATACGGTGGAAATATTTACAATATGATGCCGAAGGGGTGATGGAGATGACCAGCAAGTCGCACTTGCATCAAATATGGGAGTGGTACACCCCTAACTCCCAACCGCGAACCGTGGCGGAGTGGGCGTACATTGAGAAAGTGAGGGACGCTGCAGAAGAACGTTTAAAGCAGCTCAACTGTTTTTGTAATCTATGTGAAGCCAGACTCTGGGACGATATTGACGATGAAGACCTTTTGAAATACATGCCATAATAAATGTTTATTTCGTATTATCTTTGCTTTCATACTGACTTACTTGAATGGGGTTTTAGTGAATAATTTAACCATGTATACTTTTTCATTTGGAAATAGTAGCACGCTTAGTCTAACTTGTAAATCTTAAAACATTTCATATGGGCGATGATGGTAGATAAAATAGTGTCAAATAAATTAAGATAGCTTACACTTCTGATACAGGGATAGCAATCGACTGCGATCCATGTGTAAAGAACTTGTTAGACTATGGATGGGCTTAAGTGGATGATTTAACCATGTATACTTTTTCATTTGGAAATAGTAGCACGCTTAGTCTAACTTGTAAATCTAAAAACATTTCATATGGACGATGATGGTAGATGAAATAGTGTCAAATAAATTAAGATAGCTTACACTTCTGATACAGGGATAGCAATCGACTGCGATCCACGTGTAAAGAGCTTGTTAGACTACGGATGGGCTTAAGTGGATGATTTAAGCATGTATACTTTTTCATTTGGAAATAGCAGCACGCTTAGTCTAACTTGTAAATCTAAAAACATTTCATATGGACGATGATGGTAGATAAAATAGTGTCAAATAAATTAAGATAGCTTACACTTCTGATACAGGGATAGCAATCGACTGCGATCCATGTGTAAAGAGCTTGTTAGACTACGGAAGAGAGAAGTGTGTTATGTTGCGTGTGGCGCGTGAGTGTCCTCCCATTTCATTCCATTCATCAATTCGTCTCATTGATAGAGACAGGTAGAACTCATGGTTCTCATAATGTATGCAATGGAAAGTTTTAGGCAACCTTCGACAGTTGGCTAAATGTCGCCCTGGCGCGAATGCATACTACGTTGAGACAGAGGCAATCACTTGCAAACATGACGCAGAGAGGTTTAACAAGATTGACCATTGCCGAATGTCCCTTGCGGTATACATAGCTACGGGTTTCACCGCCGCCCTTTACAGGAACGCCCGTCGAAAGGAAGTATTACACCGAACTTCATTTGCAACGTTCAAGTTGACTGATAGCAGATTCAACTTAATGATAGTATTCGCCAGTCCGAAGACTGCCCAGGGCAAACCGCGAGGAGGTTCTATCATGTCTTGCCCCATGGTGGCCCTTAAGAGAGCCGATGGTTCGTTCTCGGGAGTAACAAGATGACTATTGGCTTGAATAGTCAATAGGTATGACGGTTAGGTTCTCGTATACCCTATACCGCCTAAGCCGTGGTGGTGCATCTGGCACCTTTCGGATGCGGGTGGTATTTGGAGTCCACACCTCATCCGTCCAAACGATCCTCTTGATCTTCCCCTTCTTCTCATCCTCATCCCACTCGTCGAGGATGACGAACTCGGGAATGGCGTTCTCTTCATCAGTGAAGACGGGAATATTGTCGGCAGATGTCGCTTCCATCGTGACTTCAAATTGAATGAGAAGCGCTACAATCTTCTGGCTTATATAGGGTTTTCAACAATGAATTGCTCAACAGCGAATCAGAATGCTTCAGGGATAGCAATCGACTGCATAATGTTCAAGTTGACTGATAGCAGATTCAACTTAATGATAGTATTCGCCAGTCCGAAGACTGCCCAGGGCAAACCGCGAGGAGGTTCTATCATGTCTTGCCCCATGGTGGCCCTTAAGAGAGCCGATGGTTCGTTCTCGGGAGTCGTCATCCTACAGCCTACCAATTCTGCTGAGAGAGTCAAAGACTCTCTCTTTGGTAGCACTGTCGACTTCCACACTAACTGGCATGTGAGTATAGAGTGGAATGTAGCGCCATTCCGTTGGATTGGCAGCAGTTGCTGTCATCGGATTGCCAATCCGAGCAAGATTGTTGTGGACTCTGTCTTGCTCCTCTAGCCTGACGAACTCCTCAAATAAATTTCGCGGCCTTAACTGCGGTCCGCGAGGAGAGCTGACTTGACTGTTCGGCGTCTGCATGATTGAAATGAAATGAAATGAGAGGCAGTGGTTTATATACCCCTCTAACGCGACGCAACGTTCAAGTTGACTGATAGCAGATTCAACTTAATGATAGTATTCGCCAGTCCGAAGACTGCCCAGGGCAAACCGCGTGGAGGTTCTATCATGTCTTGCCCCTAGGTGGCCCTTAAGAGAGCCGATGGTTCGTTCTCGGGAGTAAATTGATGGGGTGGTGAAGGCGGGCAAAGATCTGCAATGAAAATGATATGTATTAGAATAGGATATACTATCTTATTTACTTTTTCACTTACCAAGTTAGTCATCCTTAGGTAGTCTCGCGCGTTTCCGAATCGAAAATTTGTGTAGATGGCCGCGCATTCGTAAGCTTGCATGGAGACACTTCTTGCTCGGATGACCGTTGTAGCAAATAATTGATTCGTCCAGATTTTTATTTACCAATACTTCGCCGGCCAAATGATTGTCCCGAATAGGGATGTGAAATTCAAACAAACGATCCTCATTCACACGTTCCCACTCATCCCTCATGCGCTCCAACTTCTCACACGCCTGCCTCTCATCACCCCGCCGAGCCACAGTCCTCTCCAACTCAACATTCCTCGCTCTCAACACACTCATCTCCTTCATCATCTCCTCAAACTTCGCCTCTGCATCTCTCATTCTTCTCTCCGCAGCACTCGCCCTCTTCTCACACGCATCATTCTTCTCTTCCAACTCTCGCGTCTTATTCTTCAAATCAGTCACACAACGCCTCATTCTAATGTTTTCATCCGCCACCTCCTTCGACTTCAAATCCTTCTTTTTCAACTCATCCAACTCCTTCACAACTTCATCCTTCACTTTCTTCAAACTCTCAAACTTATTCACTAACAACTCATGCGCCATCTGCTGCGAAACATGTCTCTTCTCTTCATCCTTCAACCACCTCGCCGACTGCATACGAATCCCACCACTCTTCACTTTTGGGGAAGATGAGCTCTTCGGGGGGTCGGTGATGACGATGTTGGACACCTCCGATGACGAAGAGCTCAACTTCCTCACACGCTTCCTCACACGCTCCCTATCTAAATCCACATCATCCTCATCATCACTCTCAAGCACTCTCTTCCGCTGCTCAATCTCACCCTCCAACGACGCAACCGCTCTCGCCAACTCATCATTCTCAACAACATTCTCAACAACATTCTCAACAACATTCGCAACATTCGCCAACATTCGCTCCCTCTCTTCCACAATCAACTGCGTAAATCTCAAATCAGTCACTAAACCACCACTACAGTCAGCATGCACTCTGTAAAACCGCACCTCATCCTCATCACCCTTCAGCACTCTACACTTTACGCAAGCAACCCTATTCAAGACAATCATGTGGCCGGTGCCCGCCTTCTTCACATGAGCTTTGGCGTCCGCACTGCGATTAACTCGCCCACAAGAGCACATTTTGATGTGATATTTGCGATTTTTGTCGTTGGCCATGATAGATTTTATTGTGAACTGTAAGATAATGAAATTTGTATAAGTTTGGAATCATGTAGTACAGTCATATTCCTAAAGAGTGTAGTGAGTGGCACTCGATCCCGTCGACAGCCCGAAGGCCTTGTACCGATCACTAGGGAAGTGAGAGATCTTCCCCGATACCCGCTCTTTACAGCTGAAGACATCATTGTCACTGCCCCGAAGTGGTAACAGGAACGCCGAGTCAAAGGTAGTGATCAGTAGCTGGGATCTAACCCCTCAAAGCTGCCTTAGACTTAGTTAAATTTCAAATCTGATAGCATATTTGAACTCAGGATACTTGAAAACCTTAGTCTATATGTTAAAACTTTGAAAAAACTGAAAATTAAGAATTTTTAAAAAATTCCGCATTTTACTACTCATACTACTTTTAAAAAATTTTATCAGTAGTAAAGACACTATCAAACTCTATCATACAAACTTTGAAGTAGCAAGATAGCTTGCCTACTTCAAAAGATAGAGTCCTTTGCACCCGATATCGGGAGCTCAGAGCGACGACCGTCGCTTACCTCGTCTTTCGATGAAGTGATCAGACTTACGTTGTCGCGGGTTTATATATGCTCGGAAGAAAACTTAAAATGGCTCTATCTCCGAAAGTATTCATCGTAGCGACATGCGGTTTGTTGCAAACGATTTGTCTCATCATTCTTTACAATATGACACCTGAACCATTCTCATATGACCACGGGAAGTTGGTCCGCCAGCACATGTCCATGTAACATGCCACAAGTGAAAAAATTCCTAAGTGTGAGAGCTCCAGTGTGGTGAAAATTTTGAAAAATTTAAAACTTCCGAATTTCAACCTGGGACCTTAACCAAAACATTTTTCATCAAATTTCACTGACCTCCCCCCCCCTCGTTCAGAGAAATTTGATGAAAAATGTTTTGGTGACGGTCCCAGGTCGAAATTCCACACTTTGGAAAATTTTCAAAATTTTACCCATACAAAGTCACTCTGACACTTAGGATTTTTTCAGGTGAGCGAGCTCCGACCTAAAATCTTGTAACCGCTCTAACTTTTGAACGAAGACAGATAGGAACAAGCCGATTCTTTCACTGAATTTGTCTCACTCTTAGCTTTCAAACGAGCTATTGCACGAGAAAATCCGTCCACTAGAAGCCAAGATAGAAGCTAGCTGTCCAGGGGGGGGGAGGTCAGTGAAATTTGATGAAAAATGTTTTGGTGACGGTCCCAGGTCGAAATTCCACACTTTGGAAAATTTTCAAATTTTTACCCATACAAAGTCACTCTGACACTTAGGATTTTTCAGGTGAGCGAGCTCCGACCTAAAATCTTGTAACCGCTCTAACTTGTGAACGGTTGGTCCGATTGACTCGCAACAAAAAATGTTGTCGAGCAGTTTTTTCTCCTCTTTCAAACGAGTAGCTGTAAGACAAAATCCGTCCACTAGAACCAAAGTTAGAAGATTGTTGTCGGGGGGGGGGGGTCAGTGAAATTTGATGAAAAATGTTTTGGTGACGGTCCCAGGTCGAAATTCCACACTTTGGAAAATTTTCAAAATTTTACCCATACAAAGTCACTCTGACACTTAGGATTTTTCAGGTGAGCGAGCTCCGACCTAAAATCTTGTAACCGCTCTAACTTGTGAACGGCTGGTCCGATTGACTCGCAACAAAAAATGTTGTCGAGCAGTTTTTTCTCCTCTTTCAAACGAGTAGCTGTAAGACAAAATCCGTCCACTAGAACCAAAGTTAGAAGATTGTTGTCGGGGGGGGGGGGTCAGTGAAATTTGATGAAAAATGTTTTGGTGACGGTCCCAGGTCGAAATTCCACACTTTGGAAAATTTTCAAATTTTTACCCATACAAAGTCACTCTGACACTTAGGATTTTTCAGGTGAGCGAGCTCCGACCTAAAATCTTGTAACCGCTCTAACTTGTGAACGGTTGGTCCGATTGACTCGCAACAAAAAATGTTGTCGAGCAGTTTTTTCTCCTCTTTCAAACGAGTAGCTGTAAGACAAAATCCGTCCACTAGAACCAAAGTTAGAAGATTGTTGTCGGGGGGGGGGTCAGTGAAATTTGATGAAAAATGTTTTGGTGACGGTCCCAGGTCGAAATTCCACACTTTGGAAAATTTTCAAAATTTTACCCATACAAAGTCACTCTGACACTTAGGATTTTTCAGGTGAGCGAGCTCCGACCTAAAATCTTGTAACCGCTCTAACTTGTGAACGGCTGGTCCGATTGACTCGCAACAAAAAATGTTGTCGAGCAGTTTTTTCTCCTCTTTCAAACGAGTAGCTGTAAGACAAAATCCGTCCACTAGAACCAAAGTTAGAAGATTGTTGTCGGGGGGGGGGGGGTCAGTGAAATTTGATGAAAAATGTTTTGGTGACGGTCCCAGGTCGAAATTCCACACTTTGGAAAATTTTCAAAATTTTACCCATACAAAGTCACTCTGACACTTAGGATTTTTCAGGTGAGCGAGCTCCGACCTAAAATCTTGTAACCGCTCTAACTTTTGAACGAAGACAGATAGGAACAAGCCGATTCTTTCACTGAATTTGTCTCACTCTTAGCTTTCAAACGAGCTATCGCACGACAAAATCCGTCCACTGGAAGCAAGCTGTCCAGGGGGGGGGGACGTCAGCCGAAAATTTTTTCTCTCCGATTTCGCTGGAAACATCCCTCCTAACCCAAAATTTCACGTAGATTCCGAATCTGGCCTCCGTTTTCTCATCCGATGCTTCGTTTGGACGCTACACACCAAAAACATCACACACTATAGCCTCAAGACTAATCCTGGCGGTCGCCCACGTCAACCTAGACGGTCGCCCACGTCAACCAGGCGGTCGGACCAACGCACCCGAGTCTCACACTCTGTCGTTGCAGAGGGGGGGGGACGTCAGCGAACATGTTGTGAACGTGGACCCACCCGGCCGGCACACCACGACAGACCACAACCTCTGTCGTTCCAGGGGGGGGGACTCAGACACGAAGCACCACGGCGGCCGACCACGACACTCTGCCGTGCCAGAGGGGGGGGGGACGCAGCGATGGCCGCCATCTTGCGCGGTCCAGAAGTGGAGTTTTGCTTACTACTTGCGGCGACAGGATGACAAAGAAAGAAATCCTTTAAAACGTTCTGTGCGTTCATCATTTTGAAATATCGCTCCTACTGTAATCTATCAAGAGTATTATCAGTCACATATGCAACTTGCAATGTCGATTTACAGAACATACATTGCTCCAGCTTGAAATCAGAGGTCAAGAAATCTCAGAGTATTCATTTTACTTGAAAGGGCTCCCCTGTTCACTATATTTGAACAATTTTCAAAATCTTTACATGCTTTCGAATATCAGCTTCCAAAATATCATCACACTATATCACATGTGTCATTTAATGATTAATTGAAAAGTTCCAGCGACTATTCACTTATCTGAGAAATTATTGTCGGTGAAGAAGCTTTCAATGTGTTTATTCGACAAAAGCGCTAGGTTTCTTAACCGTATGAAGGAGAAATCATCCTATAATTAGATTTTTTTCTATTGAATTCTTGAGATATTCTTACAACCAGTGCACCGACCACTTTCAATTATGACTTTGTGGACCAATTTTTAATTCGAATTTTGAAAAATAATTGTTAATGACTACTGCAAATCGACACAATATACCAACCCAGGGAATAGTAGGCTATACCACATGAAACAATGCCACCATCTCACTTAATATTATCTTCATAAAAATCCTGCATTAATTTGCTGCCAACAACTTCCACAACCAACTTGGCAAATAGTTTGACTATGATACAATGTTTTAGATCGAATCTGATCTACAAACCATAGATTTTTCCATGTGCCATCATTGTACATAGGCAAGATATCAAACTTCCATTCTAGTGTACTAGTGTATTATCCACTCCTATGCCGGGATCTGTTTACTCGTATTCCTGCAAATCAAGAATATCTTGGTTAATTAATGTCAAGCAGACATGGTTTAAAACGGTTATATCATGGCTAAATCTAGCTCATAGCAGGCCTCACTTTTGTCAATTGCCCTTGATGAGACCTACTAAACTAGATTGATAAGGTCAGGCACGAACCGCTGGTCGAAATGATGGAGACACTGTATATCGACGGGAAGGACATCGAATTGATCAAGAATCTCTACTGGGACCAGCAGGCAGCAGTGAGGATAGATGGCGCATTGAGTGAGTATGTGAACATCGAACGCGGAGTGAGGCAACGGTGTATTATGTCACCAGATCTGTTCTCTTCGACTCTTGAAGTGCTACGTTTGGTCGGTTCTCCTATATGGCTGTGAGTGCTGGACAATCAGTCAAACGATGCAGGATCACCTGGAGGCGACGGAAATGTGGTCTCTGCGAAGAATAATGCGCATACCCTGGACGAAGAAGGTGCGGAACGACACAGTGCTGCAGCGGGGTGGAACAACGAGACAATTGATGCGACCATCGTCACAAGGCAGGTTCGATTTCTCGGCCACGTGCTCCGTAAGAAGCAACTGGAATATCTGGTGCTTACCGGGAAGGTAGAGGGGCGAAGATCTCGTGGTCGACAGCGTATGACCCATCTTAGATGGCTGTCACGTGTCACGGACAGAACGGCGCTCGACATCATCTGGTAGTGTATGAAGAGACAAGAACATTTGACTGTCGCCGACGTCAGACTCTGACAGAGCACCTTTATTGATTGATAACCTTTGCATAATGGAGAGATGAAGAAATCTTTGATCGACTTTTATTGAAGTTTATGAAAGTTTGCTCTCTGAATAGACGATAATTCATGAAAAGTTAAAAAGTCTATGAATTTCTGCAGATGTGAATAGATTTGAAATTCAGATTTCTAAAATTGACTTATCAGTTTACCAATTCATTCATTAATGGATTCTCAAGCTGAAGTGACGGACGACGGTTCATGGCTATCTGGCACGGTGAGAATTCTATGTGACATTGGCGGACATGAAATGATGCATTATATACCCTCCAATGCCGGGCAATAATGCATTTCAAACTCATTTCAACCATTTCTATGACCTCCAAAGTCATCGAGAGTGAAATACAATATCATATTATGTATATCATATAATTCATGGACATCCCTGTAAATAGGCATTTATATGATTATAAAATATCATAATTAGGTTTTTAGATGTCCTTCCAGGTTTATATTTTTTTAGATAAAACAATATTTCTTAGATATTTGAGCTGTATTAACATTACAAGAAATATCTATTTTACTATAGATATCGTGAACAACGAACTGTCAATGGCACCACTTAATTTGAGGGTCCTTTGTTGATGATTGTAACATGCGAATTTTCATGGAAATGAAATGAAAATGTATTGTTCCTTTCACTCGCTTGCATGTTACTGATCGATTGATTGTCAATCACGACACTGGTGTTGTAGTTGTGAATTTCTGAAGTTCGTTTGTAGTTTCTCACGCCGGTGGTGGTGCGATGACCAGTGCGACTCATAATGAGCTGCTCATCAATGCCTTGGTCGAAAAGACGTGCAGCGCAGGTCGCTCGAAGACTGTGATTCGTCTTGTGTCCCTGAATCCCAGCTTTCATACATAGTCGACCGACTGTTTTCCCCAGAACATTATGTCCGATAGGTAAATTCTTGTACCATGCAGATTTGGGATTATTATCTACTTCTAAGAGAGAGAGAGAGAGAGAGAGAGAGAGAGAGAGAGATGCGAATAAATCTATTAATAAACTGACAGAAGAAAGAAATTCAATGTGCGAAAAACGTGATTGTTGATGAAAGAAAAAACGACGATAAAAATGACATCATGAAAACTGATTAATGGTCCATGTTGAAAAAGGAGATTAAAAATTCCGTGATAAGAACGAAATGTGGTCGGGTCGAAAGCTAACGAGCCGAGATTAAAGGAAACTCTTTCGATTTTCAAAAGAAAGTGGATTTATCGTCAAGTGTCAAAAATTTGCATAAATTAGAAACGATGAGAAATTGAAACAACAACAACTACCAACAACAACACATACGACATCTTCAGTAGCTGTTCGAAGAACTCCGGGCTCTCGCGGTGTAACTTGACTACAGAAGTAACAACTACAACTGCCTACCAGCAAACAACAACACATGCGGCAAAACATCAGCGAGCGCGATTGAAGATTGACGGTATAAGTGACACTGATATTCATGATATTTATGATATTATTTTGGTATAAGTGAGCCCGATCGAATTGAAGTGAATTCAACATTAAGAAGTGAATTGCAAGTTTAAAGTTTTTCTTTTATCGTTGAGTATCGTATTTGTATAACTATAGTCTTGAAAATTAATATTGTCAATTGTTGTGATTGGAAGTTGAATAATATTTCATGTCATTGCCATTTTAATTGAATCATTAATTATTAGAATAATTTGTTGACACTGTCTATATTGTGATTTGAACTGACAGTATTGAGGTTTTCATAGAGAAGGCGTCTCGTGCGTGCGCAGTTGTACTGTATTTCACCAGGATAGCACATGTCATGCATGCAGCAAGCATTTATATGGGAGAGTACATCTCAACAACGTATTAGACCGTGACCAGAAAAATCAGTACACGACAGTGTTTGATATCTTGGAAACAACAATAACTATATGAACAATGAATGTACATGAATATCTATGAAAGGACTCTACTTGGGATGAAATTATAGTAACATGATGATAATGAAAAATAAAATGTAGTTGTCAAATACATGAACTTGAAATAAAATAACCTGAACAAGGATTGATAACTCAACACCCCCCTTCAATCCGAAGTTTACGTATTACATCAGAAAATTTAGAAATACCAAGGGGTTTGGTTAAGAAATCAGAAATGTTGTTTTCAGACTCTACATATGAAAAAGTAATGCCAGTTAAATCACGTACAAAATGATATTTAATGTCAATGTGCTTGGATCGGCTATGCTGCTTACCATTGTTAGCTTGTAATTTCAATGCTGCTTGGTTATCACAGAAAATGTTAGTAGGTTGATCGCACACAAATCCAAGGGATTGAATGAGTTGTCGTAGATACACTGCCTCTTTCGCAGCCTCCGCCATAGCCACGTACTCCGCCTCGCAGGATGAAAGCGCAACAGACTGCTGCTTCTTCGTCTTCCAGCTCACTGGTGAAGATCCCAGGCAGAAGATAAATCCTGTTGTTGACTTCCGGTCGTCAGGATCGTTGCCCAGTCCGAGTCTGAGTAGCCACTCAAACATCCGTTCGAGGTTGAGAATATCAGCTGACTTTGACCCATCGTGCCTTTGAGATAGCGTAGTACGCGCTTGCAGGCAACCATGTGTGAGTAGCCAGGTTGGTCCAGGAATTGGGATAATCGAGATACTATCCAGCATATGTCCGGTCGCGTACCACTCGTGAGATAGATCAGACTGCCAACTGCTTGTCTGTAATTGAATTGATGTTTGCCGAATTCTTGCATATCTTCTGTGGTTGCTTTTTGTAATTTGATAGCAGGATCAGCAGGCGTCTTCACAGGTTTCGAATTCTCCATCCCGAACCGTTGAAGGATAACGTTCACGTAACGATCTTGATCCATTTGATAGCTGCCATCATCAAGTCGCTTGAAGTCTATACCGAGGAACCATCGTAGCTCTCCTCGATCGTCCATTTTGAACCGCGTATTGAGTAAGGCTTTTACTTCGATGATTTGAGACAGGTCCGGACATGCAATAATGATGTCGTCCACCCAGAAGAGTATTGTGCATTTGCCATTTTCGTCTTCCTTGGAATATACACATGGATCCACGTTGTTCTGGACGAAGCCCACCGATTCGAGGAATTCCGTGAGAGTGCAAAACCAATTCCGACCACTTTGCTTGAGTCCATATATCGACTTCTTGAGACGACAGATGAGTTTCTCACCATTCGCACCCGTTTGACCATATCCGCTAGGTTGGGCCATGTAGAGTTCTTTGTCAATAGGTGCATTGAGATAGGCTGCTTTGACATCCATCTGGTGCAGAAGTAACTTCTCGTTTGCAGCTTTTTAAAGAAGAACGCGGATAGTTGTAAATCGGGTTGTAGGACTGTAGGTTTCGTCAAACTCTGTACCGTAAGTTTGACTGTACCCTTTCGCCACGTATCGAGCCTTGTACACAGCCTTATCTTTGTCATTTCCTTGCTTGATTGTATATACCCATTTTCCTTGTATCAAATTCTTGTCCGCTGTCATCTTCACGAGCTCCCAGGTTTCATTTCTTTCGTGATTCTGCATTTCTGAATCCATTGCCGCTTTCCATTTATCTGAGTTCTCATTGTTAATTGCATCTTCGTATGTAGTAGGAAGGCTTGCAACTGCCGAATAAGCGTAATTTATTGTCGTGAAGCAATCATAGTTTAGGTACTCAGGAGGTCTTCGTTCTCTTGCCGGATACCTTCTCTCGGTGGAATCAGCTTCTTGAATTTCGCCCGTTTCATCCAACTCGTTTGTAATTGTTTGATCTTGAATCCTGGATATTTCTTCGGAAACCATCGGCTCAGGAACTTGATCAAATACGTGCACATTTCTTGAGGACACAATCTGGTTAGTCGATCGCTTCAGGATGTGAAAGGCTTGACTCCTGGGATCGATGCCAAGATAAATTCCATCGATTCCAAGACAAACCATTGAAAATAATTTGCCTCCAATTCGCGTCGTTGCCGCTGGGCCCATAACCTATTGAGGTTTTCATAGAGAAGGCGTCTCGTGCGTGCGCAGTTGTACTGTATTTCACCAGGATAGCACATGTCATGCATGCAGCAAGCATTTATATGGGAGAGTACATCTCAACAACGTATTAGACCGTGACCAGAAAAATCAGTACACGACAGTGTTTGATATCTTGGAAACAACAATAACTATATGAACAATGAATGTACATGAATATCTATGAAAGGACTCTACTTGGGATGAAATTATAGTAACATGATGATAATGAAAAATAAAATGTAGTTGTCAAATACATGAACTTGAAATAAAATAACCTGAACAAGGATTGATAACTCAACAGACAGACTGCCCTTTAATGCAGGGTTAATTTTCCTCTTTCCAAACCGATTGTTTTTCGTGTGTACAACAATTAAGTTAATCTCCAATTTTTGTGCTTATCCAATCAATAACTAAATTCAACAATTGTTTTATTTTGATTAATTATCTTGCTTGATAAATAACTAAATAACAGATTGAACAAAGATGATTGTCTTTTCATTGTTTGCTTAATTGCTAAATTAACATTGTCCGGGGCTGTAGGCGCATCAAAGTCACAATTAGCACCCTTTATTCAACAATAGAATAAAACTAGCGCTGTCGATCTATCTCTCTCTCTCTCTTATCTTTGCGTGCAGTTAACACAACGGCCGAATACTGTGATTTCAATTTTTGCACAAATAGATTTATCACAGGTCTATCGAATAAGTGGAATTGAGGTTTATCAAGGTCAATTCCAATTCCAGTAGATTTAAATATCGTCAATTCCAATTCTAATTCCAACGAAAAATGGAATTAATTCCAATTCCGACTTTTCCAACTCTGGTGACAACTTCAACTGCATGCTACTTGCAAACATGAATCGTCGTCAGCTTCTCCGTTCGATGGCAAGTGAATTCTCATAGCTTCATAAATTCTCATGGAACATTTAATCAGATGTCGTTGCCCACTATGAAGACCAACCGCATTTTCCAAGCGACATTGGCTACTGTGCAAGATCTCTGCATTAATCCTTTGTCAAGGCAATAAACTTATGTATCTTCTTCCAACTCTACATTGTCCATCACTCCAATCACGAATCATGGAGCTGCTAAAAATACATACATGACTACATAGGGCCAGCAAGAATATGTTCGCCCTACTAAAACATCCGAATGATGGTAAATAGCAAGTAATTATGAAGAGTAAGTATTGTGGCATGCTAGATGAGCTATAGCTATTATGATGCACCATTTGCTTATAAAAAGCACACTCGATGAACTAACTGAATGAAGGGCTTAATTTGGCCGTTTCCCTTTTCCAATTATATACAAAATTGTGATGAAAATTGTTTGGCGCTGTACTTAATACACCAACTTACAAAGTCAGCAAACGTCAAGCCGTTAGCAAGCTTATTCGAGCTGTGGCAGTTACGAAATCACAGGTTCCGCTGTTTTGACCAGCCTTGGTTTTTTAAAGGTAAATAGAGCAGCAGACATATTTGAATTGAAGTAGCGTTGAATTGAATAATTTTCAAAATATTGAATTGGACTACTTAACTCTCATTTCAGTCTACAAAGAAGCGATAGGCTTATTCAAAAAATGTGAAACTTCTTTGGTTAGTGTAGTTGAAGGATGTGGCTGGTTTGTCTTCCCTGAATAATTAAAGGATGGATCTGTTCTTACTATTTACGCACTATCTAGTGAAATTCAAGAAATTCTGAGATCGTGCAAGCGCTCATGGATACCGAACATAGACACTGAAAAGTTGTGAGTAATATAAGCAGCACAATGATTAGTTTGATTAAGTCAAATCATGGTTATGAAAATCTTTGATGTCGCCATGAAATACATGAATCAAATGAAAACTTATCGTTCTTGGTCAGGGAATTTATTGTACGAGGTTAAAAAACTCAAAGAAGCTTGCAATAAATCTCGAGTCAGAAGAAAGTGAAAGTATGAATTGTCATGATTCACTACAATGGAGGAGGTCCGCATTAATCAATGACTGAATACATCACGCTATCAGTTCATTCGAAGACATGCATGGTGTAATGAAAGATCACTCGAACTCAGAATCGTTTTCACTACCCGAATCGGAGTCAGAGTCGCGAGTAAAGTGTCTCAGAGAAGCTATTCGATCAGTCAACATGGATAAGGTTACCACCGAAGCCTTGCTTTCCTGAGGAAGGGGACGTTGAGGACGTTGAGAAGCTGGTCGAAGCGAGACACCGCGTTTTATGTCGTTAAGAATACTCTCCCCACGATCTCCTACACCTGCAAAAACAGTATAATAGTGCAAGAAAAATGAAACATTACAAATTGTTGGCATTTACTAGAGAATATTCGATACCATTTCTCGAAAAAAAACCCTCATCCAAATTTATCAATCCAACGGGTTTTCCGAGCTTCATTGTAGAACTACTACCATCAAGGTGAGATTACATAATTATAGGTCTGACGCTTTTATATTGTCTAAATGAAGCTGTAAACAATTATTATTGTTTTACAGTCGGCCTAACTATAAACTCATGATTTCTAAATAATCAGCATGACATAGATTGTGCTTATTTAATTGCTTCGGTGTTTCTCTCTAACATCACAGAATGTAACTGGTGTATTAAAAAATCGACTTCCATTTTCAAGTGGTATGTAGCAGCAGTAGTCGATACATTAATTTCGTTCGTGCCCACCTCTCGAAATTCGTGACCAGCCCCACCAGTTCAAAGAACTTACTGCTTCATCTACATGTATGTATGACTATAAATCGTATCATATTTGAATTGTATAATCTTCTTTCTGTTTTTTGACTCCGTAAACGCACATTATTGCATATATAGGAACTAGTCAACTGAAAGTATCTCGAAATGCCTAGAAATGCACTTTGTGTTTCGGTACAGGTAGTGCGTATATCACGTGGAAAAGTTTATAAAATCACTTCATATTAGGAACAACATTATCATCGTCACTGTCAAGGTCAACACTGATCTTTCTTTTCATGAACTTTTGAAATAGTCTGCCTGATTCCTGATTTTTCCTATCCATTAGTTTCATTTTTTCATTCAGAAGAACCTTCAGATTCGCATCCGCATCCTTCAGACTTTCCAGAGTCTCAACACATCTTTCTAATGGATCTTTTCGTTTCATCAGCTCTTTGATTTTCTGATTTCAAGGATTTTGCCAGTTTTGTGGGGCATGTCTCTTCTCGTGGGTTCGCCAACTGCTGATCGCCCAAGATGTTAAAGGACCCGAAGAGAAACGTAGGCAATTGGTCATCTTGCTGATGAGACCCGAGCATATTTGTATATACATGTACATATTTTGTCAAGTAGTTGTATATTTTTACTGTTTTACGGGGTACGCCACGATGAATCCTTTTCAAGACTGTTGGGAGCAGGCCTTCCACGCCAAAAAGCAACATTTTTAGGGTTCCCGGTTTATCTTTCGATAAAATTTGCGGTTTCTAGATTTTAAAAAAGATCGGGTTCTAAAATTTAGGTTATTCTCATAAAAAGATGGACACGAATTACAGGAGGTTCAATTTGCGTGACCAGGCTCGTTTTTCGTGTATTCGTGCCCAGTTTCGACAAATTCGTGCCCGAATCCGACCTCTGCGACAGTCTGTATGGATGCTGCAAGGAAAGATGATCTTTACTATAATCACAACAAATTTTGATAGTCCTTAGGAGGAATAATTTGGCTTTTAAGCAGATAAACCAGGAATGTTTATTTTGGGTATATTTAGCATGGATTGCTTTTCTTATCAAAATGATGATAAATGAATGACATAATCGATAATCGTTCAGCCAGTTGGTACTTATGGCAATCGATATAGAACAATGAAAACAAAATGGCCAATGCTGCTTCATCACTCAAGATAAGTTTCTGACTCTACTTCAAGCATATCTTGCGTTTCGAGTTCCTTTTCATTCTTGTAATCATCTGTCAGTTCGATTACTTCCCATTCATGTTCCGCCTAATCAACTAAAAAATCTGGAGTTCATCCACAAACTCAGGCATTACATCTCTATCTTTTAAAGTTTGCTCACTGGATCCATATACTGACACAGGACTAGCTAACTGGCTTCATTACTTCACAATCCGCAGAAAACAAATGATGCTTTGAAATTATTCGGATTTATTGGACTCGTTCTTTCTCAATGAACGAGAAAGAGGGTTTCACTTTTTCACTTAAGTGGCTTGGTGATCGAAAACCATCAGAATTAAGGGACGAAATATTCACTTATGGAGATATAACTTCGTAACCTTTACTTCTTATCTGAGCAAAAGTCGAAAAGAAATATAGAAAAAAGGGTTGAGCGATTTGTACCTGTTCATGCATCACGCTTTGGTGGTGGTATCAATCCACCCCTCCCTGCTATTGGGACGGGTCCAGGGGGCCGTCAGGTGTCGGGCAACCCACATTTTCCATGGCATGACCGTCTTATGTGCGTGTTTCCATTGTGCGGTTATGATTTACAGAGAGGACTTTATTACAGAGAGGGGTTTATGTTATTCATCATTTAAGAAGGCTGATTAGTTGGTGCGCAATTGTGGCAGTGTTCTGCGCGCACATCCTTCGAGTGTTTGTTCTGATTTGTGAACTGTTGGGGGGGATGAGTTAATGATTTTAATGCTTGGTCTGTGCGCTAGGTATTTGCCGACGTGAAGAATGTGTTTGTTTGAGTAGAGGAGTGGGGTGAGGTATACTTCCCTGTGGTGAAAATTGTAGGTTTTGTTGTCTGACAGGTGGCGGTTGTTGCGTGAGGATATGAAGAGATGACGATGTTGCATTTTGCTTTGTTTAAAAGCTGTTTTGCATATAGTGTGAGGTATTCAGCAATGGGGAAGATAAGTGTTTGGTCGTGCAGGTGCTGTATATTTGTGTCGCGTGTGGATCTTGTGACGATCCTGAGCGCTTTGCTATGCATTGCTTGTAGTTTGTCAATGTCTGTTTGTGAGTGATTGCTGACCACAATGTAGATGTGTATTGCAAGAGGGGACGTGTAATGGCCTTATAGGTAGCCACGATGGTCTCTTGCTGTTTTCCCTAATTGGTGGAGGTGAGGCATGAGAGAATGTGGAAAGTGTGTCTTGCCTTTCAACACAAAATGCTGTTAACGTGTTGTTATGTATGCTGAGTATCTAGGCTAACGCCCAGGATTCGGTTGTTGAGAGCTGCAAATGGAGTGTAGGCAATAGTGAGTGATAGGTTTGTACTGTGTTCGTGGGGATCCGGTGTGGAGAGTGAGAGTTGAGTTTTGTTGGGGTTTATGTGGAAGCTGTCTTGTTGGGTCCATGAAAGTCATATTGGGTCCATGAATTGGTGTTGAGGTAAGGTTGGAGTTTGATGAGTGGCTAGAGAACAGAAAAAATTCTGTTGACCGATTCAAACCAGCCCATTTCCCATTTCAAATTGACCTGTCAGTTGACTCATGGCAAAACAATGTCAATACACCCAATGTAAATTGCAACTTCGAAAGTTTCGGACAAGATTTTCGATAAAAAATCTCAAATGTTTTCATTTCCATAAAACGCATTCATATTCTAAGGTGGAATTATCGAAAACTAGTACTCGAAAATACAGGTAGTATCTTTATTCAATGAGCTGACGGAATTCAGAAGACTGCCATCACAGTTCTCTTTTGTTCACCCTTAACAAAATATACAATCTGTATGATGCATCAATTAAAACAAATGTGCTCACTTTCAGTTGCTGGAGGCTTCGGTGTTGGTCTCAATGTGATATGTTCCTCACGGGAAAAATTTTCAATGCCCGGTGGTGCTGAAGGAGGTGGCGGAGGTGGTGGTGGTGGTGGTGGTGGTGGTGGTGGTGGTGGTGGTGGAGGAGGTGGTGGTGGTGGTGAAGCAATTGTCGTTGGAGGTCCAGGTGGAGGCAATGGAGGAGGTGGGGAAGGATCTGTCGTTGGAGGTCCTGAAGGTGGGGGTGGAGGTGGTGGTGGTGGTGGCGGAATCACGAGGGTTTCTCCTTCCATTGGCAAGGGACACTGTTTGTTGAACAGAGGCTTGAGAGTGGCCATACCGGACTCGAACTCCTCATTGATAGTTCCGCAAGTGGCAATTGATGATTCTATCGGGATATCTTCGTCATTGATAGAAGCCAATGTGCTACGTCTTCGTCGAAGAGGTGCTGGTGGATTGTAGCGCTGTAAAGATGTAAACACCACATGACATGCAGATGATGCTGATAGGGCTTTGAACATAGCTTTCGAAGTTCACTCAATAACTGTCAATCCTAAACATCTTCTTGATGTGAAGTATAACAATGATAAAATTGCCAATTAATTCCGAGAACTATTACGTCTGCCATAAATGCTGCAAAAATATCTACTTAATTTGAATATCATGATCACATGACAGATTATGAAGCATGCTGAGGGTAGATTGTGAATTATACTGTGCAGCATATCCTTCACTACTGAAGGGTTACATGAATTCCATTCCAGCAAATTGTAGGATGCTAATGTACTCTCCAACTGTGGTAGCAATTTCGACCAAATCATTCCATTGGCAGACATTTTCATTTTCTCAACTTCTGCTCGATTTTCATGTCAATTCGCATAATGTTATCCCGTTTGACTATCCTTAACTATTGCATGCCAATATCTGCCATCATTAGTACATTAATCTACATCAAATCTAGACACGGACTTTCTAAATGTGTAAAATAACATATCAGTGCTTTATCATATACGATATATAAAATGAACTTTAGATGTTGTATAGAAAGCAACCGACTGTGCCTTGGGATGTGGTATTATATCACAACCGACTACATACATGATTACAGATTTGAAATCACTCTGATGCGTAATAGCGTTGGATTTCTATGTGCACGTGTGTACTGTAAAATTTGTGAGTGCCTATTATTGATTGGATCAATCTGAGGATATTTTCTATCACTCGTCCTCCACTTTATAAGTTTTCAAAATAATTAAGTACTTTAAGTAAAAAAAATATCATAAGAAATTTAAGTTTAAACAATGAAATCGAAAAAAATGAATTTTGCATTTAGGTGGAAGATACGGCCATAAAGCAAACAAAGCTTCAAACATGAAATTGAGCGTTGAATTCGGAATATTTTGAAAATTTGACTTGTTTGCAGTAATGGGCAAAAGACCGTTCCAGGACACCATAAAATTCAAAAAAATAGTATCTTTAAAAACGACTAAATTTATCAATTTATGTCACTATTTCAGGTTTTTAAGACCTAAATTCATGAATTTAGACCGTTCCAGGACACCATAAAATTCAAAAAATAGTATCTTTAAAAACGACATAAATTCATGAATTTGAACTCTTTTTCAGGTTTTTAAGACCTAAATACATGAATTTAGTCCATTCAAAAAGTACCATTTTTTCAAAAAATGGTATTTTTAAAAAACAACATAAATTCATGAATTTGAACCCTTTTTCAGGTTATGAAGACCTAAATTCATAAATTTGGGCGTTTTTAAAAATACCCAATTTTTCAAATTTTTCAAAATCTCAAATTTGAGAATTACAATTTTCACCCTTAAAATCATGTCCGTTCCAGGACACCGAAAATCATAAAAGTTGAGAATTTCAAGTTTGTGATTATGATCATTTTCTTGCTCAAATCATGACCGTTCCAGGACACCGTAAAAATCAGAAAAGTTAAGAATCTCAAATTTGAGAATTACAATTTTACACCCCCAAAATCATGACCGTTCCAGGACACCGAAAATCATAAAAGTTGAGAATTTCAAATTCATGAGTTTAGACGTTTTTCAGGTTTTTAAAATATATCATGTGTCTAATAATATTTGAAGGAATTGGCATATTCTTAACAATAAGTTAGGAGTATTTACAATTGTCATTTCATCTGGCGTTCTTACAATTTATCTACTGCTTTGCACTCAGATGAACACTCAATTGTAGAGAACATCTGCTTCTCGCATTTATGAAGAAAAGGCATTTCAGTGTAAAGAGCTGTGACTTCCCACTCAAACATTTGAAAGGAAACAATGTATGAAAGAACAAACAGCTGCTACACCCACTTAGACATTTGTAAGACGTGGAATATATAACCAGCAAATCCTACTCCGGCTGCAATGCCGTGAAACAATACACAACAACGATAATCGATATGGCTATTTCAAACAATTGTGCTGAAGACTTATTTAATTTAACAGTGTTTCTTGTCAGTGAAGGTTGTGTCAAAACGCTCTCGTCATATATTTCTCAAAATGAGACAAGATCAATTTGAAGATAGAAGAAAACAATCGTTGCCAGGGAGGATGAAAAAATTACGAGAGGAATTCAAGAGGAATATATTTTGAGAGGCATGAAATTTACAGATTCTTTGAGTGATTTCATAGAGCCAAATGGTGGAGAGAATAATACAATTGTAAACTTACACAAATTCTTGTTGCATGAAAAAAGAAACAATTCACTCAGTGTTATGTGTAAAATTTTTATCGGTAAGCACATCAACTATCTTCTATCTCTTTGTGATAATGACAAGACATATTTTTATAGTGATCAATTACCGAAGTTTCATTTGCAATGAGATTAGGTAAATTAGCAGACAATTTTCCTATGCTTTGTAGGGTGTCTGTTTCTATTGTACTTTTAAAGTCACGACCTAACGTTATCGGAAGATTGACTTCATTGTGTAAAGCAATTATGTGTCATTCCAAATGATTCCATTCTTCTCCCAAACAATGGTGCGTCATTTAGCGACAATACCGCGCTGACATATTCAATGGAATTTGGATGTTAAACTCCGCTATTGTTATTGCGATACGGCCGCACGACACTTTATTTTCAATGTTTTGTCCTATGCTATTTCATTATATTCTCTTGAATAATGGCGCGCCATTCAGCTAAAATACTGCGCCATTCAACTAATCAAATCAACGCGTTAACATTAGACGCACTGTGAAGAAAATTTATCATTCTTGAAACCCCTCTGTTTTATATGCAATGTAAATACAATAGAGTGTTTCAACCAATTAAAACGTGTCCACCCGTGGACAGAAATCCCATTGTTTAGAAAACTTGTATCTGTCTGTTTTATATGCAATGTTATTTCCTGATGTAACCAAATTGAATGTATGCAAAGTGGATGTAACCAAATTGAAATATCAATGTGTTGTTTTTAATTTTACATTTACGGGAATATAATAGAAACATTTTGTCTTCTATAAAAATGAGAATGAAAATGATATCTACGAAATTCTATTTAAATCGAAATTCAAAATATCTATTCAAAATATTTCTTTAAAAATGGAAGAAACAAAAGTGGATGATACAAAAGTGGAAGAAACCGCAAGAATATATCCTTCGTTATCATATGAACGTAGTTCTACTTTAATGGACATTGAAAAAATGAATAAAGAAAAACACAAAGATAGAGTACGTTATATGAAAGATAAGGAATCTCAATTATTATTAAGATTAGAGCATTATAAAAAATTAAGAAAGAGATGGACGATAGCTAAGAATGTGACACAAGGCGTTGGAGCATGTTTAACAATAAGTTTAGGCGCTCTCACTATTGTTATATCTTCTGGTGTTTTAGTAATTCCAGTAGTTGCTACTGCTTTAACAGGTACGGGTGTTTTTGCAACTTCACTTGTTACAATGTTAGATAAATCTTTAATAACTAAGAAACGAAAATCATTAAAAACTAAGCATTTACATATTAAAGAAGTCTATGATAAGCTACATTACTACTTTCAAAGAGTATGTGATGATAATGTTATTACGTTAGATGAGATTGAAAAATTTGATCAAATAGCCAATAAAGCTAATAAAACGCCATTTCATTTAAAGTCCGAAAAAGTTCATGACAAGAATAAACAGGATGGCAAAATTTCTAGTGATGGCAAAATTTCTAATGAAGAAAATGACAAAATTTTTTTAGAAGAGCTAAAAACTTTAAGCGAAAATTTAAGCAAAACTTTATTAAACAAAACTTAAAGCGAAAAGATGACAGACAACAAAGCAATAAAAAAATAATTTGTTCAGTAAAATGTTTTTGCTGTATTCCAATGTTACCACAAAATTCAAATATTATATTTTAAAAATGGATAAAATTAGAGCTGATAATTTTAAAAGAATAAAACAATTAGAAGAGTTAATAAAACAAAGAAATATTATGAAAGAAAATCATCTTCAACATAGAATGATAAAAGCTGGTATTCAATCTGATATGTTTGAAAAAATGCAGCAAACCGAGCAAGTAAAAACTGATTTTGAAAAAACTATGAAACCATTTAAAACTCTTGAAAAAGAACTTACAAATAATGATAAACAAATTGATATAACAGATCCAGAGCACAAAACTATATTAGATGACTATGGATTACTAGAATCAAACATTAATAAGAAATTACCAAAATCTATGCAATTTGAACATTCTATCTCATTTATAGATGGAAAAACAATACCTAGATTTTATCTCGGGCAAAAAGAAATATTTCCACAACCTTTTCGAGGTTTAATTTTTTCACCAGATAAATCTCCTTTTAATATAGATAGAAATTTTGTTAATCTTTTAAGAGGAGCAGATTTAAATAATTATGCTGTAGAAGATCTCATAAAATATAAAGCTATGTTAGATAGAGTTGGTGCAGTAAAATCTCTAAGACGTTATAAACAATTAGAAAATTTATTATCAACGGGAGTTAAAGTAGGAAAAGGTTTATCTGAAAAACAGAAAACAGAAACAACTGTATTCTTACCAGATGATCCACAAGAATTACTAAATAGATTAAATATTTTAATATCGGCAATAAAAGAAGGACATAATTCTAGTTTCAATGAAATTCATGCTATATTAAAAAGACTGTTAGAAAAGAAGATTCTAAATGAAGAGGATTATAAAAGTGTAGCTGAAATATGTTGTTTCTAATTTTTATCTATAATATTTATTTAAATTTTTTAGTTAAAAAATGTCTTCGAGAGAATTATCATCAGCAGATTTAGACAAAATTAATAATCATTTAGAAAATTTGACAGAGATTTTGGGTTCATCAAAATTTAGTACGACGTTAAAAATTATAACAACTACTTCATCACACACTTGTAATTTAGAACCCATTCTACATTTAGAACAAAATAAAAATTATCAAATTGCATCAAAGATGTGAATGACCAATTTAGATATTCTACTGATAAAGGCAAAACGTGGAAAATACTAACTTTTCTTCCTGGTTCTTACGAAGTTGAATCAATATCAAATGAAATTAAGAGAAATTTAGGTATACCATTTAAAGATAAGAAACAATTACATTTTGCAGTTGAACCGGCAGTTAATAAATTTTCTCTTACTTTAGACGAAAATCATCAAGTTGATTTTAATCATGATAGATCATTGTCAAAGCTATTAGGATTTAATAAACAAACCTATAGTCAAGGTTATCATTTAGGTGAGAAGATTCCAAAAATAACTGAAATAAATTCAATTGTTGTACATTGTGACATTATTGAAGGAGGATATATAAATGGTAAATTATCAAATTTAATATTCAGTTTTCCAGCTTTTACTGTACCCATTGGTTATAGACTAAATGTAATTCCACAAACATTAATATATTTACCTATTACAAGAAAAACTATTAACAACATTAACATTAGAATCACTGATGAAAAAGGACAAGAAATAAATTTTGGAGGTGAAGAGATTATGATAGATCTTTTGGTTCGGGAGGTATAAACCCCCGTTCGGGAGGTATAAACTCCTACGCGAAGCTAGAGAAGTTTAATTTTCTTCTTCTTTAAAAATAAAAATAAAATTACAAATAAAAATTTTTAATTAAAAAATGAGTGAAGTACTACCATTAAATAAAAAAAACTTAAATTTAATCATCATCCAAATTTATCTAATAAAGTTTTGTCAGTTATTTGTGGAAGATCAGGATGTGGGAAAACATATTTATTATTTAAAATTTTAACGACTCCAAATTTTTTGGATTATAACAATCTTATAATTTATACAACAACAGCAGAACCCGTCTATCAATTTTTAAAATATGGATTTGAAAATAATCTTAAAAAAACAGCAATTGCTTCATTATTCAAAGAATATGAAAAATCTGAAGATGAAGAAGAAATAAGTTCGTGGTGTGAAGAAGCAGCAAAAAATAATCAGTTAGTTGAAACCAATAAAAATAAGCATATAAAGATACAATTAATAGATGATAGTGGTAATATGCAAGATCCTAGTAAACTAGATAAAACAATGAAACATTGTGTAATTTTTGATGATTGTGTTAATGATAGAAATCAGTCAGTTCAGAGAAATTATTTCACAAGAGGTAGACATAACAACTGTAGTGTATTTTATTTAACACAAAGTATGTATTCATTAGACGGAAGTGTTATTAGAAAGAATGCAAATATATTTATACTATTTGAAATAAATGCAAGAAACTTAAGTGATTTGTTAAGAGATTTATGCGTAAGAAATAAAGATGAATTTAAACAATCGTGTAACAATGCTTGGTCAAAAGATTATGGCTTCATTACAATTAATATTGATAAAAAAATACATGATAGAGTTATAGAAAATATTTTCGCGGAGTGATAAAAATATACAAATATAGTGTTATAATATTTTTTTTATTTTATATATATATCAAATTTGTCTATCTTAGAAATTAGAAAATTAAAAAGGTAAAGTAGTTATTCCATCAGGTAAAATTTTTCTTTTATCATCAAATGGATCTAATGCTAATTTATGTTCTTCTTTTAAATACATTTTATGTTTCTTTGAATTAAGTCTATAATTACATGCTGTTTTTATTTCATTATTAAATAATGCATTTTTATAATCTTGAAATGTTATTTGATTAGCCACTGATGCCTTTGAAATTCCTTTTAATGTTTTATGTGTTTTAATATTATTAGTTGTATTATAACAGTAACATTTAGATTTTAAAAATATAGCTTCTGTTATGAAATCTTCATTTCCTTCTAATTCATCTTTTACTTTACATAAATCAGAAGGATGAATGATATCTTTTATTTTATTAATTTCTTCATCAAGTGAAGAATTATACGGTATTGTTAATTCTAAGAAAACAGAATCGGTATCTGTAAAGTGTAATTTATAGTTTTTGCCATAAGCAGGTGCTAAATAATCATATATAAATTTATACATAAATAGTTTAGCTAATTCTAATATAGCGAATCCAATGAAATTAAACTTATCATGTTTTACGCTAATTCGACGTAAGTGTACAGCACATAGTTCATCACTAAATCTAGTAGTTCTTTTATATGTAGGTTTCCTTGTTAAATTTTGAAACCTATCTTTATCATAAACTATTTCAATATTTTGTCTATTACGCACATTTTCTAAAGTCTTACCATAAAATGCATTATTCATTAATTTGAAGAACACGTTTCCAAAATCATCTTTATTTCTTTTAGCTATTTTACGTTTTTCAATATTGAACTCTATATAATCTTTTAACCACCTAGATTTTTGATAAAATAGTTTTCGATGTATTTTGGTGAGAATCATTCCATGTTCTAAATACCAATCTAGCTTTCTTCCTTCAACAACATACTTTCCTTTATTACTTTGTGTTAACATAAGTTTTTTTGTTGGTCTGTATTTCTTAGGAATTAAAGATTTTTGATAATCTGAAAATCTTCTATATTGGGAATTTTGTTTTCGGGACAGAAAGGAAAATATTTTGTTTTATCTTTTATTTCATCAGGATATACTAAATCAACTTCATATATATAACCATGATTATAATCTCCATCATATGTTTTTTGATAATCTAGAATATTACACCATGACATTTCACCTGCTGGTAATTCTTGTATCATGCAAGAAGAATATAAGCTATTAAAATCATAATATAACAAATAGTTTTCTCTCATGATTTCATCAACTGCTGCTTGACTATCTTCATTTGATATAAGTCCTTCTATATTTTGATTAAACAATTTTATAAACTGATCACTTTCTTCTGGAGATAAAGGTTTCATTATTCCATAATCAACAGGATTTACTTTTTTATTGTAACACTGTACATAACGATTACCTAAAACTGATGAAACTCCACCTCTAATTCCAGATTCAAAAAATAATAATTTATCATATGTATTTTCTTTATGATGTTTAAGTTTAACATTTGTATGTTTTAATCCTGCTAACCCTGTTAAACCTGGTGTAGAATAACAATAACATGGATCTATTCCGTAATATTCTAAACACATATCACGAAAGTTTTCAAAAAGATCAGCTAGTATTAATACATCTATCTGAAGATATTTCATTGTATAATCATACATTGTTCTACAATTTAACTCTCTCCAATTTTTTCAGCTTCTGCATAATCTTCGTCAGATAATTGTGATTGTTTTAATGTTGATTTAAATTTATTTATTGGAGGAAGTTGTTTTTCTTCCATAATTTTATTCACAGAATTAAAATCAGTCTTCGACTGTGAACCACAGGTTTTATCTCCAGTTATATCAGTCTTCGACTGTGAGCCGCAGGCTATATATTCATACGGAAATATGCCTTTTAAAGGTTTTGAATTATATTTATTTAATATTTTACATTGTTCAGATTTCAAAGTTTTTCCAATAACATCTAATGAATAAGGAGTAAAAAATCTAAATGCATCTAAAATTCTAATACAACCTAATTGCATTGAAAAATATTCTTCTTCAGTTTTACATAGTACATTTAGTTGTTGTAGTTGCAATTTTTCAGATGAAAATAAATCTTTCATTACTAGATGGAAATTATATTTAGAACCATTGTAGAAATATAGAGGAACAAAGTTATATTTAAATTTATTAGCATTAAGATTACAAGAATTATGTGCTGCACCTCTATATAATCCATTTAGATGATCATGATCTTTTACCTTATCAAGATATCTACCTTTGCCATTTTTATAATTTTTTGCAAATTCTTTTCCACAGTAATAACATTTTGTTTCATTAATAAAATTTAATTTTTCTTTTTCTGTTAATGGAAGCATTGGTATATTTGTTTCAAGCAATTGTGAAAAATAATTTTGTAATTCTTCTACTTTCTTTGTAAACATTTCTGAACTATCTTCACCATAGTATTGAAAATATTCTGATTTAAATAATTCAGGATAATTTGAATGAATGTACATTCCCCAACATAATGGTTTTTGTTCAAATAAATGTTTTTCTTTACTTTATTCAGATACACTTTTTTCATATTTATAAACCGAAGGTTCTAGGGCTTGGCCCGTACAATTATCAGAATCGGGTGAATCCCTGGAAGACATCTCCGATGTCCCGTGATTTTGTGTGATATTAACATTATATGCTTCAAAATCACAATAAATAGTAAAGGGTACTTTATTTTTCAAATAATGTCTATTATATATTAAATAATCATCTTTAGGAAAAGTATTTTCAACTGCTTCATTTTGTTGACAATTCTCCAAATGTCTATTCATTTCTTCTTTAGTTCTAAAGCTCGTCATACATTGAAGACAAGGAAAATTTGTATTATCTGAAGTTTTTGTAAATATAAAACATCTTTACACAATATAAAATGACCCTGATAATATAATATATTCGCTTGTGCTGGTTGTTTTGACTGTTATAATTTTTCAAATTTATCTTGATATATTTCATGTGTTAAGTCGATATATCTTTGTAAATCTTTTTCAGTCTGTTGATAATTTTGATTTAATATTTGTAACTGATAACTATATTCTTTATCATATTGTTCTTTATATTGTTGTAGACATTTTTTTAAAGATTCATTTATTTTTTGATTGGTTTCATTTTCTTCATTATTTAATTCTTTATTGTCTTCATTTAATTTTTTAATCGTTTCTATCTTATCTTGATATTTATGGCCATATTCTTGTACTAATATTTTTGTTTGTTGTTGATAATCTGTTTTACATTTTTGTAAACTTTCATTTAAATTTAGTAATTTTTCTTGATATTCTAAAGATAAAGATAAATAATCGGTATCATAATCATAATTATAATTACGTCCTTTATAATTATTATGATTAATCATTATTGGTGATAATGTTTTAACAATTTGAAATTTTTCAGTACATATTATATTTCCTTGGTAAAAAATATTATGATGCATGTAATTTCCTCTATCATTATATACTATTTCTGATTGACATAAATTTTTATTATTCAAATAAAATTTTTTTGAATCTGAGTAAAGTGGAGTAATTTTACCAATAGAAACATAATTTACATTTAATTCAAAAACATTTACTTCTATTAAATTTTTATTCTTTTTATGAAACTTTATTAACCTATTATAATCATATGGAAATTCATCTAAGCCATCAGAGAGATCAAATTCATTTATGTATTCTTCTTTATTATAATGACTTAGTCTTTCTTTATGATATTCTGCAGGATGTAAATGTGCTATAATACTCCACAGAAAACAATAATCATCTTCATTTTTTATGTTGATTATTTGTGGTGAACTAAAAGGTAAAGGAACATAACTACCACCAGTATTATTTTTATATTTATCAATTACTATTTTCTTAGATAGTATTTTAACAAATCTCCAACAAGATTCACGTAACTGGGCTTCAATTATACAATTTTCTAATTTAAGTATCATCGATTCAAATATGGGTTGTATATCATTTACATTATGAATTTCTTGTGAATTTGTAAAATGTCCTTGTATTATTTCTTCAGGAATTCCATCAGGTCCATTTTTTGTATAAAGTACTTCTACATTCATATAACATTTGAAAGATTTTCTAAATATATTATAAAAGTTTGTTAATACATTATAAAAAGTTTCATCGGTTTCATTATGTTCAACAGATTCATTAAATAAATATTTTATATCTGTTATGGGCGAAGCCCTAGAACCTTCGGTTCGTTCGGCTTCATCGGTTCGTTCAGCTTCATCTGTTTTTTTAATTTCGTTTAATTCATCTATTTCGTTAAATTCATCAGTATCGCTAAATAAATATCTTCCATCTGGTACATGTTCATCTTCACTATTAAAAACTTTTTTATATTTCGAATGTGAATAATCATCAAACATTTTTTTAACTTTTATATCAGTAGGCAATGTTTCTAGATAGTTTTAATAACTATTTAATTTTAATATATTTCCTTCATCAACTCGATCTACATTTTGTAAATGCAGTTTACTATTTAAATGAGATTGATAACTTCTTTTTGTTTGCAACTTTTTTTTACATAAGTTACAATAAAACTTGGTATTTTCCATTTTTTTATTTTTTAAAGAAAAAATTGTGTTTTAATTTTAGATATGAACATTCTAATATCAAGGACTTGAGAGTTATTTTATATTATTATATATTTCACGTTCCTAAGTTATTTTATTTTCTTTATCATATTAAGTTTTATCATATAATGTTTTATCAAAAGATAATTTAAATTTATTTTCACTAACTATTGATTCTTCATCATCATCAATTGATTCTTCATCATCATCATAAATTGATTCTTCAACATCATAAATTACACTTTTTGGTATAGGATGCCATTCCCTGATAGGATACCATTCTCCTATTGGAATATCTAACTCTAAATTACATTTTTTATCTGATAATAATATAATAGAGAAAAATATTGGTCTTTGATCTCTTTTGGAAAATTTAATAACACCACCATAATCTGAATCACTTTTAGTTTTTATTAAAGATGATAAAATTTTAAATTGATTAGATGTAAATCCTAATTTAAATTTTGTAGACCCGACACATAGTTGTCTAACAGTATCTTCAACTATACCATCATTATTATTTTCAATTGTAAGAAAATGAAATTTAGATAAATTTTGATTATATGTAGTATTAATATCATGTACATCAGTATGAGATATAAATTTTTCTTCACTTAAATTTTTTAATTACTAATATTTTTATAATCTTTTTTACCATTTACACCTTTTTCAGGTGTTTCAGAATCATCATTATTATCATCATCTATATTATTATAATTATTATAAGATTCTTTAAGATCGGGCAAAGCCCTAGAACCTTCAGTTCGTTTATTATGATTATGGTCATTGTTAATAGTATAAGGTGTTGTCCACATATAAATTTTCTCTTGTTGAGCTAAACCATTTATATAAGATTTTAACAAATTAATATTTAAGTTTGAATATAATCCTATATATGTATCATAATCATATCTTTGCGGCATTTCTAATGTTTCTTGTTTATAAATTGTATCTCTATAATAAACTTGGCATAATAATTCTTCATTATGTTTTTTACTCTCTATATGATTGTTATATTGATTTTGTTCATCAACAAATAATCTAATTTTTTCTTTGGAAAAAGATTTTAATTTTTTAACTAATTCTTTAATATTGATATAATTAATAATTTTATTTTCTATCCAATCAGTATTACTAATTGGTAACATTGCTCTAATAAAACCGAAAACATTATTATGACCTATTATAACCATATTTTCTTTGTTCAGTTCAACATAAGCTACGTCATTGTATTTGCTTACAATATCCATAAATTTAATAAACGTATCTCCTGGAAAAATACAATAGTTAGTTTCTATAGAAGGTAAACCTTTAGTCTGTTCTCTAAATATTTCTGCTTGTAATTCAAATAAAATATTTACATCTATACATGGATTATTATTATTATCAAAACATTTATTTTCAAATCCCGTTGATCTCGTCGAATAAGAACAGGATGATGCGGACGAATATAATTTTTTTAAATTTTCTTTTTCCATTTTTTTATTTTTATTAGAAAAAATTTTATTTTTTTATTTTTATTAGAAAAAATTTTATTTTTTTATTTTTATTAGAAAAAATTTTATTTTTTTATTTTTATTAGAAAAAATTTTATTTTTTTATTGTTTTAAAAATGATGATACCAAATGTTGGTGGAGGTGCATATATCCCGAATAATCGTGAATTAGAAATAGAGATAGAAAATTATATCATGAAAACTGGAGACGTTTTATCTGGTCCATTGCATCTTTCTATTCTTCCGCAACAAAATACAGAGTTGACAAATAAACAATATGTTGATACACAAATCAATGACTTAAAAGAAAAATATATAAACGATGTTTTGGTTCCATTGATGAATGAATTAAAATTGCTTAAACTTAATGACAAATCATTAAACGAAAAATTATTAAAACTTGATAAAAAGGATAGAGAGCTAGAAGCAGATATAGCAAAACTTTTTAAAAAGATTTCTGAACAATCAAAAATTTTAATATTACTTTCTATAAAGTTAAAATCTGCAGTCATTAAAAATAAACATCAGATACAACTATTGAAAGAACAATTAGAAGATGAAATAGAAAAACTTCCTGAAAGAATTAAAAAAAATTTAAAGCAGTTACAAACTACATTCCAAAAAAGTGTTGATCAATTGAGTTCTAAAATTACTCAACAAATGAAAAAGATGAATAGAATAATAAATGAAGTAAACTCGCTTAATCAAAAAGTTGATAAAATGAAAACTCTTAAAATCAATTTAGAAAATGAATTAAAGAAAAATTTACAGGAAAACTCTAAAGAAAATAAAGAACAGTTAGATGCTGTTAAAAGACAATTAGATGTTCTTAAAATTAAGTTAAATGCTCTTAAAACGGCGTTGAAGATGAATCAGGAGAAAATGCAAGTTAATAGAAAAGAAATTAAAGTACATCACAAGCTACTTGACGCAATAGATAAAGTGCAAAAGAAAATTAATAAAGTTATCACGAAGTTGTTGGACATTCACAAACGTAAATCTTAATCGGAGCGAAGCTCCTCGAGGCTTCAGCCGATCGGACCAAAGGTCCTCAGGTTACTAACCTATCGTAAATATTTTTCCCAAAAGACAAATTTAATCCTAAAAAATGCCTATAATTTATAAACACAATCTTAAACATTTTGCTTCAAATCAAAAAATTGCTCATGAACCACGTATGAATCCTGTTTATCATTATGATAATAGAGAAACAGTCGGAACACAAAAGTTCCTAGGCATCTGCTGCAAAAGGAGCAGCTGCTATAGGTAGTACAGCTAGTGCAATATCAAATGCTGTCAAGTCTCAAAACGAATTAAAACAACTAGAAGCTATTCATAAACTTAGGAATGATTCTGAAGAACTAAAAAATTTTAAAAAACTTTCAGAGGAAACAAAAAATAAAATTGCTAACATAGCTGTTGGGGAAACCTTGAGGAGCGGAGCTCCGTCTGATAGTAAACATAAGAAGAAATCAGGCGTAGCCATAAAACGTTCAATTGAAGAAATAAGAGGTAATGGCGTGAGCAGCAACCTTCGGTCTAACCAGCAAAGCTGTAGCGGAGCTGGTCTAGCAAAATTCTAAAATATATTTTAGTAAAATTTTTTTAGTAAAATTTTTTTAGCAAAATTTTTTTAGTAAAATTATTTTAGTAAAATTTTTTTAGTAAAATTTTTTTAGTAAAATTTTTTTAGTAAAATTTTTTCTGTCTGAGAAAAACAAAAAGTCAAATTATTTTTTATAAAAATGTCTTCGCTTATCGAAAATAAATTTAGATTAGACGATCCTCCGTTCGTCAGTTATAATCAAAAAAAGAATGACTATATAAGAATTGCTATGAATCCCGGATCTTCTAGTAGAGTAAATACTGGAGGTGATTTAATTTTTGAAGTTGATAATCAGCAGAGTTATTTATATTTACCTGATTCCTTTTTACACTGTGAATATTCTTTATATAGTGATGCTAATTTTACAACACCATTACCAGAAACCGATAATATTGCATTAGAGAATAATTTCTTTCCCAGATTATTTACACAAATGCGTTTAGATGTTGCAACTCAAAATATAGAAACAATAAGTGATTCTCCAGGTGTAATTGATACAATGCTTAGATTTGTAACAATTGGTGAAAATAATAAAAAGTATGAAATCGAAGGTTGGTTTCCTGATACTAATGATGGTATAATTGTTGATGATTTAACTCACGCTGGAACAGATGCCGCAGGAATTGCGAAAGATGTAGAAAATATTGCAAAACATTTAAATAAAACAAACAATACTGCATATAAAGAAAGACGTGAATTTAACAAAAAAAGTAAGCAAACAGTAAATTGGTCATTGTCTCCATTATTCGGATATTTAGATTATGATAAAATATCATATCAATTAAAATTTAAATTAATAATTCATCGTACAGCAAATAATGAATTAATCTTTTTTGGTAAGACTGGAAAAAAAGCATATTTAAAAATTGATAGACTTGAATGGTGGATTAAGCATATTACTCCTAGTTTAGAGATTGAAACAGCTATTGCAAAAAGATTAAATACTAGCAAACCAATTCCAGTTAATTTTCTAAAGCGTACTGCTAGTTCAGTAACTTTTTCCGAACAAAGATTTAACTGGCATTTTACTAGAACTGCGAATACTCCAAGATATTTATTACTAACATTTCAAAGAAATAATTCTCCAAGTTTTGATAAGAACAATAATCTCTTCCATATTAATACAATTCGAAGTTTACAAGTTTCATTAAATCAAACCCGATATCCAATTGATCCATTAAGATTCGATGATACCAATAATCAATTTATGGAAGGATATGATTCTTATCGAAATCTTTGTATAGAATTTGGAGTTGAACCACAATTAACTCCTGGAGATTGGAGACATTTATATCCTGTTTTCTGTTTCGATTTAAGTGCACAATCTGAAGATATTATCAAGACTGGTTGTGATGTAACAATTAATATTGAAAAGAAAGATTCCACAACTTCATTGATGGCTTATGGTTTATTGCTAGAAGATGTAAAATATTCTATTGAAATTCTTAATGGAACGATGGCAAGGATAAGTTAATTAAAATTTTTGATAACTTAAAATTTTGACAACTAGAATAGATTAAAAATTTTCGTAACTTAAAATTTTTTTATTAAAAATGTCGCAAGCGAAAAGTAATAATAATAAAACTGTTGAATTAAAATTACGTAATATTGTTGACAAAAATACCCCTAAAACTATTACGATTAACAAAAAAAAGTATTACATAAGTAAACCAATGATAGAGAATATTCAATTACAAGAAGAAAGGAATGGCGGGATTCTCCCATTAATTCCACTAATAATAGGTGGCATAGCTGCAGCAGGAAGTGTTGCAGGTGGGACAGCTGGTATTGTCCAAGCAGTAAATAAAAATATATCAGAGAAGGCAGCATTAGAGGAACAAAAACGTCATAATAGAGAGTTAGAGTAAGTTGCTAGAGGAGAAGGAATAGTAGATAATTTTATTACTAAATTAAAATTAGTTGATGAAGGAAAACGAGTTCTTAAAAATATTCTCCACAATGTTGATGATTTAATTGAAATTAAGGAAACTAAAGATGGTTCTGGCATATATCTTAAGTCCTAGTATGATTCGGTAATAACCTCAGAACCTTTGGTTCTATTAGGTAAAACATTTATTTTATCTTTTAAAATGAATTCTACAAATTCCGAAAATTTAATTAAATTAAAAATTGCTAATTTAGATTTATTAAATTATCTATTAAACAAAAATAAAAATTCAAACTGTCAGCATATTGGAGGTGACATACAAAAAGCATTAGAAAACTTTCCTGGATTTATTTGGAGTAAATAGTCGAAAGAAAAACATCTTCCTGGTCATTCATATACTGGTCCAGGAACTCGATTAGATATAAGACTAGATGAGAATAATAATCCAAAAACAGGTGAAGAACCAATAAATAGAGTAGATGCCGCAGCTTACAGGATGATTTAGCTTATCGAAATCATGATCTAAGTTCTCGTCATGCAGCTGATAAGAAGATGATTCAAGAATTAGATAGTATTCAAAATCCTACATTTAGAGAAAGAATTGAAAGAATGTTTGTTAAGAAAGCTTTACAAGCTACAATATTATTCGGTCAGGGTTTAAATGAAACGACAGCAAAGCTCTCTGAGAGCAACGCTCGAACCTATGCGTCCGAAATCCACAAAGAATATAGAAAGCCTAAATATTTATTGAAAGTAAAAGTATTTAATAAAGATGATATTTGGAGTGCTGATCTTATTCATATGCCGAATGAAAGGGACTACAAATACGCATTGACCGTTATAGATTTATATACACGATACGCTTGGGTAAAGCCTTTAAAAAATAAAAGTGGTCTATCAGTTAAATATGCGTTTGAAGAAATCTTTAAAGAAAGTAATAGAAAGCCAAGGAAATTGTTTGTTGATAAAGGATCGGAATTTTATAACCGAAACGTTCAGCCACTATTTGAAACTGTTTATTCAACTGAAAACGCTGGAAAAGCTGTAGTGATAGAAAGATTCAATCGGACGTTAAAAAATAAATTATTCAAGAAATTTACTGAGCAAAGAAATCAGAAATGGTTGAAGATATTACCAGGAGTTGTAGAAGAGTACAATAATAAAGTTCATTCTGGTATTGAAGAAACTCCAAAGAATGCTTCTGACGACCCTGATTTGATAAGAAAAAAAATATTCGAAAATAATTATTCGAATGAGAGTAATCCGAATTTGCAGAAACTTAAGCCGAAATTTAAAATTGGAGATAGAGTTAGAATATTTAAGTATAAGAATAAATTTGAAAAAGGCTTCGTTGGCTATTGGACTAAAGAAATATTTGAAGTTTGTAAAATAAATCAAACTTATCCGATTACTTACGAAATCAAAGATTTAGATGATGAAAATATCAGAGGCCGATTTTATCAAAATGAATTACAACGAAGTGATTTTTAATTATCATTATCATTATTATTGGTACTAACGTTTCGGGAATGAAATTCCCTTGTTAGGCGTAGCCATAGAACCTACGGTTCGTTCAATTCTAACATAATATCTAGAAATGGTTTTCCTTTTTGTAATTTAAATAAAACATAAAGACATAATTGGCCACAATAAGTAGTTCCTGGTTTTTGAATTTGAAATGTATTATAAATTCCATTTCCAAGTAATCTTTTGACTTCATTTGTTGGAGGCAATCCATAAGAGTCAAAATAGTAATTATCTCCATTTTTATTTCTATGCCCCGCTGACCAATGTACTCCTTTTTCATCTGATGTGTGAAGATTTGTTATGAAATTTATAGTTATTGTTGGCTTATTTTTGTTCAATTGTAATTCGCCTCTCATTAGAACATGAAAATTCTTTATTCCTAATTGATTTGCAATTTTCTTTAGATCAAAATTTGTAGTTGTTTGCGTTCCATATAATTTTAAAAACTCATTTATGTTGTTCATTTTATAATAAAAAAATTTCTTAAGGGACGCCGGAGTAGGATTTGCTGGTTATATATTCCACGTCTTACAAATGTCTAAGTGGGTGTAGCAGCTGTTTGTTCTTTCATACATTGTTTCCTTTCAAATTTTTGAGTGGGAAGTCACAGCTCTTTACACTGAAATGCCTTTTCTTCATAAATGCGAGAAGCAGATGTTCTCTACAATTGAGTGTTCATCTGAGTGCAAAGCAGTAGATAAATTGTAAGAACGCCAGATGAAATGACAATTGTAAATACTCCTAACTTATTGTTAAGAATATGCCAATTCCTTCAAATATTATTAGACACATGATATATTTTAAAAACCTGAAAAACGTCTAAACTCATGAATTTGAAATTCTCAACTTTTATGATTTTCGGTGTCCTGGAACGGTCATGATTTTGGGGGTGTAAAATTGTAATTCTCAAATTTGAGATTCTTAACTTTTCTGATTTTTACGGTGTCCTGGAACGGTCATGATTTGAGCAAGAAAATGATCATAATCACAAACTTGAAATTCTCAACTTTTATGATTTTCGGTGTCCTGGAACGGACATGATTTTAAGGGTGAAAATTGTAATTCCCAAATTTGAAATTTTGAAAAATTGGGTATTTTTAAAAACGCCCAAATTTATGAATTTAGGTCTTCATAACCTGAAAAAGGGTTCAAATTCATGAATTTATGTTGTTTTTAAAAATACCATTTTTTGAAAAAATGGTACTTTTTGAATGGACTAAATTCATGTATTTAGGTCTTAAAAACCTGAAAAAGAGTTCAAATTCATGAATTTATGTCGTTTTTAAAGATACTATTTTTTGAATTTTATGGTGTCCTGGAACGGTCTAAATTCATGAATTTAGGTCTTAAAAACCTGAAATAATGACATAAATTGATAAATTTAGTCGTTTTTAAAGATACTATTTTTTTGAATTTTATGGTGTCCTGGAACGGTCTTTTGCCCATTACTGTTTGCTCAACAGTCTTCAATATCGTTTTCTTGACATAAATGCTGACAGTCTGGTAGAATAGCCTGACTCAACACATAAAAAATTTCAGGCAACATTGACAGACGAGCTTACACGATTTGGGAACGTCAATCTGCCAATCATGTGGAAAAGCAAAAATAATCGATTTATGATATTCTGAAAACTATCGAATTTAGCTATGCACACAATGCGAAACGAGTTATATATGGATACACCCGAAATAATTGCGCTTTTCTTAACCCTTAGACACTTCAGAGGAAGGAGTTGGATCAAATGGACCAACCCATATTCTTCTATTTTGCTTATATTAATTGACGATGTGAAAAGATTTTTCAAAACGCAATGTATCCATTTTTGTCATATTTCATAAACCGCGAAATTCAACTATATCCAGGCATTGCACGCTCAAATGAAAAAAAATCCGGAACCAAAATTTGAAAGGTCGCCTCCTAAAAAGAAAGAGCCCTCCCAAAATAAATGACTTAAAGAACTCAATTTTTCGCTGAAGGACTTTTTAAAGGACTTCTTCAGCATCCAAGGATCCCTTCAACAGCATTAGCTATCGAAAGGGGTCCATTCAAAGTGTAGCATATTCAATGGACCACTTCCGGGAGTTTCATTATAATTTATGAACTTTAAATTTTCATTGTACAAGGTTCCTGTCCACGATTTTCAAAAGTGAGAATTGCATTTTCAAAATTTCTGATGCCCAATTGAACGAACTACAAAAAAAGAAATAGAAAATGTCATCAATAATTTACCAGAAAAATCCGGAATTCCGAATATATCCGAAAAGACTTGCTTCGATTGTGTTCCGAGTTTCACACTGACTCCTTTTCTCAGTTTTGTCGCGGGGGCCCCTTTTCTCAGTTTTATCCTTTTTACCATTTTCTTTCTTTCAAAACGCAATGCATTCAAAATGCGAATTTATAATATGCAGAATTAGTTGGAAGTCCTGGCGACATGCTACAACTCAGTTTGACTTATAAATTATGCAACTGTGACATATTTTATGCTAGATGAATTATGATTAAGATCATCATTTACTCTTCGAAGTCTACCATTTAATAAATTCGAGAAATCAAATTTGAATGAAATTATCAAATTTCATATACGCTAATAACTGTTAAGATTTAAGAAGTACAATAATCTTAAAAGTTTAGTTTTGCAACTAACAATCTTGAAAGTATGAAGTATTCACTATCAAATATTCAGCATTAGCTCTAAACGAAGTAAGGCTTGTCAGCGCTGACTGTGCTGCGCAGGGAAACGTAGGTTTCGCAGCTTCGCCAATTTTCTTGAACAAAATTGTCAAGAAAACCACAGGGAGTAAGCAGTAGCAATTTCTAAAAATAATTTCTTCATGACGGATGTAACTAACAGATGGATTTACTTCACTGGATGATAGTACTAAAAATAGTCAAAGTTTTGAATTCCTTGTAAAGTCATAGGTATAATTTTCTCAGCTAGGATTTGAATCTGAAAATTGTAAATGAACAAGGAATTGTAGGCAAATGACGGTAACTTAAATAATACACTTCTAACATAATATACAATGTACCCAGAAGATACAATTTATGGTCATAGCTATATGTTCATAAAAGTGGATATCTCGCGTTTTGAAAAGAGACTTTCAGATCAATCATTCATACCCATGTAAAATAATCACTTTTGACGGTGACTCTGCATGTGATCTTTTATTTCAATTGAACCCATAGAAATATGCAAGAAAGCCAAAGAAAGGGACATAGATTCCATTGCAGTTTTAAAAGCGTTTCAGGCACTAAGACTGAGGGTTAAGTATCTCAGAACACAAAAGCCTTGAGATATTTTGCTATTCTGACTTGAAGTGGCATCATTTTCCGAAGTGCGCAGCTTTTAGACATAGCCAACTTGCAAAATTGTCCATTTAGATAATAAGCAGCACGGTACTATGATATTCGCTGCTTTGTATTTTCTACAGAAATAACTTCATAAAGTAGAGTGGGGCTTAAGCACAGCTGAAACCAAATGATATGGATTAGACAACCTTGAACATTTGTTTCCAGGATGACTATGACATCAAACGTAAATGACATTTCAATTTGTCGAGTTTCGGATAGCACTACAGCTGCAGAACGTATATTTGATGCTGCCTTACTGTATTAAGCAATCATTTAAATCAAAATGTGTATCAGTTCAAAGCGATCCTCAAGATCAGAATCAATGACTCATTTGTAAAAATTAAATTTCCAATAAATTTTGTTACTGAAAAAAGTTTTATGAGTACACAGTTATGCATGAAAATCATGCTTTAGTTTGATGTTTAGTCCGTTGTTTGTACGTTGCATTTCAATTCGACAATTATGGTGACAATAATGTGACTCCAGGCACTAATGAATGACTGACTATGAAATCAAGCACTAACGATATGACTGAATAAAGCTACAGGTTTAGAAGGAGATTATCAATCTGACATGACTGATAAGCTACGGTGTTTTCTCGAATGTAACCGACGGGTGATGACTTTCTTGCAATTTAAGTAGGGGAAATAAACGTTTTGACTTTTGAATAAATTTTCGAGTGTGTGAATCAACTCCTGATTTTTTTAGTGACTAAGTATAGACATTGTGTACATTGATGATGGGGCGGAATACGAAATGAAAGATTATTCTGACAGTGACGAGGTACTAGAGACGCTGGGTGACGATGCGGTTTTGTGACCATTTTGTTTTTCTCAATCGCTTTGCATCGAATTGTATAGACATTAGTTGAGCGATTGCCGATTCTATCATTTTGATGAGAAGTGTAACCCATGCTAAAGATAACAAATGATATCGATTTCCTTGCAAGCATTTATATTCATTAGATTTTGAAAGAAGCACTTACATAGTAATGTCATGTTGATTATTTAGAAATATAGATATTATATATTTTGACGAACTGTTAAGCAGCAATAATTATTGACAGCTATTGTTGGATATATATGAACGTCTGACTTACGTCGCAGTCCCATGGCGGCAAAACTACTATGTTAAACTCGTAATACCTCTTCACAGATAAATTTAGGTGCGGGTTCTACTTGAGGGCGGGTTATATTCGAGAAAACATGGTATGTCATGTAGAAAGAATAACATACAGGAGGGATCAATATAGTAGACTAGGCAGTCCACAGTGAATTCCACTTTACCCCGCTATAAATTTCATAAGCTTCAAAAGTGGGCTCATTTTGTAGTGAAAAAAATCACTCATTAACACATCAAAAATCTAGGAAAATCTACATTTAAGTTATATTGAAAAACCATGAATTTTTCAGTTAAAATCACCACTTCGAAACGCAATTACCGGGATTGGGTCTCAGTAAACACTCTCCAATGAAGTTTCAGATGCACAGCTTGACAGCCAATCAAAATGAATGCGTTGCAACTTACACTCATTGTCTATCTAGCTTTCACATTTCTTTCATCAATATTAGTGGTGCGTTCTGAATTGTCTCATTTTAGATTTAGTCATTAGTTTAGAAACACTTTTAGCCATCAGTGGATGTAAACTGACACTATGTATTTTTTCATTTAATTTCTTGGCAACATTTATCGCTCCAGTAACGTTAACCATTAACTTCTTCCATATTGTTTTTCCTAGCAGCACTTTTCCATTTCTTCTTTTCAATATACTGAATCTAATATTTATATGTATTAATATTCTTTATGTAATTAATGATAATAGTAACACGCAATTTATCCTTCAAAAATTGACATTCATCCATTTTACAGAAAACGTCAATTTTTTTATCTAAATGTGATTTAAACATCCTTTTGATGTCGAAAGTCGAAGTTGAGTCTTCTTCTCAATTGTAAGATAAGCTGATAAAATTCATAGTAATAAAAACTTTATTTTGCATGTCATAATTCATTCAGACATGGCATTGCACCTATACAATGAAAAGCAGCACATCTGCTCTACTTATAAGGAAAACATCGAAACAAAATCGCGGATTAGTGCACTTAATTAAAGAGCATCCACACCGAGATGCCTCGGATTTTAATCTCATTACATGCTTTGCATATTAAACATAATAAATTTACATATTAAACAATATTTACAATTTATTGTAGAATGCTGACTCGCAAAAAAATCCGGTTAAAATGTGATTTCACCCATCTTTTTTGAACAATAAATTGCACATATACTTAAGCAGCTTATCTATTAATTCGGTACGAAAACCAACAACCTCCCGTCAGTTGCCATCAATAATATTTTTCTTGTTTGTGATTTCGACGGCCTTTACACTTCTTAATTCTACCAACTTCAATAAAATTACATCGTCTTCTAATAGTGACATCCTCTAAAATCGCTTCAGATTTCCATGAAGTAATATTTTTCAGTTTCATAATTTTTTTATGCATATTATTAACTTTCCGTCCATCTATTACTGAATTTGCTATCTTTGAATTAATTATGTGAGATTCAAATAAATCATTGAAAGTACAAGCAGATAGGAAACATGGGAAGTTTTTTGAATTTCTTTATTCCATACAAATAATTTCACGTACATATTTTTAAGACCACTTCACAGGTTGCTTGTAGCTTTAGTAAAATTAGGATCTTTATGCCAGATCATTTGGTAATGAAATTTAAGCAAGTTCAGAGAAGAAACTTTTCCGAAGGTATCTCAACTGGCCTTTTCAGATGGAAATATTAGTGGTTCGGGCAAAATCCGCCCCCGAAGTCAGATAACGTTCAGTTCTCTTAGCGCGGGAGAAGCAAGAGAGAAACATTAACTTAACTATGGTATAGTCTTAATTTTTTATGTGAACATATTTCAATGCTCACCATTCGATACTCTCTTAAGCGTTGTAGTGTCTTCTTTCGTTCATTATCAATCTGCGGTGATTTCTTCCGATCTTCTTCCTTTCGTGCATCGATTTTCTACAAACCAAAGTTTGAATGATGTATTGTTGCATAATCTATGTCAGCTGTATCTGTCACTTTTTTACTGTCATCTCTTAAAACTGGTCTCTTAGAGCAAGTTGAGAAACATGTCAAGAATCGAATGTGTGAAATACTCGCCCACGAATTGCAGCCGCTCTCTTCAGATTCAGATGGAAAGTACGTAGCTGTAGTAACGTCAATCTGTGCGCCCATAAAGAATCTGCCCACCAACTAAATGCGAGCTCTATTGTATTCGGGACACGCTACAACTGATATGCTGGCACGTGCATCATGAACTTAATATCGGATTTGATCATCATACCGTCAAACTTACTTACAATTTCATAAATCCTGTGGATAGAATCCAGCTGTTAAAATTAGAAGTAAACGTCAGTTTGGCACCCACCGAAACATGCAAGACAGCTACATGTGCGAATACGTGCATCGCACGCGCTATAGGAATGTCGATCTATTCGAGAAAGTCCTGAATGACTTTGTCGCATTTCACCATTGAGTGAACAGTGAGTCATAGTTGTGTTTTTCAGTATTTTTGTTGTTCAATATAAGAACTGTTGATGGTGGGCGGATTCTTTTTGGTAGGCGTATTCTAAAACAAATCTCCGTTTTTTTTGTTAAAAGTTCAGTTTCAATAATTATACATTTGCAGAAAAATTTCTACACTGGCTTACATTAGAGAACTAGATTTACATCATGATCAATAGAACGCGTATTTAAATAATATACAGTAATAACTTTTTTCTACTAGCTGAATTTCAAGTTGATGAACATATTTTATTGATTAACGTCTGATCTCACAATTCCGTCTATCTATACGCGTATGTGCGCATGCTGTGTAGCCATCAGCTGGAAAGTAAATTACATTCATTATTAAAGCTCTCAGTGTCGCAGAAATGCAAGTGTGAATTTAGTCAGCAATGATATGTATCAGATCACTTGATACTGTGGTTCCGATTCATGACGTTATACTTGAGTCATGAAACTTACAATAGTCTAGCAAAAACCATTGCGTCGTTGTATATTTCACACAGTACACACTGAACTTTGATTAACAGTTTTAACAGTTTTTTAATTAACAGTTTTTATTCAATTGATAAATTATTCAGTGAAATACATTCACGGTCCAAATCATTGCTCAAGATGGTTGCCAGGAAACTTACATGGGAAAGCAAAATACAAGCGAATCTGGGTAAAGATGACCGGGACATATAGCTTTTGATTGACATTAACATGACTAAATGAATTTGATATCATTGACATTGGAAAAATGCTATGAGTTCCCCGATTCTAAACATTTAGATCCTCATTCGTCCTGTTTTAAAGACGGAAATTCATGCAGCGGGGTAGCCGCACAAGTCCGAAAATAAAATTCGAATATATTCCGTGGGCATTTTTGACACCAAGTTAAGCTTATGTATAAGCAGTAGTACACCAAACTATATGCTCGGAACCATGTGAGAATAAAACGACATAATTTCAATTGAAAATAGTTTTGTAAGGACATCTGACGGTCCGTCAGAACATTTGTTTGAGGCTTGGGGTGGGCGCTAAGCCAATGTCAGCGTCAAGCATTGAAATATTTACCGGATTCAATTGAATATGATGTGGACTCATGTTGATATGTTCAAGATATTCCAAAAAGCATTCCTCTCTACTGATTGCCTAAGACAATGGAGAATCTAAGAATCTTACCGTCTTTAGCGAGTGATGGACTTTCTGACGTTCCTCTTCTTCTTGAGCCAACCGAATTTTTTCCTGCTTTGCATCTATCAATGCTTTCTGAAGAGAGATGTCAATGAGGAAATCTAATATTATGACAGATAATTATATCTTTACATACTTCCTTAGAACGAAGTTTTGCCTTCCGACTGGACAGAGAGCTAATTCTCGCTTGTAATTCATAATACTCTTGACGACGTTGCCTCTCTGCATCTACGTCATGAGCAACTAACGTTTCCAACTCGTTAACTGTCTCGCAAGCGTCTTGAAATTCATCCTCCCTTTCATCAACTGTTGAAAACAACGAAACCAAGGTTGAATAATAAAGAAACAAGAGAAAATCTAAAAAGTGAAGCAAAGGACATTAGAGAAGGCAGGATAATCGATTACTCAGTGAACAGGATGAGAACGCTACCAGCATGGTGAATCAATGTCAGCGACACCATCTCAGGGACTACAATTCGCATCGAACGGATTTAGGGAAACTACAAAATAATGATAAAAAACGGCAGCGCATGTTGAGCAGACCCAATCATACTGTGTTTCATTGTTTATGCCGGAGCATTGAAGTTCTTGGTATGTTGAACCTTATGTCTTGATCCCCAGCAATGTCTCTCGGCCTCGAAATCTGATGAAATTTTCAGTCTCAATAATGCTGTTTCTACATCACTATGTAACATAACTAAGGCTCTAATACATCACAGTTCGCACCTACAGTCATTAACATTGCCATGCTCAATGCTCTCCACTTATACCAACTAATGATCTAATAAAATGCTTCGTCGCCAACTTCTTGGTCGAGGAAAAATACAGACTATTTTCGATTACGAGAGCAAAAAATGAAAAGTTCAGTCTCAATATATCTCATTAATTTCAAGGATAATATGGCATCATAGATCTACATTTAATGACAAACTCTATTAGTGGCACATTATCAAACACTTGATAACAAAGCCTCATGTGTGAGAACATGGAATTTTGATTGGGTCTAAGTGTTTGGAAAACTTAAAGTAGCAATAACTTGTAAGATATTAACAATTCTCTTATTTTCTTGCTATTTAGAGAAATTCTGAAAATCTTGATGCCACTGCCCTCAACACACTTGTCATTGAATTTTTGGAAGAATTACAAAACCCAACCAAATTTTTGGCTAATTTGCGGAAATTACAGAAAATTGTAGTCACTGTTTCATACATTATGGATCAATTTTCATGCGTCCTCTGTTCTGATAGCAACTGAAAATTGTTGAAAAAACCTCGAATATTCATGAGCTGCATTTCTTAGGGATAGAGGTCAGCCCTGTGTATTCAGAAAACAGCTTTATTGAATGCGACGCATTTCAGCAACGTCGCTGCCATGTTCACGCAATGTATGGCAGCGACGTTGCTGAAATGCATCGCATTCAATAGAAGTTTGTTCTAAATTTCATCAATACTCAGGGCTGACCTCTAACTCTATAAAATACATCATCAGCTACTCCAAGCAGCAAGATTTCATTCACCTTTTCAGCAGAAAGGATGGTTTTCTAGCAAAGAAAACTATAATATTGTTAAGGATATCTTTAATGCGCGTATTAAGTCATTTAATTATTTGACACGGAATTGAGGCGTGGAACATGAGTGCGGAGCAGATGATACGTCTCAGCGGAGGATGGTGCAGTCTATGAGTGGCATGCCTCTGAGGGACAGGGTGTTGAGGGATGAGTTACAAGTACGCATGGGTCTGGAGTCGGCGTCGGAAGTTGTGAGAAAGGGACTCTCCAGATTATTGGGTCATGTTCTGCGGAAGAGCGATGTTGACTGGATCAAGAGGTGCATGAGGTTCAATGTGGATGGTGCGAGAGGAAGAGGCAGACTGAGCATGATGTGGAGTCAAGTGGTAGTAGGAATATGCAGTTGGACTGACGGAGGCTGAAATGGAGACAATTGTCATCTGTAGTCACCGGCCAATCTCTACGCAAGCGAATGAATCCTTCCGAAACCGTCTGTCTCTCGCCTTCTAGGGCAAGTCTCGTGGTATTAACCCACTAATACCGAATGTGCCATGTTTGATAGATTTCGACCCGAAGACCATGTGGTAATGTTGTAATTTGCAACCAGATTAGACTCAAACGCGTTCTAATGGCACCACGCCCGACCTTGTTGAAGAAATAGAGCGCCAGCAAATTGCTTTTGAGTTAATAACTTTGAAACATTCCACTTGTACCTCAAAAGCAATTGTGCAACAGTGCAATTGTTGTTCTGGCGCTGATACTCCTAAGAAAAGTTGCACAGTCAGAACAAACTTGCAAAAGGAAATCCCGGATTTTAAAGTTCTTAAATCTGCGCATGACAAAATTGTTGTTTGCTTTAGCGTCACTGCTCCCCACTGAAGGCGTGGAGAGTGCTGACATAGTCAGGCGCAAGACGGATCGTTGTGATACTTTTAATCCGGATGCCCTTTCTGCAGCCTTCCGATTACACTCAAGCTGGAACTCTAGACCAAAAGATCACCAGGTCAAACCCATGTCAAAAACACTTTAGATATCATTAAGAGTCTTGTGTGTGTATAGATTGGCCTAAATTGACACAAGCAACAAAAAGAAAGTAGCTGAAATCAATAGAAAAGATGATCAACATAGCAAGGCATTACTCACAGTGAATTTTGCTCAGACGTAGGCGCACACGCTCTTCTTCGGTTTGCAAAATATCCGCGGTGATGCGCAGTACATTGAGTTGCCGATAATACGCACGTGCTTCCTCTTCATCGCCGCTGCCAGTCGTCACACATCCCTTGGCCTGTTCCCTTTCAAACTGCAGTCGTCGACGAATGGATCGTTGAAGGCTTAGCTTCTCCTTTAGCAGTCCGTCACGAAGTGCCGCCAATCGTTCCTCTCCACCCCATCGTTGAAAGGTGGCTGCTCCACACTGCGACCGGTCACGTTCCATATCTCGAAGGGGACGCAAGTATACATCAACATTCTCCGAGTAGAAACGTTCATACAGCTGATTGATACTTTTTACAGCCTCTTGAAGCTGGTTCGCCCATTCGATAACTTTGTGATCACTTTCCTCTTTGATACGGGGACCGACAGCGACTGAAGCAATGATAGCACGATGTCGTGCCAACTGCTGCGCTGCTAGCTCCCGCAAATCCACAAAGGGTCGCAGCTGAAGACTGTATAATTCTGCCAGGCGATGAAGAAGGAGTCGAATGTATTTGTCCTCGGCACCATATACATTCTCTGCCAGCTCGCGCATGGTTGCCGATCCAACGATCCGAAATGTGTCTGAAACATCTTTTATGGCATCTCGCAGACTGGAAATCGCATCACTCAACCTTGCACGACGGAGATCACCCAATTGTTGAAAGTAACGTGATTCAGCCGCAATGCCATCACTCTCTAATGGAAAAAGACCTTCACGAACCAATCGGTAGCCCAAAATATCACGCGCTGCACTGAGATAAGACGTGACGTGTCGTGGAAGCTCTTCTTCAACTGCATCTCCAGTTAGAGGACTAGAGCTCCATAACAGAGACCAGAGTCGACTAGGAGATGAGACAAGTAGGCGTGCTGGTGGAAAATGTACCTCCAGACGTTTATCCAAACTAACCCACTCATTATGTAGGCCACGAAACTCCAAAACAGTAAGGGAAGTTGTCAGTGTTTCATCCTTTTCGTCATCAACAGTCCGGCACTTCACCTTAGCAGTGATAGCCAGACACCAGTCCAAAGGATTCCACGCCACCAGGAATATAATGCGTGGTCCATGAGTTGCACGATCTTCTATCAACCCCTCCGAACGCACCACTATCCAATCATCGTCCAACGAGGACGATTCGCACGTCTGTTGAGAGAGAGAGAGAGAATCATATCGCATAAGCGGATATTTAAAAATCACCTTATTTTAGTGTCAGACAATGTCACATTTGAAAATATCGTCAGCAACCGCCAATTTTCGCAAAGCTGAATTTCACTTTTATAATACAGTCAAATTTGCATTATACGTGTATGCGTGCGCAGTGTGGACAGTGGGCAAATACAATTATTGAAGGATTACATACTAATGATTACGATATGTATTGTGGATAGACATGTGAGCTTGTACTCTTCACACTCTTCATTATTCAGTTTGTGACATCGCACACCTTGACTTCATTCTGTGATAATCAATCTACCTTGATTTAACTCACTACTTTCTTCTTTACTTAACGGTGATGGTATTACGTTCTACTATATTTCATGCTCAATTCATTGATTCAATGACGATTATTGAGTTGCTATCATTCCCTAATAGTGCTGGAGTTGTAGCTGTTATTATTATGCTATTTACATAATAAATTCTTTAGTCGTCAGACAAAGTGACTGTTTAAGTTTCACTCTCGTAATCGCTAACAGATCGGGGCCACGCTACAAGCTTAAATCGTTTGCAAAGAATTTTGGATTGAAATGCAAGCTCAGACTTTTGACGACATCACTGTAAAGTATAACTAGCCTACTACAAGAAGAATTGCATAAGTCTGAAATAAAAAAAGTGGCCCATCAATCATCTTCCATGAAAAAATTGACCCCCAATAAAAACATGTGAACCCCTGTTGTATGACTTAAAGAAGTTAAGTCATGATTTGAAAAAATGTGTATGGTCTGGAATTCAATAAAATTCGTAATTAATAATTCGTAACAGTGCCTGACAGCATTATGGGGATACTGACATACTAAGATAGAAATGTTTAAACTTGCAAACTTGCTGTGAGGCACTGTAATCATCAATAAAATCAACTAGTCATACAAAGAAACGGACAAGTAAGAACGAACTACACCTCTAAACCTATGGAAGGATAATATAACAATAAAAAGCACCATTTCATATCGTTGCTGCGAATGTATAATGTTAATAATATAAATCAGTGTTCCCAACATAGGGGTAAATTACTTTAAAGGGGTAGTGGGAACACCTCACAATTTATGCGATCTTTCCTAGACTGCGTTTCTATAGGATGTTCACTTGTGGCGATGTGGTCATGTGTGCTTCTTCCCTGTTCCTGTCGTTCCCCGTTTAGATGCGAAGATACACGATTCCGTCGCATGGAGGATTCTCAATGCACGATTTCATTGGGTGATTGAGCAGGCAACACGAACACAATGAGTTAGTAGGTCTACTTGTGACACTGTCTTGTTCTGTCATGATTAAAAACGAGCACCCTGGTTTTCGTTATTCACAAGTCAGTGGCAGGGGTTTTAAGGTGCAGTTCTACACCATTCGTACAGTTGTAAAATCCAAAAGTGCACTTCCTTATTAAAGCTTTCTTCATTTTGTTAAGTTTTTCATCTTATACTATGGTCTTAAGACTGAGTGTCGCATATTATATTCCAATAACAATAAAGATAACATAGATTATGGTCTCCTGGCGAACATTAATAATCAAATAACATAGGGCCTATTTAGAAATTTTAAGGCTTATGAGTAGAAGCAGAATTTTGAAATTTGTGAAGTTCTAAGTTTTTCCTAATAAACTTGGTCAATGAAATGGGTAGGTAGGAAGCTATACATTCGTTGCTGTCCACAAGAGAGCATCTACTTATGGAAACTCAGTATTAATTCTACCCTTGACTCACTATTGACGTCTTGAGGGCAGAGAGGATTGAGGGTAACAAAAGCTGTGATTTGTAGTTGGCACAGCCAATCACAGCGTTGTATAGTTCAATCTGACGCAGCTATGGACGTTGTCGCAAGAATGTATTATACATGTATTGCAATCGCTTTTATTTTTCGTTCATTTTGATAAGCCTGGCTAGCTACTTGAAGCAAATGAATTAGCCCGATTAATCATCTCATCCTCCGTTTTAAGTGGAATATTTTTGGGGTATTTCAGGTGGCTTACCTATCATTGTTTCCATCAACAAGGATTAAACTATTGAAACAATGAAAAATATTGAAATAATATTAGATACCTAATAATTTGATAGTGACGTTAGTCCTACGTGGGGCAATAAGACAATTTCAAAGAAAAGTATGTACAACAAATCATACAATGTTGGGATATTATATATATTATAAAGCACCTAGTAATGAGTCGAATGCTGGAGATCCTGATGGATTCATGTGGGGCTGATGTTCTCTTCACATAGGAAAAGTCGCAAGAAATCCCTTACAAATAGCTAACGGGCACAGCCGCTACCAACTCATACTTGGCAAGAATCTGAACCTCCCAAACATTTTCACCGATAGATTGCCTACTCTGCGAGGGAAAGAGACTTTAGAAATTTTGCAAATGCATTCGGCTCGGCAAGCATACACACTTTGTGAATCAGAGCAACGAATTAGAACAGCACTTGGGCATCATTCGTACCATGGAAGAGTTTTTCCATCATGGTGATACAGTATATTACAAGCAATAAAATTGTAATATGTAGTAAGGACCTCCAAAAGCAATATTCTAAGATGGCAGCATGTATGTCCGTGCTTCCTCTAATCGTACCTCTCACCAGCTTTTGAAGCAAAGGAAAAAGCGATAACAAGCAAGACATTGTGAATATAGACTGCTACTCATTCATCACAAAATGTCATGGAAGACAGCTTCGAATTAGTGCAATTGTAGAAGACAGATCGAGATGATATTACATATCGACAGGCCGGCTCTGCTTGAGATAACCTTCACATCCACACAGAGATTGAGAAGTAAGAAGCTTCCAATGATTAATCAATGTACAGGAGCATTAACATTGAGTAAACACGATTTAATCAAGTATAAAGTAACAGGAGATAGTGATTTGCAGAAGACCTAAGTAATTGGAAGAGTCGGTCAAGTTCCTACTGCAACAAAAGCATTAGTTCAACATGTGCTCAACTAATGGCCAACGTCGAAGCGTACATCTTTCAGCTGGAAATAATTAGAGACGAATTGAATGAAATGAAGAGAGCGTCAATATGGTCAAAATACTTCACAAGCGCTGTGGCGAATTTAACTGCGTAGCAGCCAAATCGAGAAGTTTTTCGGGTTTACGAGGAAGTCGTTTTAGACAATCAGCCTTGCACCAGTGCAACTTGGGTCCTTGTTGAAGTCAGAGGATATTAAAGTGCTTCTTGTGATTCGTAGTTTCATAGAAGGCATCTGTGAAAGATTCTCGTGCTAAGAGTGCTCTTCGGATTCCAATAATCATCGTCACTAGCAATGGATGTAAGATTAAAGTCACCGCAAATATCAGGGTGTCTACTAAAGATTCGAGGTGGTGTTTGAGCCCTATAGAGCACGATTCTAAGCAAAATAGAGCACAAGTATGATCAAGATTCTGCCATAAAAGAACAAAACTATATGTACGAAATTCTGTTATCGAGTACTACTGTTCTGATAGTGAGTGCCTTATGGCATAAATACATTTTACAGCTACCGATTAATTGACACTAATATATTATTTTGAAAAGTAATTTGTGATGTCATTGTTGTAAAGCTGACATCAAAACTGACGTAGCTTCTAACACGTGGAACAAAATTTAGAAAACAGTCATAGAGAGACAACTGTAGAAAATAAATTACGGTAAAAAATGCAACCATTTATTACAATGTCAAATAAGGTACAAGCCAGATGAAAGTGACAAACTTGTAGCAAAGGATGGCGCCGCTCTTAGGGAGACGTGTTGGATGCCGGAGATGGGACAGAGGCGGTCATAAATGCAGGAAACCAATCAACATATAGAATTTCCAAAAGCTACAGCTAACCCTATGCATCATTTTTTCAGACTAAACAGCATGGACCTCCTGGAATGCTGGAACTAGCTGACAATCGAGGAAGCCATGAGGCATTGCAGGTTTCAATGTGGCGTCGAAACATCAGCAATTAATTGCAGAAAGCGTAAAAGGTAAAACTGAATATACCAACTCTATGACCTGAGACTTGAGAATGCGACCCAATATGGAAAATGAGCCTCAAAGAATTTTATTAGCTTGAACGCATGGAGGCATTCCATAAAGGAAAATCGTTCTAACGAACGGGGCTGGAGAAGGGGAAGCTTGACTGCTATTGTTCGCAACTTATAGAGCGTTGGGTTCATCGTGCTGTAAAACATTTTGCTTTGAACTGTTCTTTGACCATCCTCACCGGTCTACATGTATGTCCATTGGTTTTGCGTAGTTACCAGGATGCTAGACCTAGATGCTTTAAAAATCTAATCTAGTTAATTCAGCATCGATTTTTTACTTGATGATGTAATTCTCGAAACAATGGCGATAATTCTTCGAACAAATCAAGTGCAAATATCATCTTGGATTGAAATTTATTCACACCCTCTGGCCTGGCCTAGTCTGGAAGATGAACAACGATACTAGTACAAGACTCCAGCAGTTGATTCTAGCACAAGTAAGTTTCCACTACGGTATTTTCCTACCAGTCAAACAGCGTCAATTAGGAAATTGCTAAAACACTCAGACTGTATCAGACTGTACTACATGCACGCCATGCCAATCGTCACTCAACAAGATAGTCATTTTTCCTTAATGTCTCAATAGAAACTCAGAATGATCGAGTATTTTATTTATAAAAGCTCCGAAATACGGCAGTTGAAAAAAAATCGATATTGAGTTATATCTAAAAAGTACTTGAATTAGAGTAAACAATAGTACGGAAGTCACTTAACATCCTTAATATAAGAGGACCTAAAACTGTGTTTATTTAAAACAGCGAAAGAAATAGTGCACACATATGCAGCTATCATTAAAACACTAAATAAGTTTCTAAATGATGCTATAATAGAGCACTCACCAGACACCCCATCTACTGGATAGAGATCAAGAGTTCAAGAGAGCGCAATGTCATGTCGGTCCTTTTCATTAACTATTACAGTCAATCCAAAGAAGTTCCTGTGATTAAGCAAGGTTGTTATAATAATAGAATCAACTAAAATACGCAATGTTCATTATGAAGTAGGCATATGGATTTGAACAAAACTGTCATACAGACCATTGTTTTAGACGAGCTAAACCGTTTTTTGTTGGGATCACTGAAAATAGAGCACATAGCTCTCAAAAGAGCACAGATAGTGTGCTCTAGAGCAGTGTTTCTCAACCTTTTCCTTGTGAACGCCCCCTTTTCATCTCGTAAAACGTACAGCGCCCCCATGAAATTAATCACGGTATAAGGCTTATACATGGCCAAATTTTGGCTCCTCAATTTCTTGAATTTGTACATCATATTACCTAGTGCATAAATGTCAAGTTTATCATCTTTGAAATAAAAGTATTACATTTTTTATTCTTTGAATCAATGATTTTACTTTTCATCTAAAAGTTATTTTCATTGTGGCTTACGGTAACTTGTAGAATGAAAGCAATACTTCAATAGGTAAATTCAATTATGCTTCATTGACTATATGAAGTTTGCATAAAAAATAAGTATAGTAGTGCGATCACTGAAGTTGGTGACGTTTTGCAAGATCAAGCTCAATTTTTACAAATGTAGGCGCAAGTCACCTCGTTGTATAACATCCATGCGATTGCAGCCTTTACTTTGTAGTCTTGAAAGGTCCTGTCTTGACCAGCACGAAGTTGGAAATGACAGTACGAACCGCTTTGTCTCTTCGCAAAAAAAGTGAAGCTTTACACAGTCATCAATTCAGAAGAAAGGCTCACCAGTTTTGGAAAATTTGATTTTCAAAGCTGCGTCAAGTTGGAGTTCTATCATTAATTGTAAAATGATCGAGACAACTTCCTTTTGAGAGCCATCTCACTTCAGTGTGTAACACAATTTCTGAAAGTCTTCTTTTTATTTTATCACTACAAAGTTGACGAAAAGACGTTCACTCAGTGTGTCTCAATCGCTCGTGTTTTCAATCGATAAGCAGTAGTGACTCACATTGCAAAGTAATGTGCAATGCAGTCACGTGACTTTACAGAGCAGCCAAGCTGGACTTCCACTAAATTGCTATTGGCGGACATCTCATTGTCACATCTATGTTGTCTGTTTTGATATAGTGGTTTTGACGAATTGATAGAGATTCAGGGTTTTTTCGCTTAATGAGCGCTGTGAATAAATTTATGCACAGAGCGCTTACTTTGAAGATGTACAGTGTGCAGTGTGCATGCCGCATGGACAGCTCAAGATATGCTCAACCAAATCGCCCCCTTAACGTCCCCTTCGTATCCAACGCCCCCTTGGAAGTGGCGAACGCCCACCTTGAGAATCGCTGCTCTAGAGCACAAGTTTCCAAATAGAGCACTTAGTAGACACTCTAATCACATCAGCCTTTCTTCAAATTTTGCACTTGTCACGAGACGTTCATGTAGTGTCATCATTTCCGATGTGGAATATAGTGCTTCTTGGAAGCTGGGAAAACCCTCTATAGCTTGGTGGAAGCTATTGGGAAATTTTACAACGCCATCTCGGAGTTCTTGCTAACTGGCAATATATTGAGTTCATCGCTCAACCCCTGCCGTTTTTTCCTGAAACGAAGCGGACGTCTCGTAGGAATAATAATCTCCCACATCGACTGACGATCTTCTATAAACCGGTGACTATGTCTTTGAACAAACTGATGAAAAACTTGAGAAAGTGTTTTGTAACAGAAAAAATGAATGAGATGACTTGAGCAATGTGGGATTGGGATTAATACAGACTGATTTGACTGTAAGAATGATCCCTATATTACATTATTTCTCTGAAAGAACACGTTATGTAACGTCGGAGACAGAGCAAGTAAGACAATCGCATGAAAAATTCATGGCAAGGAAATGACTTTGTTTCTCATCGTGGTTGATCAATGTAATGGGCTGCACGAGGATTTAGTACCGATTTGCCTTTTGACGCAGTTGCACCTTCAACATGCCTTAGTCTCAGATTTGATAAAAAGTCTAAGCTCATCAATAAGTTGAAGTTTTCACGATTTTATGACAAAACACCTCAATTTACGGATCCATCAGCACGGCAGAAAATGGCTTTTTCCCGATGCGTCCCTTTGTAACATATCAGATAAGATGTCAAATGCCGCTTGACACATTGTTTCTATCGCAGATGAGAATGAGAATTGATGGCCACTAAGGTGGTGTTCGTCAAAGATGCTTCGGGTTGCATATTCAACATGGGCTGCAGAAATGCTTGTTAATAGTTGAGGTTCCAGATCATGCAATTTATGTTCGTCACCCGGGTATTTTTGAAGGAAATTTTACTGGGCGGATTAATGCATGACGGAATCTACTAGATTTGTTCTCGTTCTGCCTGAATGAAAGCCTATATATTCTGTATCCTGTCTAGTGTAGGCCTACATCAGTGCTTCCCAACCTTGTATGATTTGTTACACATACTTTTCTTTGAAATTGTCTTATTACCCCACGTAGTACTAACGTCACTATCAAATTATTAGGCATCTAATATTATTTCAATAGTTTAATCCTTGTTGATAGAAACAATGATAGGTAAGCCACTTGAAAACCCCCAAAAATATTCAACTTAAATAAAACGGAAGATGAGATGATTAATCGAATTTATTTGATTCACGTAGCTAGCCAGCCTCATTAATATGAACGAAAAATAAAAACAAGTACAATAAAACGAGTTATAACTGTACGAATTGTGTAAAACTACACATTAAAACCCTGACATTGACTGTGGATAGTTTTCGCTGATTTGCTGACTTGCGGAGGGATTAACGAAAACCAGGGTGCTCGTTTTTAATCATGATAGAACAAGACAGTGTCACAAGTAGACCTACTAACTCAGTGTTCGTGTTGCCTGCTCAATCACCCAATGAAATCGTGCATTGAGAATCCTCCATGCGACGGAATCGTGTATCTTCGCATCTAAACGGGGAACGACAAGGAACAGGGAAGAAGCACACATGACCACATCGCCACAAGTGAACATCCTATAGAAACGCAGTCTAAGAAAGATCGCATAAATTGTGAGGTGTTCCCATTACCCGAGAAAATTGGCAGATCGCCCCTTTAGGGTAATTTAACCCCACGTTGGGAACTCTGGCACTACATGAATATTAATCAAAACTGGAAAATAAAAATTTCATTTTTTCAATATCTTAATTGGCAGTTCAAGCACGTATGTCATGTTATCACGAATACTATAACCAATACCATACGTCATTGCCAAACCCAAATCTGGCGTTGATGCTGAGTACTCGACTCATTCACTGGACGACAAGCGTTGCGAATTGACGTCGGATATGTGAAGCAGCCATGTGACCATAGTAGCGTCAAGGTAGCCTACATGATGATAACATAATTTAAGATTTCATCATTGTATTCTTTCGCAGTCGTGGACGCTGAGTATCGTCATAAAAGTCCTGGAAATGACAAACTTGAGGAAACATGACCGCTTATTGATTAGGTGCGAGGGTAAGTAGACTACTCTCAACGGATAATCACATCAGATATACACGGAACTTCCCAGGTTCCTTGCAATGCGTTTTATCATGGACGCATTAACCTTAATGCCGGTTGCGTGAACATCATTTTGCGTGAACAGCGCTTTCTCAGAGAAAAAGCATTAACATGTCTTTCTCTCTGGATTATCTTTAGTCAGCTGCTATAAAAATTACTGGTAAGCATCTTAAGTCCTCAATTGCAGCAACAATCATCATGTTCCTTATTAGTTCCATTTAGTTCCGTATCTGTAAACGAAATCACTGAAGCACAATATTGCAGAAAAATCCATGCGCATGATTCATGCAGTAACAAAATAAAGCAAATATCTTCTGACGCACATAAGCCCACTACTGCCACTGGCAATTACTGACTATTCAAATGTCAAGGGAACCAGTTTTACTACGTGACTGCTATCACCGCTGCTTTTGTGCCATAAAAAGCATTGTCTCGAGATTTCATTGCATTTTTCCCATAGGTTATCTAGCCTTTTTGGCAGAGTAATCTAGGCGTGTGCTGAAATTCACTCTCGTCACCATTTAACAAGGCGCATGCTCCATTCCCAGTAATAAACAGACAATGCTTATCTAATCGCAACAAAAATTCGCACCATTTTTTCCAGAGGGATTGCAGTAGACCAGGTCTCTTGAAGTGGTTCACTACCGACGCGATTCGAATTATCAATCCATTTTTCACTCAGAAATGCTGAATACGATTACACTGCCATCGAGGTAGATTACAATTACTCCGTTACAATTGACTCAACGATGGGACCATGAATACGGCAGTCGCGAGAACGACATAGAAAATTGCCAGATAACAGCCTCTAGAATGCACCGATGGCAAAAATAGCGAATTCACACATTTTTGCTGATGAATCATACAAAAAGACAACCATGACTTCTGTTCTAGTGGCATTCAATACATTGACCAAATCCTTCAGTCGATATGATTTTCATCGAAATTGTGTTAAATGAACGACTTGCGATGCAACCAACAGGGGAAAAAATATCTAGAGCTATTCTAGACAATCATCTGAGTGAAGCATGTAGATCAACGAAGTGAACATATAGAAAGTGAGCCCTCTCTCAAGTCCTTTTAACAAGAGCAAAGGAGGAAGGGAATGAAACTGTCAGCACATAGATGAAGATGGAGGAACCAATTCGAACTGAAAGAGTCACTTGTTCTTCATCTCGATCAAAAATTCCATCATCACAATACAACCATGCGATCTGGTGGCGTCTGGCCCTAGGCCGTCAAGATCGTTACTGTATACAGAGCCATTGACAAAAGACAGTTCAAATAATTACCTTGGAAAGGCGGAGACAAAAGTTATCGTCAGACATATATTTAAGTAAAAACAAACATGGCGTCTTCCACTTCCCGCAACTTCAACTTTGAAATAAAACACGTAAATGTGACATGATCAAGATTAACAGCAGGCAAATGTTAAATGTGTTACCAGCAAGTATGAAAACCTGAATTTTCTTGCAATGATGGTGTCGAATAGCGGTTCTGCCATCACTTTTGATTGATCCAAAATCCTGACTCTTTACATGGCCAAGTCTTGCAGACGTTCTTAACAACAAGCCTTTCAGCAATTAAAGACTGATTCCATTCAATTAGAGAAGTGAGGACATTTACTTTTACAGATCTTGCATGTAACACACTGGCGCTCGAGAACGAAATCGTAATTCAGAGCCTCCTCATCCAAAGCCAGAGCTACATTAAAAAGTCTCCTAACGTACTGTCTCTCGACAAGCCAAAACACTACACGTGTAGCAAATAAAACAGCTAAAATGCTAGCTCACAGAGAACATGATGAAAAAAGCGCTGGTATTAATTCATTTCTGGAATGGACAGATAATGATGCGATATAAACCATAATTACAAAGGTTGAACAAAATTTAGGATCAGCTGCTTGCAGTCAGCTGACCACATTTGAATTCAGTAATATTTAAACACGACTTACATTAAGATTCAGGCAGTATATAGTGTAAGGTAGGCGTCTTTAAGTGAACTAATTTTATTGACTTTTACTGCACTACTTTTTAATTACCTGTACTTTTCGCGGGAATTGTTTTTACTACCTGCTAGCAATGTTCAGGTGAGCAGAGTTTTCTTGTCGTGATCTTGGTCGGGATTGCTTGTTCTAGCAATTCCGGTCAACATGGCAGAATGCACTGATGATTTTATTGACGATGATGACATCTCTATTCTAGCGGAGGAGATTGTTTCCCGTGCACAACAGCTGCTAATTAAACCGGAGCCACGAGACTCTGAGGCCGCTGTTTCTTCACCCCGACGACAGCCGGTAGAATTACCCCGAACCAAATCGGGAGACTCGCCTCGACGGAAGTCGACCGTTAAGGAGATCGACCCACCGACAAGCCCGTGGACACACCCGCCTAGTATAGGCACCGCTTCACTTCGGCGACTGCGTGTACCCTGGGAGGACCAGGCCGACGACGACTCGCCCGGATCGACGCCCCTGTTAATGGTAAGTGCTATAAAGACTACAGTAGCTCCTAGCGTAGAACAACAAGCAAGTTACACTGGTGGCAGCGGTGGGATTCACGCTAGAGACACGTCAACATGGTTGCGTGTTCCACTCAACGCATTTCCCGCATTTGACGGAGGTAATTTTTCTATTTACTATCAACGGATAAGTGCCGCTATGAATACTTATCCAGAGGCCGAGCGTTACCCTATTTTTGCCGCAAAATTAGGAGACAACGTTATCGAGTGTTTGTGTGATCTTTCCCTGGGGGTCTTGGTCACTGTTCTTTTGAGCAAGTTGTGCAGTGTCTACTGATGAAGTACCGGGAACACTCAAAGCCTCCGAAAGATAACAGCTCCTACCGAGACAACGGACAGGTAAGTACGAAAAAATGAGCATGAAAAATGTACCAATTTTTCAGGGGGAATCTGTGGATGGTGAAGATTTTGACATATGGTTTCACCGAGTATGTATTTGGATACCTATCCTCCACAGGGAGAATTCATAGACTCTGTTCCCAGTTGGGAACAAAACCATTCGAGTTCGTGAAACATCGACCGGATGAGGTGCTAAACAGTTTTGATATGCTTGTCGAGTTTCTGAGGAGGAAATACGTTATATCGATTAATATGTCGAGGGCGCAAGAACTTTTTTATTCCAGGTATCAAAGGAATTCTGAAGATTTGCAAGATTTTGAGGGAGAATTACGGCGATTAGTAAGGATTGCCTTTCCGGCTCAACCTTCCTGGAAACAGGAGGAGGATTCTTCAAAGAATGCTTGCCGGCACTAGCAATGTCGAGCTCTCTCGACATTTCACGTTTGGCCCACCCTTCTCGATAGAGCATCTCTATCACGCAGCAGATTTGATAAAACGGAATCGTCTGCTTAATTCGGACTCGAGGGTCGAAATAAGTAGGCCTACGGGAGGATCATTTCCACTGTCAGGGTCATCCTTCCAGAAAAATATGCCACCTTATCGATCCGCAGATGTTCGCAGGAGCTTGTCTCCTATCCGACCGCCTACTCCACCAAATTTGCCTGAAGTACGGAGGAGTCCATCTCTTGTACGGGCACTCCGTCCTAAGACGCTCTTTTTCTGGTGAGGAGAGAACTGATGAACAAGTAAAATGTTTCAAATGTGGAGAGAAAGGACATTTCATGAGGAATTGTCCATTTCGGGGAAATAGATATTTAAACCACTGAGGCTGGAACACTCCGCGGACGGACGGACTATGATTCCGCAGCCGGTGAGAAACCGTCTGATGTTACAATTCTGACCCCGAACCGTAACGTTATTCAACTGCTTTTAAACCATAAACCGCGTACCGCTATGATAGATTGCGGCGTAGATCGTAGCGTGATTGATGTTGAAACGTGTCGGGAAACAGGCGTTTCGTACACCCGCAAGGAGATGCCAAACTTTGACCAGCAGCCTGACTGTTCCAAACTCAAACCTATTGCAGAAGTTAGCATACCCATAGAAGTCGCGGGCGAATGTTTCAACCAGACATTTATAGTCTGTGAACGCCTCAGGAGTCCTATAATTATCGGACTGGATTTCATTATGTCATATGGAGGATGCAAAGACAATGGATAATATAAAGACTGTAAACTCCGCGAAAATTTGGAAACTACTCCTCAAAATGTATACTACTCGTTGAGGACAAGACGGCAGTAGTATGTAAGAAATATATAATTTGCTGCAGTATAGAAGTCCAAGATACCTCAACCGCAAGCGAATTTATGATGAGATATGGAAACTGATGGAAGAAAACATTATAGAGCAATTGAAGGAAACATTCATTTCAAAATGTCCCTAAAGTCGACACATTATCATGATTCACCTCTGAAATTTTTTATTCGCAAGAATTTCTTTATATTCACAAAATATCAACTCAATACTGATTTGTTGAAAGACTTGCATTTTATTTGCTTGCTTGTCTCTATACTTATGGCATCACTGAGGCAGCAACAGAAATCTGTGCGCGGAATTGAAGCATGATTTTTGTGGAGCTATGGTAATAATGCTCGAATTTAGACTTACAGTTCTGCTTCGAATAGTAGATGCCTTCGTGCTATCTGATCTCTTTTCTTTACCAATTAGTGATCGATTAATAACTATTGGTGATGTTGGTGGGATTTGCATAAAAACTGACAGATTACAGCGAAGCAGCAAATCAGTGCTAGCTTTGGCATCTGCCGATACATAACCTAACATAGTAGATCCACTCTGTGAAAGAAAACAAGCCTCAGTTATGAGAAACATAGCTTTTATTTTGTAGTAGCATCTTGATTGGAGTCACAAACGATATATTACTAGCAGCATGCTGCTGTCATGACTTCTTTTTCATTATCACATGAGTACATACTTTCTCTGCTTGGTTTTTTGGCAGACTAAAATTGACAGCAATATTTGCTTTTGTGTGCAGCAAAACATAATTCACAAAGGCATCTAATTCCATCAGTAGTGAAAACTGTGCCCTACTTGCGAGGGATAGGTACATGGATAGGTACATGTAGAATTCAGTGTTATCAATAGGTACATGGATAGGTACATGTATAATTCAGTGTTATGAATAGGAACATGGATAGGTACATGTATAATTCATTGTTATGAATAGGAACCTGTATGACTTCTGTCTTACTGGATAGGTACATGTGTTTGGTAGACTGGGTTGAGTACATTGCGTTTCGGAACGTCTATGATCGAACTTGTGCGACTTGGTTCTGAGTACTTGGGTACGTACCGATAGACGTCCGTTGTTTGATTTTGAATGGGTTTGCTCAATTGCGACTATTGTGACTATTGCAACCATTGTAATCAAGATGACAGTCACATTGATTTTCCTTTTTACGTAGACAAACTATGCTATAAATATGAGATAGTTGTTTGATGACATACATAATGATGACTAGTATCCCAACGTCGTGGGTATTCGCAAGAGACCTTGGATATTCGTTCAAAGCTATAGAAGCTGTAACAAATCTCAGTGAAAATATCAACGCTGGTGATTTAGTTGATCGACTAATGGATCTAGATGAGCATGCTATTAATCACAATTTGGATCGTAGGTGGATAGAGGATTTCTCCATGCTACACTGCAATGATAGTGAAATTAGGAGGATCAAATTGGAACGATATGGAAAGAAGGAGACATCCGACAGTGTTTTAATAAAAAGTTCTCCCAATAAAAGTGACTTCAGAAGGAAATTAGAAGAAGAGACATTTAAATTATTATGTGAACGGAACTGCGTTAAATGTTTTAAACAGGAACGATCCCTTCTCTTTTTACCATGTTCTCATAGCGTTATGTGTTCTACATGTTATGTACCCTTTGAAACTTCATCTTGTCCCCTTTGTGATGAAGAAATATCTTCAACAGTCACTGTATATCGTGCATGATGAGTCATCATGCACGTCTGTGATTGGTCACTATTGTGTCTTTGTGTGGCTTTTCTATATAAGGAGGACATTGTACCGTTCTATTTCAAGCATAATTGGAGGCTAATACAATGTCAATCAGCATGTCGTTCACTACCAACATTCCCATTTCAATAATTTACCGAAGTCAACTCTTCACCGGCAATATATTTTATTCTGCCGTGAACATAACTGGCTATAAAGCGGATTTGGTGGATCTGATGGAGGAAATAGTGAAGTATTTCCGCTGCGGAGAGGACGTTGTGGTGCAGAGAATGTTAATGAGAGTCGTGAACAACGCTCTTACACGAGTTGCAAGATTTTGGCTCAATGAAGTATTTCGCCCACTAGCTCAAACTGAGATTGTACCGGAATACTCTCGCTGTTGCTGCAGCAGTATCCAACGGAAACACAATACATGTCTCCATGACATTATCACCTCCAGCTACTTTGACGAGAAGGGTGAGAAATGCAAACTGGACTTGTTCAGTGGACCGCCATCAGCAAGCATCAATGTGGCTGCTCAAGGACATTCTGAGGTGATCAGTTTGCTGGCATACTATGCCAATATTTTAAATACTTTCCATTTAAAGCCCTGCTGTATGTGCTCTCCTATTTCAAAACATCTAATGAAAGACATTGAGCAGCTCATAACTGCTACGAATCAGACTCTAGCCGATGTGAGTGTGTATCAGTTTCCCTCTACAACTTGTTAAGTGTTTTAAGTAATTTTATAAGTACCAGCAACAAACTCTGCGTGATATGTGAATGCTTGTAAACTTTTGTGTATAATGTTGTAAGTACTAAGCAAAAATTGTAATTGTATTATCTATTTCCATATTAGAATAAAAGTGTCTGTAAAACGGAAGGCATCTTCTCGTCAATCGAAACGGTCCTTCAAACCTTCAAGTCAGTTTAAAAAGGCGCTGCGAAAGTTAAACAGGATACATGATAATAAGAAGAAGTGTAAATTGATTCAAAATTCAAGTGATGATTTCATTCGCGATTTAGCTTTTGCAATACACAAATGTCTACCTATTTACAAGCCTCTATTGAATGCTGGCTCTTTGAATAGCATAAAAAAGTTTTCAAATCCAAGGAGTAGTGATAAGAAAAGGTGAAACTTAATTCAGCGCGGTGGTGGTGGGTTTCTAAGTATGTTAAATGATATTGGAAACAGTATTAATGGTGTAATCAATAGTCCACTTGGAAGGATTGCAGCAACTGCTGCAATGTTAATATAACGTTAACAAATCATAAAGTGACACGTCATCACTTTGATTGATGAGTCATAAATAGGTGTATATAAGGAAGACGCTTTAATGATGTTTATCACCATAGACATCGGATAACATTATTAGGACTAGACCGGACAGCGCCTATTTAATACACTATCAGCTGATGGCCACAAGCGAATGTCGCTACCGAGTGGCTTTAATTCTGAAAAATTGTTTTACTATGCTATTTGTGTAAACAAACAGTAGCGCAATTTTTAAATTAGCGAAATTTTTATTAAATTTCCTCTGGCTGTAGAATGCTTTCTTTTGAAAATCCAAGATAATGTGCCTTGAAATGACTCCAATCTTGAAAAGATAGATCGAAAATGAATTTACTCTTAGCGTGAATGAAATTGTTCGAGTAGATTTCGCATAATCTTCAGAGTACAGTTTCCAGCAAATATTTTTGATAGATGTTCTTAAGCCTAACTAAGAAATAAGCAGAAAGACATTAACATGGCAGTAAGATAAATGAAAACTTTTCAGAAATGGGCTTCTTAATCGGTTTGGTATTACTCCTGACTCAGGTCACCCCCTAAAAAATCTATCACTTATACAGATTATTCCGCAGAACTGAGATATGGCGTCTCATTAATCATTTTGTGAACTTCGAGCGTCCCGGCTAAAGATAAGCAGCACCCGGAATAACTGGAATTTGTCCTGGCCACTTCGGGCAAAAAGTACTATTTTACATCATTTCTTGTTAGCGCGAAGGGCGAGTTTTCCCGAGTACAATGAAAAGAGATTTATTACAACAGTGTGTACGTAAAATTTGTATTATCATGAGATTAAAGATAGGCTGCTCATTTGCAATTACCTGTGAAATGAAATGTCTTCTGCTGTTGCCAATTCGGAGTATTTAAGTCTGCAATTATGGACGATGCAATATCTCCTCATCTCTACTCTCTCTCAGCTGATAATAAACACGTGGTTATCGAAATTTTAAATTCTCTCGTTGTCATAATTGCTTTATACAAACAATATTTCCATGTCGCTACCGAACGGCTTTAAAGGCCACGGGAAATCAGCTGTGTCCGGTCTAGTCCTAATAATGTTATCCGATGTCTATGTTTATCACTTTCAAGTGACAATTCATTTGCGCTGGTTGAAAGCTCCAAATTAGTACTTGTTGAAACATGACTCAGAAAATGTATACAATCAGAAAGGAAAGTGACGCTTTTGAGAAAGATCTCTTGAAGCTTCGTCCGACACGAAAGGTGCAAGGGATTGGAAATACATTCTACTTTCAAACCTTGAATTATGGTGATGATGGCTTTTATCTTCAAGTTCCATTCTTCCACAGTAATGGCATGTCTACATCAGGGTATAGCAATATGAGACAAATGCGAGTGACTTTTCCAAAATGGCAACAGGTGATTCTTAAAACTATTGACTCTTTCGCGAAAGAATGTGTTGAGCTGCCTGAAAGTGCTCCCACTCATTGGAGAAAGGCATTAGAGGAAGGAGTTGGTTACAAGGAATCGCCGGAATTCGATACACTGTTTTTAAAACTATCGGATCATTTTCAAGCATTCGATCTCTTTACAAACGCGATGGAATGTGAGGATCTCAAACGGGGCCGCTATATGGGCTTAGTGCACGTTACCGGACTTTGTATTGGTTCACATGGTTCGACTGGTAAAGTCGCATCTTTACAAATGAAGGTTCTTCAACTAGTCTATGAACCACTACCAATTGATAAATGCTTAATTAACATTGATAAGACTGCTTCAAGTGATGGGAAGGAAGAGAGCAAAAAGCGAGGGCGGAAATCTAAAGATGGTAATCCTAAATTGAAGTTGAAGCGCCAAGATGCTGACTTGAAAACTTTCTATAATCCTAATTGTGATGATGAAACACAAATGTTTTAATTTGTAAATGTAACTTGAAAGTTTCTATTCTGAATGTAAATAAACGTGATCTGGAACATGTGTCTGTTTTGTTGTTCTAAGCAAAATTAGCGGGATGATAATAATACTAATAATGGTGTTTATTTCTCGTCGAATGAAAATCATAATTACAAAGAATGAGACACAGTACAACTTAGAAAGAAATCAAATATCGATGTTAAAAGCTCTGACATGAATAGATACAAGTACATTCTAAAAGTTAGTGATAATATACGGTAGATGAATAAAGAGACTCGTGTACATCTGCTGTGGTGTACTACAGTCCTCGTCGCGATTGGCACATACTTTCGTTGAATAGCTTTGCGGTGTAAGGGAAGAAAGTTCGTTTTCTCTTTTTGAGGCGACAGAATACGATTTCATAATGTCTTGAATAGTGAAGGCGCTTTGGTAGATACTGGTGCAGTCGATGGTGTGGGTGTGACTCGACTTTCTTGAGAAGCTTTTTGCTTATCATTTCTCTTCTTTGAGTTAAGGAGACGGGGGTTTGAATGTCCATCAGCTTGAATGCGCGTCGTTGAATCCTTTCCAGTTTCTTTTCTAAAGTCTTAGGCAGAGAGACGAAAACTGGGCAAGCATATTCGACAACCGATCGAACTATACCATTGTATACTTGTTGGAGATTTCTTTTGTTGGTGAAGCCTTTGACTTTCCTGAGAATATAAAGTCGGCGATTGCACTTCGATGTAATATCTCGTATGTGATCGTGGCATGTTAGATTATTGTTGATAGTGACACCCAGCACTTTGGATTTGGTCACCAGCTTAATCGGAAGTTTGATTTCGGGCTTCTTCACATTCTTCAAACACAATAACACGCTCGATTTTTCAGCATTGAGTTTCAAGTTGTTCGAGGAGCACCAGTCTTGAACAGCAGATATTTCGACATTCAAGGTCTGCTTGAGCACTTCATCATCCAACGAATCTGCACCAAGTGGCACCACGAGTGTGATATCATCGGCATACATTACATTAGCGCTGTTGGGATTCTTGCACATAAGGTCAGATGTAAAGGTGGCAAAGATTGCCGGCCCAAGGACTGAGCCTTGCGGAACTCCTTTCAAAACTTTTATTTCTCTGGAAAGGGATCCATTAACTTTCACCAGGCACTTTCGGTCTTTCAAATAACTTTGCAACCAGAGGAGAAATCCTTTAGAATAGGAGAGACTGTTGAGCTTCTTCAGGATGAGTGCATGTTGAATTGTGTCAAAGGCAGATGACATTTCAAAAGAAATGATGGATGTACCGATATTACAGGGGTCGTCATAACAACGGTAGGCGCTATCTACTATGTCTATCAATGCCGTTGCAGACGAGTGAGCTTTTCGAAAACCATGCTGAGGTCCATAATGCTCTTAGAAATTGTTCCTCATTTTGCTGAAAACTATTTTCTCCAATATCTTTCCCTGTAAAGGGAGGACAGAAATAGGCCGGACCTTTTTGATGTTTGCAGTTGACCCTTTCGGTATTGGAGAAATAATAGCCGTTTTCCATATTGCCGGTACAGATCGCTGCTTGATGGAGGCATTATAGAGCATCATGAGGGGTAGCGCAAGAAAGTCTGCGAGCTCTTTGCAGACTCTGGAAGGGACGTCATCCATTCCGGAAGATTTCTTTACCGATATCTTTAGCAATTGGGCTCTTACTTCGTCTTCTGATATGGAAATATCCCAGTCATATATCAAAGTGTCGAGAAGAACAGATTCGTTATCTTTGGTGTCACGATTGTAGATTTCGTCAAAGTGATCTGCAAATGTATTTGCAAGAGCTTCTGCACTACCATGTTGACTTATTTCTTTCTTCCAGTTGCACGTATTTACTTTTTACTGTGATTTCCTGCACGACTTTCCACACATTGTTCCTGTCATTTAACTTTTGAATGTACAACTCCTTTCACTTTATAATTTCAGACCTGACTTTCTTTTGCAGTTGTTTGTATAAAACCCAATTCTTGTCACGGTACGCTTCCCATCTCTGATCTATGAGCGACTTTGTTAAAGGGGTAAGCCATTCCTTGTCTCTGGAACTCATAACCACAGTTCGCGTGGAATGCATTCTTTGATTAAATTAGACAGAACATGATTAAAAGAAGCTGCTTGCTCATCAACATCACAATTTCCAGGAAGAATTGTATCCCAGTTCAATCCACCAAGTTTCTGTGCTAGATTTTGAAGATTGGACATCCTAAAGTCATAAAAAACATGATGACATAAGTCAACAGGGTTATCCTTCACACACACTGTAGGTGTCGCAAGCACAATCAAATGGTCCGAATTACCAATTGGAGCATGGTACGAGACAGTTTCAACAGGATAGACGTGGCTGATTGATTGGGAAATCAAAATATGATCTAAAACGTTTGAACCTCTGGTCGGTTGCTTCACAATATCAAACAGAACCAGATCGTCACAAAGTCCTTTCCAGTCAAAGTGATTCAAATCTCCAAGAACCATGACATTGTATGAAGGCTTAGCTGTCAAAAGGCGATCAATCGCATAATTTAGACTTTCTCGTATTGCAGACAATTTTGAGACCGTGAGATTGGGTGGAACATATAAAGCAATAACATACATAAAGCTTGAGGCTATATCAACAGTTGCAGCCTCGTAAAAGTCACACGATAATTCCGGGATATTAAGGTGCTCAAAAACTAAACTTTCACAGATGTGGAGCAACACACCACCGCCTTTACGATTATTTCGGTCGCATCTAATTACAGAATAGTCAGATATGTTAATGGAAGATGACTCTACTGAGCAGTCTAGCCAGGACTCAGTTACACACAAGACGTCAGGTTTAAAGGACTTCATTGTTACGACCATCTCGTCAAACTTTCCAAGCAATGATGTGATATTAGTTAGCATCACCTTAGGATAAGAAAGGGCATTGCTTTGAGATAAAATCATTCGCGAAAATCCTTCGACTGCTTCACTTCGGTTTTCAATTTGACTTCATTTCTCCAAATCACGACATCTTCGCCAAGTTCTCTACGCCGTTTCATTTCGGATCTCAAAGTTTTCTGCTTCAGCTGTTGTTCCTTTGTTAGATCTGGATTTACGTAAACGCGCTTGTACAAATCGATGTTTCGTAAGCCCTTTAATTTACGCAAGAAATCATTGCGACACTTCACCGATTTGCATCTCACTTTGAGCAATCGAGGTTTTCCAGCGCGTATCTGGCCAATGCGATGTACTTCCGTGATTGCATCCTTTTCGATGCTCAAGGATTCTGCAAGCTCTCTCGCATATCGAATGTCATTAGCTCGACGATCGTCAACAGAGAGACATGAGCTTTCTGATATTCCAGATATGATAACGCAGTCTTGCTTGGAAATGCGTTCTTGCAGTTCCGTCATCATGGAGTTTTCACAGTCTATCTGTATTCTTTGCACTATAACTTCACTTTGTTGCTCAATCTCACTTCGGATATCAAGAATTTCCTTCTTGAAGTTGCTTTGCTCATTCGTTATTATTGATAGTCGGCTTTCAATATCATTCACTCGGTTGCTTAAGCGTTCAATTGAGCTCAAAACATCAGCAATGTCGCGTCTTGCAGATTCTATTAAGCATTTCAAGTCAGACATTGAAACACTTTCACCACCTGACTTGAAGGACTTTGATCGGGTTGAATGCGATGGTGAAGGTGCCATTTCAAAAATGATGCCGAGAGATATCACTATGAGCAGTATGAAGCACCACTTGCAAAACTTTCAAAATTCCGCCACACGGGGATCGAACACACGACTATCAGCACCGATGCCAAAGCACAATAACCGACGACCAGCAGACCAGAACGCTTGAAGTACTGAGGACACAGGCAGTTAATCAGAAACTTGCAAAGATTCGACGCGATGGTGTCACAATTCTGACGTAATTCTGATGACAGCTGGGTTTACAATGCTTCGGCGGACTGATCACTCATCAGCCAAAAAGGTCACGATCGTATAATATCCCAAAACGAATGACACTAATCGACGAATGAATGGGAGACGAAGACTGCAGACAGGACGAGGATCACGACGATGCAAACTTTGTCGAAATTGATGCACTAGAACCACGAAGATCGGCTAAAAAACACAAATCTTGCCAGAGACACAGAGAGACACGACCAGCACGCACACGTAATGATGTAATGATGAGTTTAATGTTAATGGAATTATAAGATGACAGATTTTCGTCTATTCACTGATCGCACAATGTGTGTCGCTGGACCAAGTCAGTCCGGTAAAACTACATTTGTAACTCAATTGCTACAATATAGAAATGAAATGTTTAACAAGAAAATTAAGAGAGTCAAATGGTATTATGGAATATTTCAACCACAACTACATTCTGCACTTCGCCAGAAAGGTTATGAGGTGAAGCAAGGGTTGCCATCAACTGAGGATATCAAAGCAGGTGACTTATTAGTATTAGATGATCTATTACGTGAAAGCAAATCTTCAAAGGATGTAACTGAAATGTTCATTCAAACTGCACATCATAGGGAAGCTTTTATTATCTACATCACCCAAAACATCTTCGATGGAGGGAAAGAGCAAAGAACTAGAAGTTTAAATACACATTATTTGGTAATATTTAAAAATCCAAGAGATAGCAGTCAGATACATCATCTCAGTAGACAGATATTACCTCAACAACCTAAAGTACTTTCAAAAATATATGAAGATGTAACAAAGAAACCACATGGCTATCTATTTATTGATCTAACCCAGGAATGTCCGGAACGACTTCGATTTCGAACAAATATCATACGTAATTCCGCTGAACCAATGACAGTTTTCTCGGTTCACAGTTAGTTTTAAGCAATGTACTTTGTTGCCTTATTATTTTCAAACATGTCGTATTCAAAGATGGTAGTCATTCCTCAAGAGGAGTATGTACAATTGACTACATTACAAAGTGCACAGGAAGTCAAAAATATAGATCAACCTATTACGAATCAACTTAAGGAACTAACACAAAAGGATATGGAAATTCAGAAGATTAAGGATCCCTATCGACGAATGCAGTTAGCAGCTGAAAAAATTGATGAAAGGCGACAGATTCGTGACAAGTTGCGACGGTTTATAACCTTGTCAACACCTCGACCATATCGTGTGCGCGCTGAGCGATTATTTGACTTCATTGATCCACATGTGAAGTTCAATGAGAGAGGGGAGATAATAGATGAAACAACTGGTGATGTTATTAGAAATAGTCACATAGATGACCTTCTACAATATGCTGTCAGAGATGTAAGGCGAAAACTAGGTGCACCACAAGGGTGGACATATTTTCAGAAAATTTTATCTGATCAAAATGTACCTCACAATATTATTGGAGGACCGACTGTGAATGAGTTGGATAAGGGTCACTTACAAGATGGATTAAAAAGTAAAACACCCACGATGGCGGTCAAGCGAGAGCTTCATGATCCCGATGATCTGCAACCAAAAAGAGCTACTAGGCGCTCAATGCGTGTTGCGAAGGAGTATAGTAAATATTAAGCAAATATGAATCAAGCCTTGCCTCTCTCATATCATGTCGTTACAAAAATTTTGCTGTTGTTTGAAATCTGCGCTCGAAGGTAAAGGAGAAGAGGGCATAGAGGTTGATATCAATTGTGTTAGCAGTTGCTGTGCGAGTAATACGCGTGCAAATCAGAACAAAGACGATGAGTACAGCAGTGAAACTCAGAAAGATTTATTACGACTTAAATCACCCCGCAAGTTTCAGTCGTCCGGAGGTTCTAGCCCGTGCAGCAGGTGTGGGAATAGAGAAAGTCAAGAAGTGGTTAAGGAGTCAACCGACTTACACTCTTCACAAAAATGCGAGAAAGCGGTTTCCAACAAGAAAATTTGTTGTTAACAATATAGATAGTCAATGGCAAGCGGACTTGGCTGACATGCAACAGATATCACAGTACAATGATGGCTATAAATACATCTTAACCGTAATAGATATTTTATCTCGCTATGCTTGGGCACGTGCGCTGAAGTCTAAACGAGGACCAGAAGTTGAAGCGGCTTTTCAGAGCATTTTCGATGAGGGGCGTGTTCCGCAAAGAATACAGACCGATCAGGGGAAGGAATTCGAAAACTCTCATGTTCGAAGTCTCCTTAAAAGTCATAATGTGGAATTGTTTAGTGTCAAAAGTGCTTATAAAGCTGCCATGGTTGAGAGGTTCAATCGCACACTGAAGACAAAAATATGGCGCTAGTTCACTGGAAAAAATACACATGTTTGGGTAGGTGAGCTGCAGAAATTTGTTAAGAATTACAATGAAAGCTACCATCGAATCATTAAGATGAAACCAGTTGATGTTACCCCAGATAATGCGATGGATGTATGGCTTCGATTGTATGATAAGAAAACGAAAAACATCTCCAATGAAAAGAAAATTAATGTTGGTGATAGAGTTCGGATTTCAAAGGTTAAGTCTACATTTGAGAAGGGGTATCTACCTAATTGGACTGAAGAAGAGTTTTTTGTAGATGAAGTAAATACAAAATTTAGACCCACCATGTATAAATTAATAGATTACCATGGCAATCCAATTGAAGGAAAATTTTACTCTTATGAATTGCAAGTAGTAGACAGAAGTGAAGAGGTGTATATGATTGACAAAATAATTAGGAGGAAAGGTCATGGCAATCAAAGGAAATATCTAGTTAAATGGAAAGGATATTCTGATTCATTCAATAGCTGGATAACGCACCAGGATCTACAAAATGTGGAGGTGGGAGACACTCGTAACTTTTAAGCTAATATAGCATGTGACTTCTTCCATATATGAGTTTAACATGTCTACTAACTTCAACATCATTCTTCCAAGCAATAGCAACCCCAAGATATTCCCAAGTAACAAACCATCTCTATACTCCGTTGAATTCGTTAATCCAATTACTCTGCATGGACCCCATGAAGTTGCTCTAACTGAAATTACTTATTACAACGATATCAGTTTGCTAAAGAACAACTATTTTGAATTACATAAAGAAGTGCGAGAGAAGGATGATTGCTTTCGCATATTTCAAAATAGTCTACATGGTACATGGGCTTTTCATCATCTAACTTTACATCCTTTTTCAACATCTTTACCATCTGTCCAAAACATGATTAAAATTCAAAAGGCATTTGCAACGTCAACTTTTGATTCTAAGGTTCCCACAATGAGCTTGCAAGATACAGAAAAGGAAATCGGTAGAATGTTTGAACGAATAAATGATCTCTTCAAGCTGACTTTGAATAAATTCTACAAAGCAGTCATAAAGGGGTCAACAAAATTGATGAAGGAAGGGAAGCATGTTCTTCTTGTATTAGGTAAGGATTTGAGTCATACTTTTGGGTATTCCAGAACAACTTTCACATCAAGGTATTGGTACAATGGACGTGGGTGGAATTCGGAGAGGAAAGTCACTGATTTTCAATGTAGAATTGTGCCATTGTATGCATTACAAAAAAGGAGCATCCGAGTAAAAAATCAATTTGAGGTCATTAGAAGTGTTGAAGACTTTGCAAGAAACGTTCAGTGCCAGAAACGCTAATGACTTGTGAATATAAGAAAGAGAAAGTAACTTTATTTACTGTTGAAACGGAGGCAGAATTTATTGTTTTTACTAAAAAGACACCATTGGAAAAGTCTGAGTCCGCTGTTATTGAATTCGGATCTGAAATGATTGGGATGTTTAAGGTCCTTGAAAGCGCACCTTGGTTGACAGAATTAAATGATACATTCAAGGTTCAATTGTCCTCTTCTAAACTCAAAGCATCAACAAATGCTTCATAGGATATCCACATATACAGCGAAGACATATTGGGCGATGATTTGTCTACTTCCAGTGAACTTGTAAAAAGAGTTAATTTGAACATTGAAAGCTTGAAAACGCCATCTGAATTGTGTACAAAGTTAAATGAGTTTGGTGTAGATTACCTTGATGCAGATGAATATCACTTTTCTTATGATCCACATAAGAAACGCATGATTCTAAAGGTAGGGAAGAACTCTCTTATCAAGCTGGATAGCGTGTTAACGACCACATTGGGATTCTCAAAATCAACTATTTATGAAGGCACATCAATAGGCGATACAGCCCCATCACTAGAGCGTGATATAAGTAACTTATAGTCTATTGTAACATCATTGAATATACAAGGGTTGGCGACATTGAGGCCCCACTTCTGCGCACATTTTCTCTCTCATCCGTAAGGAAGCAACTAATCAATCGAGAATTTTTTAACACAGTGTATCTACCAATCAGCCGAAATTACATCAATAGAATTGCTATATCAATTCATGATGACGCAGGAGAAGTAGTACCGTTCTGTGGTGGTGTTACTGTTTTGACCCTACATATTAGGTCACGAGAATAAGGCTTTACGCTATTGTGTCTTCCATAGTTATTCAATAGTCATAATGACAGGCATTTACAGTAGACCATCATATCAGAGCGGTTATCCCGTGTTTGCTGGAGTTAGACAACAAGTTGGAGGAGGCATATTTGGTGCACTAAGACGTATGGTCCTTCCAACACTCAAAAAAGTATGGCGTTCCAATCATGAAGCGTGTTGGAAGCTGGGCTTTAGATTTTGGTGCAAATGTTGCAGCTGATGCGCATCAAGGTGAGGATATCGGTGAATCTGTGAAAATGCGCGCGCAGCAATCTGCCATAGACGCATTAGATGATTTAACAAAGACGAGACGTACAGTTCGGAAGAAGCGTAGGAAGTTAAGACAAGTTGTATCCGGTCGAGTTACTAAGCAAAGACGCAGGAAAAGTAAAAAGCCGACTAGAGCAGCACGTTCTAAATCTAGACGTCGAGTGAAAACAAGAAAGCGCAAACGAAATTCCACAGCGACTAGAAACAAGTCAAAACGAAGGAAGACAACATATTTGTAGAGCTAATACGATGCAGAGTATCAATTCGGCTTTGTGTTTCTTCGATTCTCCCCCTCATCAGACAGACATCATCTACTCAACAATTGTAGACATAGTCCCCACAACAAATATCGATGGTAACCAACAGCCTATTCAGTTTGATATACTTGCCAATCCTCAAGATTATATTGACTGTCAATCCATTGATTTAGAGTTGTGTATACAAATTAAGAAGATTGATGGTACAAATATTGATTCATCCAAGGATAAAGTGGGATTGGGAAATCTTCCTATTGCCAGTCTGGTCTCAGATGTGTATCTTATATTGAATGACAAACAGATTGAAGGAGAGGATCGAGCATATCCATATGGAGCATATATACATACAATGACGCAATTTCAAAAGCAAGCTAAACAGTCACATTTGCAAGTTTCTGGGTGGTATGATGATCAGCAAAGGAAATTTGATGATGTCTCAAATACAGGGTTGAAAAGACGAATGGATTTAACAGCGGATTCAAAGGAATTATACTTGAAAGGACCTGTCTATCTTGATTTCCTTCGTCAATCTAGATATCTGCTATCACAGGTTAAAATGCAAATAAAATTTATTCGTGCAAATCCTGAGTTCGCGTTAATGGCTTTTGGAGCTACAAACTATCAAATCAACATAAGTAATGCCGTGCTCAATGTAAGGCGAGTAACAATGAACCCGTCAGTCATCAACGAGCATGCGACAGGATTGAGGAAAAACAATACAATATATCCAGTTAATCACAGTGTGTTGACAAACTTCACAATTGGTGCGGGATCATCCTCACTTGCCTACCCAAATCTTTTTCCCACTGCAATGCCAAAGGCGGTGTATATCACATTTGTGGAAAATGAGGCATTCATTGGTGCTTTTGAAAAGAATCCATTCAATTTCCAACACTTTAATGTTAGCAAACTAGCACTCTACCAGGATGGGATATTTGTATCTTGCAAAGCATATGAGCCTAATTTCAAAGATGGTAAATTCGCACGTGAATATGGTTCTACTTTCACCGCCCTCAACATGTTTAATACAGATGATTCAAATGGAATTACAATTGATATGTACAAGATGGGCTACTTCTTCATTATGTACAACCTCACAGCAGATGCAGATCTAGGTGGTGAAAGCGTAGGAGTTACAAAGCCTGGAAATCTACGACTGGAGGTATCATTTGAGTCACCTTTGAAGAAAACAATTACTTGTCTCATTTATGCTATCTATGATAGCAAAGTTGAGATAACAAGAATGAGAGACGTGACTGTCAGCTATCAGAGATGAGTAACTTAAGCAACATAGAAATCTTGAGGAAAATGAGGAAATCTCATCCCTACTCCAAGACAATATTTCTCAATGTCTTTTCTAGAGATAATTTACCTGATTCAATTCCTTTCTATCCTTGTTCGCTTATCATCAATACGGATACCAACAATCTTCCCGGAAAACATTGGATTGCTGTATACATCAATCGTTATAAGGTGGCCGAATATTTTGACTCTCTTAATCAACCTCGTTTACATGATATCGCATTATGGATGAACAGGTTCTCCTGGACTGTTAGGAAAGTGACATCGTTCCCACTTCAAAGTAATACATCTCTAATGTGCGGTGGCTATGTACTCTATTTTGTCAACGAGAGACCATTGAAAAATAACTGTAAAAGTGCTTTAGAATTATTTTCAATAAACTGTGATGAAAATGATGTAATTCTTACTAAATATGTCGAAACAGTTTTGAAATAAAGTTTTATGTTGTATCATTAACTTGCTCTCTTTTTTCAAAAACAAGGGTCTATAAGGAAAACAAAAACATGTTCATATTTCATTATCTATTCACATATATACAAAATCTACAATTTGGTTTTCATGAAACATTTTTTCAAATCACATATGATGGGAGGCACATCACTTATGTCTTTGATGCCGGTTATCACAATCTTTCCATTATGGAACACATGAACATGATATGGATGCCAGTTAGTCAATTGAGCTGCTGGAAATAACTCCACTTCAGAAGTTAGATTATGTGATGATGTAACTTTACGGAAGTCATAGTGATAGTGCAATTCACATAACACGGTCATTGTCTTCACTTTCCAATCAGATAATGAATCACCAAGTAAATGTTCTAAAGTAAAGTGTAGATATGAGAGATCACCCTCCATGACCCTTCCAATACATTGGATTGTTCCATTTGGAAAGAATAGGATAGTGAGAGATTTATCCTTCCTCTGAATCCTCCATGTTAACATCGAGGGTCTTCCAAGATGTAAGCTCGTTGTCGGCTTCAATTTGCGTTTTATCAGTAGCCATTGTTTTCGGTTGGGTATATTCCTCTCGATCTCTTGTAGATTGAGTTTTGACTTTGCTTTTGTAGTTAACATCCGATTTACAACTTCCAACCGTTTGATGTCCTCCATCTTTAATGAATGACGTCATCTGTGGTAGTATCTCCCTTGTAAAGGGATCCCATGTGACGTCACTGAAACGAAAAAATCGATATTCAACATCTTCCCGTTTTCGTGAACAGACGTATAGTTTGACTGATGAATCACACTTTATCCATACCTTGTCATCGAGAGGAATCTTGATCCGAGTCTTATGGTTGCCAATGAGATCCGCAAAGCCTTTCAGTGAAGGCAATGAGTCAATTCTAATGCAAACGCCACGATGTTTTCGAACACTATTTGCTATTGAATGACGAAATGCTATTCTTTTAGAATTTTTTATGTGAACGTTTTGAACGTCATTAAGTTTCCATGTTCTAATGTAATGAGGCATGTTCCGAAAGCTATGTTTCAAATTTAGGTTTAATGTTTGCCTAAAGTTTGTTATTTTATTAGCTCAACATATCGGAATGATGTTGAGTACAAATTCTTCACATATTCATTCACATTAGGACTACCTATTTATTAGTAATCATTTCTACATATCGGAAAGATGTAGAAATTTCAATTTTAGTAAGACTACTTATGTATTAGTAAGTGTTGCTACATGTCGGAAGATGCAGCAATCGCAAGGTCTATTACAAGTGGAATATTGTATTGTTTTTTTATTTAGACTTATTCTACATCACCTGTAACAGGAAGGCATCTTCTTCTCTTCGACGGTGGGGGAAGACCTAGGCTGTAGTGTCCATATGGTAATGATAAATTTTTATCCAGCCAACAGCGCTTATCCTCCCAAATTGAAAGACCTCGCTTCCTAAATGATTTTGTGCTAACTATGTGATTTTTTGAATTTATAATTGTCATATCTTCAGTTGTATCATTCTCACTATAATAGACACTCCTATAGTCATTATGTTTCAATTTTTTAACTGCTGCTCTCTGAATTCCTTTTGCACGTTTGATGCTATGATTTGTAGAGTCTAGATATTTCATTGAATACATTTTCGGTTTTAGTAGGATCATTTCCTCAAGCAACTTTCCAGCACACTCATCCTTAAAACAACCTAATCTAGCTTTGTTTGTAGTTGAGTATAGTCGGTGGTGACTGTCATAGTTTGAAGAGTCAAACTTTTCACCGAAGTATAGAAGTATATCTTCCAGACGGACAGATGGTGATGTGTATAAACATAGGAAGAAACTGTCGGTATGACCTCCACAAAGTCGCGTTCTATTTATCAGTGGACATCCTTTTAGATCATTGTAATATAATTGATACATTTCCAACTTACTATAGTCAAGTACTGCTTGACCAACATATATTAATTTATTTAAAACTATTGAAGGTTTGTACATTTCCATACCAACGAGATCTTCATCAAATATTTTGTGTTGAACATAGAGAGGATGATTTGACAATTTCAGTAGTTGTTTCTCATTGTTGACTAGTTTAAATTTTTTCCTTCTCCTTACATTTTCCATTGTTTTACCATATAAAGAATTATTTTCAATTTGTAGAATGACTTTTCGAAGTCAGTGTTTGATTGAGCCCTCTTTTGAGAGTTCATATCAATGTATGTTTTTAACCAAGACTTTTGTGTGAATTTTATGCCACTATGAATCTTCTTGATTCTCATGCCCATGGTCAAGGAAAATTTTAAAATTGAGTAGTGGACTACATAATTTTCCCTATCAAATTGATGGAGCAGAAGTTTCTTAATAGAAGAAAAATGTGTATTTGGTCTTACTTTTTGATATAGATTTTTCATATATTGTGAAAACATTCTCTTTTCAATCATCTGCATTTCTGGAGCTAATGGGAAATCGGCAGTGTCATCATGAATGGCTGCAGGATACTCTAAATCTAAATCAAAAATGTAGCCGATTTCACCATCATCATCTATATTTTGAACATTTTCTTCATTTAAAAAATTATCTAATTCACTTTCATTCAACCATTTGAAATTTGAGTGGGATAGACTCCTACTGAGTGAAGAACCGTAAAGGTTATTAACATCTAAGTAGGTCAAATGTCGACTTTCATGTGTATTATTTCCTAATTCTTCAATGCGTGCACGCGCTCGGTGAGTGTTGGTGAAAGTCATGCCCCCTTTAATTCCTCGTTCAAATAGATTGTACATATTTTCATCTTGTATGTAATGTGGGGGATCATTGGAAGACAAATTTGGTGCTGAGGTAAAGCTAAGATGTGGGAGACTGACAAAATGTACAGGGTCGACTTCATCCTCACGTTGACTCAATGCTCTAAACACTTCAAATATGTCTGCCAACAATAAAACATCTAACTTCAGATATGCCAGCATGTAATCACCAAATGTGCTACAATTAAATTCAATCCATGCCTTGTTAGCGTGTTCATATTCACTATCGGAATCATTATAGAATTCAAATTGTGGTGGTAGACAGTCTTCCGTCAACATGTTTAAGTTTTTGAAGTATGAATATGGAAACACTCCCTTCTGATATAAAACATTATCACTTAATTGTGGAAATTCTACCCTTAATGTCTCTACATGCTCAAACGTTTGCAAGCCCTTGGCTATTTCACTCAAGGATGCACTTAGAAATTGATATGAGTCTAAGAATTTTAGTTTAAAGTATACTGTCTTCCCTTTGTAGTCATTTACAGGGACACTGGCGGATAAAGTTATATATTTTTCAGCAGTTGCTGCTACAACATCTAATTTCCAAGATTTCATTCTTCCAATCGCTTTATAGCAAACGATGTGACTATTATAATTTTTAAAATTGTGGAAAAATATGGGGAGCTCCCGTCTGTTAAGTCTTGACCGGAGATTGCATTTCCTACACAATGTTTGCCTATATCGTCCGGTGATATGATCATGATCACGAACTTTTATGACTTCATCGCTGATTTTCGATTTACATTTGTTGGAACATTCTGCATTCTCATGGCGTGCTTTTTCATCCGCTGACAGTGACATTGGCTGCCTAGTTGTTGCACATTGGTTGTCATATAAGTCTTGGGATACAGTTTCTAAGTGGTGCAAGAAACTAATAGTGCAATTTGCTCCCTCAAAGAGGTAATATTTGTTTTCAAATTTCGATTGAAGGGCATTATGCCAGACATGATAAGCTCAAAAGGCCGCAGGTTTATGTATTTTATTATCAATGTAGCACTCTATATCTGCATAAATTACTAAAGGAGGACTTAGTTGATATTCCATGCTACTTGTTAGTACTTTTAGATCCGATGGCATTTTTTCTATTTGTGCTTTTCCTCGAATGCAAAACTGGAAGTGTCGTTCTAGTGTTGTCTTATATGTGAATGACTGAGTGCATCTTTCGCAGAAGTATTTATGTCTTTTTAAAGTTCTCCTATACAATCTTGACAGCTTTGGAATTCCACAATAGTGTGCTGCTCCATTGTTTAGAATTAGCAAAATATTAACCGTTTGCCTACCAGTAAAGTTACTATTGTAACGAACACCTTTGAGTCCATTTTCATAAAAGTGAATGTTAATTTTAATATCATTATTTTTCTCAAATTTTGGAATATCTTTGATTGATACTGGTGTGGAAATCCCTTCCATATTTACCTCAGATGTCCACTTACTATATGATTTTAATTCATTCCTTGAATAAGGTACTTCATTATAATGCAATATTGATAAAACTGCATATAGGAAGCAATCATTTGCATTTGAATTAAGATTAATGACAGCTCTAGAGTTTTTTAACTTCTTTGGTAGAGGAAATGATTGTCCACTTGACAGTATTGGACTTGTTATTACATTGAATTCTATATTTTGTACATCATCTATAATCCAATTGCTACCCTTTTTTGTGAAGGCTTCAATATGATTTATTAGACTATTTAGATGATCCTGAAACCATGCATCATAGTCATAAATATAGTTTGAGGATGATGAGGTAAAGTGTGCGAGAAAAGTTTCTTCTTCTTGAGGATTAGAACGGACATAACGAATTTGTGCAATCAGACGACCGCGCAATTGATAGCTCTTTAGTAAGTCAGACACTAAATTCCCAAACATGGAACGCATGCTTTCTAAGAATGATGTTATGTCCGCAGCAGGTGTTGTTGGCGTGATATCATACACACGTGCATGGCCATTGAATGCGCTTTCGCTGAGACTAACAGTTCCATAGTTATTATGCATATTTATCTCACTATCTGTATTATGTACATTCATATGCTGTCGAAATCTACTTATAGAGTTGTACGTTTTGCCACAGCGAGAGCAGTATTGCATAAAGTTTTGTATGTTAGTTGAAAGTGCTGGTTGTTGGCTTAGAAGTAGATCTATTTCGATTATTCGAATTTGACTCTGTTATGCTATCATTCGGTTTATTATTGCATACAAGTTTATGCCTCTTAAGATTATCCATCCTATTCGTCTTATATGGACACTTGCTACATTGATACGTTTTTCCTAACTTACAAAATTTTTCATGACGTTGCAAATTGCCAATGAGAGTGAACACTTTTCCACACTTGGTACAGACAACCATGATTATTGATGAGGATTGAAATTAGCAAGCCCTTATATACATCTACCATCAAATGACGTCAGCGTCATCACCAGCCAATACCATATGTTCCGATCTGTTGTAAAGAGATAACACATACAATTTCAACAATTATTTTTTTTCAAAGTAGAGGAAAATAGAAGTCAAAGTTACAGTTTAACGCATTTGACAATACCACTATGGTATAGTTTTAGGTGACTGCAGCTGTCACTACAGCCACCCAAATCGTCCATCCTCGTAAGGCGCACTTTTTTGATCCCATTTTGGGAACAGTCGAGGTGGACAAGTGTCTCTTTATTGTGCTGTTGACTGGTGGTTACTTGGGAGGCCAACAGGAGGTTTGATTGAGTAATATTTCTTGGAGACTCAATCAAACCTCTATTTTCCTCCTTCAACTTCACCTCGCGGGCCTCAACCTCCTTCAGGCGCTCTTGGCAACGACGGAGTTGTACCTCAACGTCATCTTCTACTGTCGCGTCGAGATCGACATTATACTGCCGAACAGGGAGAGCAACTGGAGGTGCGGGCGCAGGAGCGTGAGGGGAAGGATCTGCGGCTGGGATCGGAGAGGAAGGATCTGCGGGTGGGATCGGAGAGGAAGGAGCTGCGGCTGGGATCGGAGAGGAAGGAGCTGCGGCTGGGATCGAAGAGGAAGGACGCAGTAGAGATAACGGAGCCAGTGTCATCATCGGCGATAAAGGAAGACGCACACTCCAGCTCGGAGAAGCCCGGATGTGGCTGAATGACACCTCCTCCTGAGATGCACACATCGCGGAGTCCTGTAATCGAAAGAAACAATTGTTTATCATCTATTTAGCATTTTACCATTGATGAGATACAAAGGTGAATTTCTCTTACCTCCGGCTGGATTGTGACCTTCTGACCGGATCCAATCTCTCTCTCACGGGGCAACGAGTCATTCTAAAAGATAAATCAATCTATTACAAACAAAAAAACATTAGTAGTAAAGTGAGTTTCGAAACATATTTTAATAGAAAATTCTGTACTCATGCAGTTGACCAACTTTGATGCTTACATTTGTAACAGGATCATCATCCTCATCGAAAGAAGATGTCGGGGAAGAGGTCGCTGACGAAGTTTCCTCATCAGATGAAGTCGCTGACGAGGTTTCATCGTCCTCTGATGAAGACTCCCGAATCGAATAAGGCTTTTCTTCATTGTCTTCCACCGACGTACTCGTCGCTGGAGTTGATAGGAAACTGCGATGTTTCCTGAGGGACAGCGATCGCACAACCTGCAGCGAAAAATAAGATGACATGTTCGCAACTCATTGAGAAGCATACATGTTCTTGGAAATACTTCATGCATTGAGAAATATTATTGACAAATAAATAAACAATGACACTTACGGGACTAGGAAGACACTTCTTCTCCGGTGTAGGCAAACGGGGTATACTGTTCACACCTGTAAACAGCTGAAGAAAAGATCATATTCAATTTCACATAAAGAGCTAATGAATAACTTTAATACTTACATTTCTCAAGCATTCAGCCGGTTTCTCCTCTTCAAAACTGACACAAGTCTGTTGAGGCAACTCATTCTGAAATGTTGTGACAATGTTGAAATACTTTTTACATGGTAGAATGATTAACGGAGTAAATGTATTCTCATATTTTTAGTGACAATCTTTTTTTGAATTACGACCTTGGTCTTCTTAGGAGGAGGCATCTCATCATTATCCTGAAATGTTTAAACGATATATGTTTTTATGCATAATGGACCAATAATTAATTTATTCGGTTTTAAGAAGCTATCCTTTGAAGGTATTATGTATGATTGACAGAACTCACCTCAAAATCACTTAAGGTGTCATCGATGAACTGTCGTGACTTGGGGGCTTTCTTTTGGACTCGGGACTTGACGGGTTTCTTTATTGCCGTAGGCTCCTCTACCTGTAAAAGGACACCTTCCATCGGCCTCTCCTTGTTAAATAATCGCTCCAACCTCCTCTTTTCAGCCTTTGAGGTGAGGTTGATGCCCTTCCTCCCATTTTGCTGAGCACATGGCGTATGCTTTTCAATGAATGCCTTAGAGGCTTCGGTATTTGCCTTTTCATTGCTTCGTTTATAGGACTTACAACTTAGGCAGTACAGATACGTACAGTCACTTTTGAAGAGGCAGCTCTTGTGACCGCTCTTATTAGCATGACGAACGGGCAATTGACACGTTTCACAAAAGTGAAAAATTAGGCGCTGTCGTGCAAGACTCTCTTGTCGGACCATCTCTATAGAGGAAAAAAAATTGATTATAATTTTATCTCTTATTAAATGAGAACTCATTTATATATCATCAACAAAACTCTATGAAGTACTACCTTGATATTGAATAAATCTTAGAAAGAATTGAAATCTGAAGTTGAAATTGAAACCGAAAGTCGAAAGTTTAATTTTCTTTCGAAAACGGTTTGCTCATAGAAAGAGTTGAAATTTGGAAGTAGCTGTCTTGAAATTATTTAATTTCGAAATTAATTTAATGGAATGAAAGTGAAATTTCGAAAATTTCAACCAATCCTCAATTTGTTTAATTAAACAAGCTTGAATTTTATACATCTGTTAGCAGATGACAGACTGAATATTTAAAATGGATGAAGGTTTTATTTAGGTATCTTTTATTTATAAACAAACTGTGAAAATCTTGTTGATTTAAATACACTTACATTTAAACTGATATATTCATGTCTCTCGCTCAATGACTTAATTTAGGATGAAAAATTAAAAAAACATGGTTAATAATGTAACATAAAGTGTTCCAATCCTAAAACCCAAGCTTCTATATTTAAAGCTATTTGGTTATAAGAACTTAATAATGTTTCTACTCCCGAATATCCTATAAAGTAGCACAACATGGTAGTGAAACTCACTTCAGAATTGTAGTATGAATCGGAGAACGGAGGAACGAAGAACGACGTCTGCTATGGACACTGAATTATTTGAAAATGAGTGAAAATTCGTTGTGTGCAACTTCTTTATATATGAAATTGACAAAGCAACTATGAACAAAGACCTTATGACATCACATCCTGGAATTGGTGCGACCAAACAAAATTGGTAACTCAAACAAGAAATTAGACAGCTGGTTTATTTTTAAACTTAGAAGTGGAAGTGCCATCAAATGTGTTGAAAGATTTCTACATACAAGCATTGGAGTCAATTCCAAACATTATAAAATGATGGAATGATATATTGCTTGAAATGCTATTATTTAAAGACATATCATCATTTAAATTTAAAGATATCAGATGCTTGAATTGTTTAAGAAATTGTAAATTTCAAATTGCGCGCCAGATTTTGAAAATTCAAATTTCGCGCCAAAATTTAAATAATGAAATTTAATGATGTGAATTTAAAGATACCGGATGCTTGAATTGTTTATGAAATTGTAAATTTCAAATTGCGCGCCAAATTTTGAAAATTCAAATTTCGCGCCAATATTTAAATAATCAAATTTAATGATGACTGTTAGGGTTAAGGTAAGGTTTAGGGTAAGGGTTAGGGTTAGGTTTAGGTTTAGGTTTAGGGTTAGGGTTAGGTTTAGGGTTGGGGTTAGGGTTAGGTTTAGGGAGGCAAGAAGAGTATGTATGGCACCCGGAACCCATGGGTAAATAAATTTTCGAGTGCGCGAAGCGCCCGAGAAATTTTGAGGCCCACCCCCGCCGTGTATGAAGTGTATGAAGGTCAAAGGTGAAGGTCAGGTCTAAGGTTAAGTGTAGAGGTTTGTATATTATGGTCAATTTTAGTTGTAAAACTTTAACCTTGAAAATTTGTAAACTTAGTCATTTTTGTAAAAAAAACTTGGAATTTTTTAAGTTGCATACAGATGTATACAACTAGGATTTTTTCATCAAATGGGTACATACAATATATCATTCGAATGCTCTTTTCATGCTGATTCTAATGGTGCATTGTATGACACATGTATGATATATAACTAGAGAGATACATGCCTTTAAAGAATGGGCTAAAAACTTAGTGAATTTAAAAATCTAACATTTGTCTGCTTGCATACAGCTGCATACAACTATGATTTTCCCATCGAATAGGTACATACCTTATATCATTCGAAAGGTCTTTTCATTCTCATTCTTATGGTGTCGTTTATGACACATGTATGATATCATCCTGGAGTGCTACAAGCATTTCAAAATTAACAACATAACTGTTTCTTTAAAAGTTATATGTTCCTATTTATTTCAAGTTGAAGTCTTCATGTTTGATTTTTTGTTTCAATTCAGTTATTGAACATCATTAATTGTAGATAGTTATTCCCCTTTCCCATTCAGACCTTAATTGAAGACCGATTTGTGAAATGATAAAACAAGTTTGTTCATATATACAAATGAATATTAAATAAAGATATTAAAAAACACACTAAATGTCATCAAGGTAAGGAAATGGTACAAGTTTTTTTCAAGTCCACTTGCACATGGATCCTGGTCTCCTTGGGCGCACAGGGACAGCGACGTGGTGTGTCAAGGTCGATGACCGAAAATTCGAGAGCGGTTGTGAGGTTCCGCTCGTTCGGCTCCATTCGCATGAAGACCCGTTTGGTGTGGTACTTTTTCGGCGCGTTATTCACTTTGACAGTGACCCTTCCATAAAGTGGCGTTCGCATGGACTTCTTATTCATGTGACGCATCGTCTCGATTGATGCGTCACTATCATCACCGAGTAGTCGGGCGATGCAGGGGCTTGGGTGAACACCACCGGCTCGTTCGGTGTTGTAGATCGCTCCATCGGAGATTGGGGAAGTGTATTGGTACGTTCCACTGGCGAAGTGGTACGATCAGCAGTACCGTTCTCAACTGCAGCTTCCTGTTTGCGATCCATAATGACTTGTAGATTTAAAATAATTGTAACTTGTAAACGTGAGGATTAGAACCTTTGATAAGAATTGGTACAAACCTCGGACTTATATACTTTTTAAACAAAGGAAATCCTAACAGCCAATCAGAGAGGTACCGAACTTCCCTAAAGAATATATAACTATATAAAGGATGTCATTGTTCCAAACTGTTAAGTACTTATCCTCAACGTTCCATAACAAGAAGCATGTCCTCAAAACCTCTATTCTATTTTCAAAATGACAGCCAAGTCATTATGGGAGGTCAGTTGGATATGACCGTGCATCTCTACTGCGGCTGCAAAGTGGCCCTGTGGAAAACTTTAACTGTGACAGCACTTCAAAGGTGGAGTGGACTACCAGTGAAGTGTCCGGTACACGAGTGTGACCATGACTTTAGCAACAATCAGACATTTCATGAATGGTGTGATGACTTCCTAAAGATCATGGAGTCGCCTGAGGGACGTGATCTGTACCCATCATTTATTTTTAATGCTTAAATTAAACTTACATTGTAAATCTCTTGTCTTTTTTCATTTTAAACATAGTTCTGGAATTGGTTTTCTTATTGGGGAGCAACTAAATCATAACTGCACATTAAAGTTTCACATCTAAATAGTGCTACATTTAAAATAATTGTCACAATAGTCGCAATTGAGCAAACCCATTCAAAATCAAACAACAGACGTCTATCGGTACGTACCCAAGTACTCAGAACCAAGTCGCACAAGTTCGATCATAGACGTTCCGAAACGCAATGTACTCAACCCAGTCTACCAAACACATGTACCTATCCAGTAAGACAGAAGTCATACAGGTTCCTATTCATAACACTGAATTATACATGTACCTATCCATGTTCCTATTCATAACACTGAATTATACATGTACCTATCCATGTACCTATTGATAACACTGAATTCTACATGTACCTATCCATGTACCTATCCCTCGCAAGTAGGGCACAGTTTTCACTACTTCCATCCACGCAGTCAAGAGATTGACGAATGTGTTTATGTTTCATTTATAACAAGTGAACTTACTTTAAATTTTTGGAAGAAATCAATTCACCAGGACAGCATTATCAAAAACCGTCCATTATCTTAGGGTGTTGTAGTCTTTGTTGAAGCTAGTTGATCAATGTCAAGAGCCAATACTGAAAATGGAAGTCTGATGCTAATAATCTATCAGAATTCCATCCACTCAGTCGAGGCAGTGACGAATGTGGGCTTGGTCGGTCATGTTACAACACCATTTGTCAGATGGCAAATCTGAAAGATATTCGACATTAAAATGGGAAATGTATTCACAGCTGTTGATCATGAAGTGTACAATTATCGTATAGTATCAATAGTGCTTTGGCTCCAGTAAGACACACTAAATTCATTTTTTCACGCACATCTGCAAGTCGATAATTAGTGACGTTAACATTGGGAAGTAAATAGTGGAAGTTGGCTGCTCCTAATAAATGCTGAAGAATCAATATTTTAGATGCTAAAAAACTAACTGTATCGTGCAATCAGGACAATTGAGTTAAATTTCATAACGTCACAATCAGTCTACGAGAATATATTTTGCCAAACTAATTGATCGAGCAGCAATTGCTGTGTCTCAGATGAATATTCAGAAATTCCCTCTGTTTATGACTTCACTAATGAGTGGTCATTCCAATATCCAGAATAGAAATTGCTTTGCCACTTTCCTCTAGCAACTCCTGGCGGTTCAATATAAAGATATATTTAGCCGCTTCAGGACGGGTTAGCTCAACTCGTCCTATTTTTAAATGCCGAAACTGACCAGGTGGTGCACCTCGTCCTCGGCACTTATAAGTGAAAGTATTCCACTGCATGCAATCTAGTCACAATTATTAAGTATTTCAATCTGATTATGACATTTTTAGTTTTATGGATCATAGAATGGTTGTTTGTTCAAAGCAACGATATTATCAAACCAACCGATATCTAATGAAATTCAGTGAAATATTTTTAAGTAGCTTCTTTGTTGAACAAAGTTTGAGGGAAGAGCACGGGCATAGACACATTGGTTGTCACTCAGAACAACTTAATGGAGAAAAGAAGTGAAAATAAAAATAAATAGATTAATGATTAAACTGATCTAGGGAAAGTTAACTTAAAACTGTACAACAAAGACGACTAAAAGCAGAAATAAACAAAAGACAGAATGGAAAAATACATGGAAACGTGAAGAAATAGTGAAGGTATAAGGAGAGAAAAATAGAATAGCAATGCTGTAAGTACATGTTTCTGTATAATAAAAATCGAGTGAAAATTAAGTGACTACGTCGTGCTTTTAACTGAAGTTATAACTAGTTACAAAGCAACATATTGAGCGATTGCATCCTGATAACATATTACATGCACTGACTGAGGCAACCCATATACGACTTGCAAGAACTACGAGTATGAAATCTGCGACTTAGTAATTTTAAAAGTGAATTAGCTGTACATTTTAAAAAATATTACTATGTGTAGCAGTCAATATAAGCGGTTAATACCCTCATTCGCAAGTCATTTTCATGTAGCAATAATGAAAGAAGTGTGTACTACTTATGCCAGGGCTGTGGAGCCGGAGCCGAGCCGGAGCCGAGCCGGAGCCGATGGTTTTGGTAGGAGCCGGAGCCGATTTATCACAAAGGCTCCGGCTCCGGCTCCGATAGTTTGAGCTTTGATATAAATCTAGAATTTTGAAAGTTATTAATTGGCATCATAAAAAAATTAAATCATTTGAAATCTAAAGATATGTCTTTTAAGTATACCAATGATCTGTCCTCCACGATATCTTTCTTTGCAGTTGCCGCCTTCTTTTGTATTATATCTATTATATATTTACACACATGTGTAATATTTTTTTATTGCATATGTTTCGTAAGACTAATTTCCATATTGACAACGTATTCTCCAAAATCCATTAATTTGAAGACTTGTTATATGCATGCTAACTAGATGATTGTAGATTCCTAGAGACAAGTCGCCAGTCATTTATGTACACATTTCCAGTTCAGTCAGCAAAGATAATATAGCTACATTTCTTGCGCAATGTCTTAAATCTAATACGGTTACTATGTAGGCTATCATCTATCGGTATGGCTACTGGCATCTGTGACAATGCCAATTTCCTTAGATTGTATTGTAGGCTCTTGTGCAGTCCCCCCACCTACATTTTTCAAAACAATCGATTATTCAATTTGATCAATTTTGATTGGAGGGATAACTCTTCACACTCACACGAATGACCTGACTACAAGTCCTCACATGGCTATAGCAATAAGCGACCCAGCCACTTCTAGTAGCGCCCTATTATTTTAAAGGTATCTCATTCACAATGAATTTCCTTTGACTTCAAAATTCAAAGGGTATATTTCAATGCGAAAAACCCGAAGGCAAATTACAATGTTGACTTGCTGACGAAGTTTGCGACCATGACATAGCAATTACCCACGTAGATTTTTACAACAGCACGGAATGCTTCACTCAAACCGGTGATGCTGAAACGGACATCCAATGGTGCTGCATCTTTTGACCAGAGAAAAAATGGGGGGGGGGAGGACTGCACAAGAGCCGTATCGTGTAATAATATTTCCCCAAATGTCATAGACCTGTGGATTTTAGGAATTTTCATTATTATCTTTTCCGTCTGTCAACACTTTATGCTGATATCATGCTGAATTATATGTAAACAATAAAAAAGACTGAGACGCTCTCAATAAAGGCGCCTTTTGACCTCCCTTTTCTATCGTCTGTGACATTAAACCGCACGCGCATTCGAAAGCTAGCAAAGTAGATGGGATTTCTGCTCGGTGCTCGCAGTCAAATTTTTATTGTGCATAGCACCCTGCAACATACTGTGTGATACTCCGAGTTCAGTTTCATCAGCCTAACCATCATCAGAGGAATAGTGGTAATGTGTTATACATAAATTGAATATAATAATATACATGAATCATTGATGAATTATTTAGTGCAACTTTACGCCATAATGAAAAATACGAAATTAATATAATGTAAGTTAGGCCTTAACTTATTAAGTATGCTGCATCGAATTACAAAACTTGTCCTAAACTAGATATTTTAATTTTTTTAAGTATAATTTTCAAGTGTACATTTCTAGCCTACACTGCAATGAGGCTATCTAAATTACAATTTCTACAGATGATGAGTCGTGGGCTACCCACCGATCATATTATTCATGGACCAACAGACTATTGAATAAAGGCAATAACAAATAACAATAACAACCTAAGCTAGCCTATATACACTTTAATATTCAATAAAGCAATTGATATCTTTATTGATACGGTATATTTGGCTATATAGCCGATACCCTTGCCATGTTCGAGTAGATACAGGCCCTATAAGCTATTTAGAGGCATACGCTATCCAGTTTCATATTCAAGCTTTGTTAAAAAGCTGATACTACTATTCGGCCCCTGTGACGGCTAATTAGGTATATCATCATCACTCATGTGGTCTTATTTAATGTGGCCTCGTAGTAGACTGGTTGCAGGCTAGGCCAATTTATATTTAGCCAGTGCGGGAGATCTTTATCTAATTTAACCAATCCTGGCTATAACTTTATTTTATCTTTCAGAGATAGTCAATTCATGCAAAAATATATGACAAGTATGTTATTTGTCATTATATTAGGCTATTATCATTTTTATTATTAACTTAAGTCGTTGCTTGTTAATGGAAACTAATTTTATGATTGTAGCAAGCCTCTAAAGGCCACACCGTTATCCAAAAAACCCGTTCAACGGATCCAGGATAACCAGCACAGATAGAACCTGAATTTGAAGTCGGAGCCGAGCCGGAGCCGGAGCCGGAGCCTTTCACATCAGTGTCGTGGAGCCGGAGCCGATGAGATAACGCATCGGCTCCACAGCCCTGACTTATGCACATTGAAATGATCTATAGAAAACGGCAAAACCCCATTTTCAAGTGGCAGGTGCTGGGTAAAATAATAAGGGAATAAATTCAATATTACTTCATTTGAGTTTACGACTTTTGGGTTGCCTATTAATGATAAACTAGGATGAAATAAAAATGATTTTTTTATAAAATTTAAAAAAATAAATATGTGTTTAAACATATTTAAAAAAAGTATGACATTTTTATAAAAAATTGATAGTTTTCTTCTCGCATGCAGACATAAAATATAACAATAAGTAGATCTGATTATCGTTCACAATATGTATTGTCGCATTAAAACCTGGTATGTGATTTTCAAATCGAAATGCAAATCCTACGACTTTTGTAACGTCTGATAGCAGACCGATATTGTATAATAATCGCTTCAAAAATTCATTACAGTAAATATTAGTGCGCTTGCATGCATAACGCTCTTTTTCTTTCTCTCGACTGCCTGAACATAGTTTTATTTGTTGATATCAATGAAAGTAAACAATTTTGGCATACTGCACAAAGATACGCTAAAATTCATTCTAGTTTATGAGAAAAATGAGATAAATTCAATCATAGTAACGTGACATTAGACAGGTAAATCAATCAATGCGGTATGTGAAAGCCACGGAAAAATATTAAGTTACCAAAGGACTTTATCTGTTTCATTGGTTTTCACATACCGCATTGATTGCTTTTGCTTGTCTAATGCAAGGTAACCAAATTATTTTTATCCGAAACCGGGACACCTTACAAAGTAGGGAGATGGGCCTATAGGCCTTTACAGATAATGATAGTTGCTGATACAAACAGCGAATTTTAGAATACGTTGCTGGGTAATATCGTCAAACCCATACTGTGACAATCATCGAATCTTCACCCTTACGCGTCATGTAAACTGACTATTGGTAGCCTGCTTTTCATTTATACCTGTTATCTGTTTGATTTAACGTTTCATCTATTTTTCGTTACCCCATCAAATTCATAGCAGAGGACTGAGAAAGTGGCGAAACATGGTGCACAACCTTCGCTTCGAAGATGTGACTTAATAATGATGAACTCCATATGTGATTCTGGTGTTTGTTTTTCGTATCTACAGTATGTGGCAATTTACTGAATGCTTTTTCCATTTCCACTAGTTTTTAGTATATTTCATCAATCGGTGTTCAGTCATTGATTGCTTAACTCGTTATGTTCAGGACTCATTGCCTCCTCATTATGACCAATGACGGATTCTTAATATATTTTCATCCATACAGAATGTATAAAGTGTATATCTGCAATTGTTTTTCAATAACTTATTATGTAATAATCAATTTCATGATTATTGGGTTAATATTAATCTCTGAAATGTATAATAAAGCTTTTTTGATTTATGAAGTATATTGTTTTATTTTGCATCTTTTGTTTTCTACGACTGAGAGAATTCGATTCTATTTCGTTGTTGCATGAAGATGTCAACTATATAAACAATTGAAACACTTCAGTAATTTTCTTGTCACCTGATGTGAGTTGTTTATGTATTTAGAATACTATGACTATATGAACTAAAACACTATGGGTGGAGTGACGGAATCGAGTTTTATAAAACTGCAGACTTAGCATTAAACCTCAACAAAACTCCATTAAAACCCAAGCGATAAAACTTCACTAAAACCGTAAAGAAAACGAAGTGACGATTTGGAGTTTTGCTACGTTTTTATTAAACCCCAATGAAACTGAAAGTTTTAGTAACGAATGAGTGACAATTCGTCATTAAGTCGACATTGATAACACGTGATCATGCAGCAACCAATCAGAAAGAGGGAAATCCACAGCTAAGGATGAACAGCGTTGTCGAACGATATAGAGATCACTCTTTTCTATCGATCACATGGATACGTCCGCAATGAGCAAGCGGAAGCGATGTACAGCTTTCTCTGAAGGTCAGCAAGACTTTCTTATCGATACCATAGCCAAGTACGCAGACGAAGTGGAATGCAATGATAGGTCGAATTCATCATTTACAAAGAAGAAATCTGTATGGACTGAAATTGAAGACATCTTCAACAAGGAATTTCCGGAGTCGAAAAGGACAGCAAAACAACTTCGCGACCTCTACAAAAGGCTTAAGATTGCGGCGAAGCATGATCTCTTGGAGATGAAAAGGTCTGTGCGAGGAACGGGAGGAGGACAGGCCTATAAAGTGAGCGACAGGACTGAGACGCTACTGAAAATAATTCCATCTTTAGATTTTGAGATGGAAAATGAACATGATAGTGACTATATTATGAGTGAAAATGTTCCTATATCTGAGTCACTTGCTCCAATTGCATGCGACGAGGAGCATGAAAAACAGACAATGAAGAGGAGAAAAGTTGAACCAAAGCATGATAGCATAGAGAATCTACGCCGTCGTTTCTTGAATGAAGAGCATGAACTACGTATGACTTTACTTTGATAACAAATAACCGCTACTGACTTAGACATTGAGCTGAAGCAGATACAGATTCAGAACTGCAAAGGGAAGCCAGTGTCAATTCTCCAGGAACTCGATGTCATGCAATTCGCAGCTATTAACGATCAAAGTTAGTTGCATTGATTGAAATTACGATAGTGTTGGATAGTGTGGATTACGATTAGTGTTGTTTCAGTTGATTGCTGATAATCAAGATATCTGAATAAATCATGTTTTAATCTATAATTTCTATTTTGTCTTTTTATTCATTCAAAAGTAGGTTTTTTTCTCCCCTTCGTAATGTTTATTTCCAAAGTAAAAAGTATGTTAAAAACAATATGTAAACTTTTATTCACTATAAAACATGCACAGTACATCTGCATGTTAGCACATTACACATATCATGCAAAAAACGTGTCAATAATTGATCGTCGGAACGCTGATCCACGTATATCACGATCGTCTTCAGATGATGAATAATGCTGCTGAGAGTCATCATCATAATCAAACTCTGAATCAGATTCATCGTTGGTTTCATCATTGTAAGAAATCAGAGTGTTGTGTAAGTAGGCACATGCACAACAAACATTTTTGACAGTATCGATTTGGAGGCGAATTCGACTGTCAGGACCCAAAATGGCGAATCTCCTTTTCCATACTCCAAAAGTTCTTTCCACAATACATACAAGGTTTGAAAAGGCACGTATTAATTCAAAGACTGTTATTCAGCATTGTCAATAAGTAAGAATTCAGGCATAGGAAACTCATGAGACACGATCACTTGCCAATATAGCCATGCTTCCGATCATATGCCATGCGTCCGTGGTTTGATCATCACAGAGCATGTCCTTCCACTCATGAATGACTTCCGGCATCGATTCCAGGATTTGTAAATGGAAAAAAATACAAAGCACTCAGCCATGTGTTTACAAAGCGTAGCATTTAGAACTGCTACCAAATGGAACTGGTTGACAATTCGAACGAAGTTGAATGGGCAAAAAGGTCAGGAAACACTGAAGCATGCCGTCAAAAACCAAGAATATAGTACAATCCAGGTTTGAAGTGTACATTTGATAACAATGTCTTCCTTGGAGATCAAACCAGTCTTAAATATGTGGAGCCTCAGAAAACTACTTCAGTAATCACAGTATTCGTACATAATTTAGTCAAACATTAAAGATTCTTGGAAATCTGAGAGTACAGTCCACTTAACATCAAGATTTTTCACTTCATTATGGAATGACACAGCACAAAAACAAGCCGAAGATTTTATTTGCTTTGAATTATTGAACGAGTTTCATTTGAAACGTGCTATATTTAAAAGATGTATCTCGGTTCCTTTTTGTCTACGTGTTTATGGTTATCCAGACGATCCAACAAAGGCCTATAAATCGCTTATTTCCTGAAGCTCATTAGAGCCGCAGATCTAGCTGCATTTCGAAAATGGAATAGAATCCTAAAATTCAACTCTGTGACATTGACTTTGTATTTTTCTTTAATATTGAGTACGAACTAAAAACCTTCAGAGACAATTACTTACATTGCAATTCAATAACTAGGTAAATCAAGGAAACCACAAATACCGGTAAATGGAAACTATACGTACAAAGTCATCATATTTTAACTCCACAATTTTAGTAGATCTTTCAGACGAATTCAAAGTCCGGATCCCTCGATCTTCAATCCCAGGATTCCAAAAACGAAAAATTAACCATAATTCCTGGACACAAACTTCAATCGAACACATATGTAGGCTAATCACATTTCCCAAATGCTACGTTATCTAAAACAGACGTATTTTTTCGTTCCGCACATGGTAAAGCCAGTGAGTACATAGTGCTGAAACCTTACTAGAACTAAGAAGTAAAACTTCAGGTACTTTGAAAATACGATGTCTTGGTATCAATAAATGGGAGAATTGAAATATAGTCTACTTTTATATATAAACAAGTTGGTCTGCAAAAAATCAAGCACATAAGTGAGACAAAAACTCGCAACCTGTGCACACTGATCAACCCATGTAATAACGCAACAGATAACTTGGATAACCCCTCAATTAGCTTCGTCATGCTTACGCAACGCAGCTGCCGTATAATTTTCTTCTGCTTCGATAACTGCGATCTCAATCACTTGATTTGCCATTTCATTTTCGTCAAAGTTTGCCAACGAATACTCACTTCCATGCAACTTGCTTCGCACTATAGTACAACAGGCTCAGAAAAAGATTTGCATCTTAGGTCATCATTATACTCCCCATCACAGAACTGACAGAAGTTAATTGGTTCACTTGCTGATGTTTGAGGCCGTGTATCCATTACAACAGGTTGACTTGGATTGGAGATATTTCGAGATTTTGTTTTCTTCATAGGCCTATTTCCTCAACCTTAATTTCTAGGAGTGCTTTTATTTTTCTTCTCTGATTGTTGAACTTCGGAAACATAGTTGGAGGTAGTCAAGACACCTGACATCTCAGCTGCAATTCATCCTTGTCGCTCACACGATGAGGTTTATTAAGCTGGAGAGACATAACGCTTAGAGTGTCCCATATTAACTTCCATACATATCTTATTTCAAAAGCTATAAAAATATTTGATAAAATTATTAAATTGGAAAAGTGAAATATTGTAAGCATAGCACAAGACCACAGCTTCCATATCCAATGCATTTAAATTCATGAGAAAATTTGATTGATGATATAATAATAGCTTTACTGGAAACTAAATTTTACATCAACCCTATTTTTGACCTACAAAAATTCGTATATCACTTGTGTTTTAATCACACAAGCGGAAGTATGCATCCGATTTCGCTTAAATTTTGTGTTTGCAGCTAATGATCACATCAATAAGTAACCACCTTCATTATTCCAAAATATTTGCAGGAAGTATCTTTTTTCGAAGATCTTTTTTCCCATAATACCTGTCGTCCCATACCCACACTTACCCTAGTAGAATTTTGATATTTTCAAAGCCCTGCACGCGAAACCTCCAGCCTTTTGACAGTATAACTAGAATAATTTTGATGTATTTAATGTTTTACAGGCGAAACGTCCTGGAATGTATGAAGCACTTTCTCGGCATTACACAAGACAACTAATTACACATGACCCTAAACATCCGTGGCTATGCGGGATATTGCTGTAATATCTGTTATGTAAGTTAGTATAGTTGGCAATCCTGTTATATAGACTTTGCGTCTCATGTGTCTGCATGTATCAGAGGCTAAACAATATAATAGGACCTCAATTTCATGCTCAGGGAAGACAGAACATGCTTAGCGGCTCATCCGTGGTTCAAGCGGCATCGCAGACAAACGTACACGACGCGCAAACTGTAAACGCTCGCCCGCGCGTATTCATAAACATTTCCCATGTTTTAACAGCATCAGATCAAGTGATTTCTGACTCTTAGTGCAGCACGTATGTAAGCGCGTAGAAGAATAGAAGGTCCTTAACCTCGGATGTTTGTGGTTCCGTAATTAGCGGACCATCAATGAATCACGGAGCGTGAGAGACGACCAGCCGTCGACCAACACAAGCCTCGCGCAGGACACAATCGACCGGATGACATCCGAGATAACGAAGAATGTCCTCCAAGTCCTCAGGCCCAACCGCGGCAATTCGCGAGACAGGGCAAGGCCCAACCGCGAGAATTCGTGAGACAGGGCAAGACCACCCAACCGCGGCAATTCGCGAGACGGTGAGGAATAGGATGCTGAAGGATATCCATCCTGCAATGAGGAGGATCCAAGCGCGGCGAATGGACGCAGAATCCAAGGAAGATTTACGGACGAGATCAAGATCTCCTGCAGCCCGTACCCGGCAACCGGTAGATGCAAGCCGAGACAGCCGCAAGATGACGCTGGTTGGCGATTCCAATTTCACCCGCCTGCCCTTTACCGCTGCCCCATATCGCTCGATTGCGAGACCGGGCCTCCGAGCAGCGCAAGCTGCGGGCACTGTTCGCCACTGCGATGTGCGCCGCAATGACGTTGCCGTAATCGTCGTGGGAGTAGGGGTAAACGACCGCTCGGCGAGAAGCATCGAGGAAGTCCGGGCCGGGTTCCGTTCCCTGAACGAGGAACTTCAGCGGAAGTTCTCCGGCATCCCGATGTTCTTCATCGACGCGCCCGCAGACAAATTTGGTCACGACCGGCGCATGAGAGATCGCCTCCACAGCATCAATAATGTAGCGGCATGCTTTTTTTACCCCAATACATTTCAGGCCGTCCGTGGTGAACACGGGAGACCCGCACTACACTGCGGAGGAGCGCCACGCACTTGCGCGATACGCGGAGCGGATCATCCGCCCACGTCTACCCCGTGTGTAGACTGGCACCGCTCGCAGGAGCGAGACCCGGTCTTCGTAGAGGAGGGGATAGTGTAAGGTAGGGGTCTTTAAGTGAACTAATTTTATTGACTTTTACTGCACTACTTTTTAATTACCTGTACTTTTCGCGGGAATTGTTTTTACTACCTGCTAGCAATGTTCAGGTGAGCAGAGTTTTCTTGTCGTGATCTTGGTCGGGATTGCTTGTTCTAGCAATTCCGGTCAACATGGCAGAATGCACTGATGATTTTATTGACGATGATGACATCTCTATTCTAGCGGAGGAGATTGTTTCCCGTGCACAACAGCTGCTAATTAAACCGGAGCCACGAGACTCTGAGGCCGCTGTTTCTTCACCCCGACGACAGCCGGGAGAATTACCCCGAACCAAATCGGGAGACTCGCCTCGACGGAAGTCGACCGTTAAGGAGATCGACCCACCGGCAAGCCCGTGGAGACACCCGCTTAGTATAGGCACCGCTTCACCTCGGGGACTGCGTGTACCCTGGGAGGACCAGGCCGACGACTACTCGCCCGGATCGACGCCCCTGTTAATGGTAAGTACTATAAAGACTACAGTAGCTCCTAGCGTAGAACCACAAGCAAGTTACAATAGCAACAGAGTATTCATTCAGCCCCGAATGTGTATACAGTCTTGATTTTACTAAATCATCTCGAGTTGAACACAATTGTGTTCCTATCACCAAATGTACGATAGGCAAATTTTCCAGTCTTGAAGAAATTGATGCGGAATTGACTGATCATGATAGCAATACAGAAGGAATAATAATACATGTATTTTACAGATCCTCCTTATCATGACAGCCTTGGATAGGCAATATTTGTTAAATGAGCAATGCGAGGCGTGATTTCTTGCCATCAAGTGAAATAATTGTCTTTGATTCTGTTATTTTGCTCTGCCAGTGGCAGGTTGCCTGTGATATCATCACGTTTTAGAAAATACTCTTGAGCATGAAAGTAATAGGAACCTATCGAATTGGTAATTGAATAAACATTAAATCTCCAAAGCTGTCATGACATTGAAAATCTGTGAAGTACCATCATTCATGAAATACAATCATGATCACTCAATTCCGAGGCAATTTCTTCAGAACTGCAAAAATGTGCATATCTCTCATTTGGTAACCATTCTCAATTGTATTCACCTCGAATTCATTTAATGAAATCGAAAGTGTGTAAGTAGTAAGAAAACGGCGAACTTACGACCGGCGCCCCCCCTCTGGAACGGCAGAGTGTCGTGGTCGGCCGCCGTGGTGCTTCGGGTCTGACGTCCCCCCCTCTGGAACGACAGAGGTTGTGGTCTGTCGTGGTCTGTCGTGGTGTGCCGGCCAGGTTGGTCCACGTTCACAAAATGTTCGCTGACTCCCCCCCCCCTCTGGAACGACAGAGTGTCGTGGTGGTCTTGGGCGACCGCCAGGATTAGTCTTGAGGCTATAGTGTGTGATGTTTTTCGTGCAATCTGCTGAATGTTGGGTTGTAAAATGGGCTGTTTCGAGTGGAAGGAGTGCTCGGATGAGAAAACGGAGGCCAGATTCGGATTCAGCGTGAAATTCTGCATCGGTATGGTGAGTTTCAAGGCAATCGGCGAGAAAAAATTTCGCTGACGTCCCCCCCCTCTGGACAGCTCGCTTCGATTTTGGCTTCCAGTGGACGGATTTTGTCGTGCCATAGCTCGTTTGAAAGGTAAGAGTGAGACAAATTCACTGAAAGAATCGGCTTGTTCATATCTGTCTTCGTTTAGATGTGAGACGCCATTTAAGATTTTGGGACATTGGCGAAAATCGACAGAGTTAGAATTTGGGACGTTTTGGGCTGTAGCTTCAAAACGAAGCATCGGATTGGAAAACGGATTTCAGATTTGGAATCAGCGTGAAATTCTCTATCAGCATGGTGAGTTTCAAGTCAATCGGAGAGAAAAAATTTTCAACATTTTTCGAAAAAACGACAGAGTTAAAATTTGGGACGTTTTGGTCTGTAGCGCCCAAACGAACCATCGGATGGGAAAACGGAGGCCAGAATCGGATTCAGCGTGAAATTCTGCATCGGTATGGTGAATTTGAACGCAATCGGAGAGAAAAATTTTCGCTGACTTACCCCCCCCTCTGGACAGCTAGCTTCGATCTTGGCTTCTAGTGGACGGATTCTGTCGTGGCATAGCTCGTTTGAAAGGTAGGTGTGAGACAAATTCAGTGAAAGAAACGGCTTGTTCATATCTGTCTTCGTTTAGATGTGAGACGCCATTTAAGATTTTGGGAGATTGTCGAAAAACGACAGAGTTAGAATTTGGGACGTTTTGGGCTGTAGCTTCAAAACGAAGCATCGGATGGGAAAACGGATTTCAGATTTGGAATCAGCGTGAAATTCTTTATCTGTATGGTGAGTTTCAAGTCAATCGGAGAGAAAAAATTTTCAACATTTTTCGAAAAAACGTTAGAATTTTTGCGATGGCTGCCTACTGTAGAGCCAAAACGAAGCATCGGATGGGAAAACGGAGGCCAGATTCGGATTCAGCGTCAAATTCTACATGGAAATGGTGTATTTTCAGCTCAATCGGAGCACTAGAACCGGAGATAGACGGGTTTTTAGTGTTTGGATGATGGGTATTACGTCATCAGCTGATCGCCACACACTATATAAGCTGGGAACCGACAGAGACTTGTCATTCAGACGAGAGCGATTGTCAGAGGTAGGTCGTCTCTCTGAGCTCCGATGATAGCTTCGGACATTCCAAATTCCGGGTTTCTGTAAGAAACCGACTTAGAAAATTTCATTGCGGATATCAGCTAAGGCGTCAGACTTAGAGGTTCGCCAGGAGATGGCCTTCGTCTCCAAGCCATAAAAGACTCCAAAACTTTAAAGGCTTGTAACTTTGCTTCTACAAGTCCGTTTGACTTGATTCAAAAAAGGTTTGGTCGCTATTGACCTGCCCTAAGTGATCGACTACTTATAAAATTTCATAAGTAGTACTAAAAAGTTGAAAAATGTAAATTCACTAGTTTTGGAGGTTTTCTGGGGTTTTCGACCCTGCTGAAGTCAATGAAAGCATTTTTAATGATGTCTGAGCCAGTCTTCTCATGCTATAAGCGGCTTTTCACTGAAAGCGAGCAAGACACGGAGAGTTTTGCTGTAATATTCCACTGACAGGGTGTTCCTTCGGGACGGCGGACGATGCCGTAGTGATAAGTGTGGCAAGGGAGTGTGTCATAGTTTAGACCGTAACCGCTGGGACAACTCATGTCTCATGTTGGGCATTTGACACAGTTCTCAACGTAGCACTTTGAACGCCAATCGGTTGAGTCTTAGCTATCTTGTCATGGGTGGCCTCTAAACATCTCCATTGCAAAACGCTGGTGAATCAAGCTCTCTACGGCTTGCTATCAAGCTGATCAAAGCAATAACTTGGGATGTTTCCTCAAGGTTTTCAAGTATGCTGAGTTCAAATCTGCTATCAGATTTCAAATTTAACTAAGTCTAAGGCAGCTTTGAGGGGTTAGATCCCAGCTACTGTTCACTACCTTTGACTCGGCGTTGCTGTTACCACTTCGGGGCAGTGACAATGATGTCTTAAGCTGTAAATAGCGGGTATCGGGGAAGATCTCTCACTTCCCTAGTGATCAGTACAAGGCCTTCGGGCTGTCGACGGGATCGAGTGCCACTCACTACACTCAAATCTATCATTTCTCACTAAGTGTAAATTACTGGCTATACATTTGTCCTGCTATCAGGTTGTTTTGACTTGCTATCTAGGTGAATAGTCTCTTGCTATCAAGAGATTCACTTCTGCTTATAAAGCACATCATCGCTGTAATACCTCCTTTGCTCGAGCGTTCCTTCGGGACGGCGGGTACTGCCGTAGAGGGATTGTGTTGCACGGGTTGTTCGTCGTTTGTTAGACTGAAACCTCTGAGCCGTTGCTCATGTTGGGCGTTCGACTTCATACTCAACGTGACGCTTTCTCTCGCCAGGTCAGAGTACTTCAGCCATTCGACAAAGGTTAGTCTTCATGATATGGAGTAGAGTGAAATGTAATTCATTAGATGCCCCTTCAATGATTGCTCCCATGATAAACGTTGATGAGACAAATGAAATGATTCTCATCTTCCCTTTTCAATGATTGAAATCTACTAACACACTACCGTATAATCGTCCACTATGGGGCAAGACATGATAGAGCCTCCACGCCGTTTGCCCTGGGCAGTCTTTAGACTGGCGAATACTATCATTAAGTTGAATCTGCTATCAGTCAACTTGAACGTTGCGTCGCGTTAGAGGGGTATATAAACCACTGCCTCTCATTTCATTTCATTTCAATCATGCAGACGCCGAACAGTCAAGTCAGCTCTCCTCGCGGACCGCAGTTAAGGCCGCGAAATTTATTTGAGGAGTTTGTCAGGCAAGAGGAGCAAGACAGAGTTTATAATAATCTTGCTCGGATTGGCAATCCGATGACAGCAACTGCTGTCAATCCAACGGAATGGCGCTACATTCCACTTTTTAGCCATGTACCAGTTAGTGTGGAAGTCGACAGTGCTACCAAAGAGAGAGTCAAAGACTCTCTCAGCAGAATTGGTAGGGTGTAAGATGACGTTACTCCCGAGAACGAACCACCGGCTCTCTTAAGGACCACCATGGGGCAAGATTTGATAGAACCTGCTCGCGGTTTGCCCTGGGCAGTCTTCGGACTGGCGAATACTATCATTAAGTTGAATCTGCTATCAGTCAACTTGAACGTTATGCAGTCGATTGCTATCCCTGAAGCATTCTGATTCGCTGTTGAGCAATTCATTGTTGAAAACCCTATATAAGCCAGAAGATTGTAGCGCTTCTCATTCAATTTCAAGTCACGATGGAAGCGACATCTGCCAACAGCATTCCCGTCTTCATCGATGAAGACAACGCCATTCCCGAGTTCGTCATCCTCGACGAGTGGGATGAAGAGGATGATAAGAAGGGGAAGATCGAGAAGATCGTTTGGACGGATGGGGTGTGGACTCCAAATACCAGTCGCATCCGAAAGGTGCCAGATGTACCAGCACGAGCTAGGTGGTATAGGGTCTATGACAACCTAACCGTCATACCCATTGACTATTCCAGCCAATAGTCAACTTAAATTCACACCCCGAGAACGAACCATCGGCTCTCTTAAGGGCCACCATAGGGCAAGACATGATAGAACCTCCACGCGGTTTGCCCTGGGCAGTCTTCGGACTGGCGAATACTATCATTAAGTTGAATCTGCTATCAGTCAACTTGAACGTTGCAAATGAAGTTCGGTGTAATACTTCCTTTCGACGGGCGTTCCTGTAAAGGGCGGCGGTGAAACCCGTAGCTATGTATACCGCAAGGGACATTCGGCAATGTTTAATCTTGTTTAACCTCTCTGCGTCATGTTTGCAAGTGATTGCCTCTGTCTCAACGTAGTATGCATTCGCGTCAGGGCGACATTTAGCCAACTGTCGAAGTTTGCCTAAAACTTTCCATTACATACGTTATGAGAACCATGAGTTCTACCTGTCTCTATCAATGAGACGAATTGATGAATGGAATGAAATGGGAGGACACTCACGCGCCACACGCAACATAACACACCTCTCTCTTCCGTAGTCTAACAAGCTCTTTACACATGGATCGCAGTCGATTGCTATCCCTGTATCATGTAAGCTATCTTAATTTTATTTAACACTATTTCATCTACCATCATCGCCCATATGAAATGTTATAAGATTTACAAGTTAGACTAAGCGTGTTACTATTTCCAAATGAAAATGTATACATGGTTAAATCATCCACTAAAGCCCCGTTCAAGTAAGTCAGTATGAAAGCAAAGATAATATAAAATAAAAATTTATTATGGCATGTATTTCAAAAGGTCTTCATCGTCAATATCGTCCCAGAGTCTGGCTTCACATAGATCACAAAAACAGTTCAGTTGCTTTAATCGTTCTTCCACTGCGAGCCTCACTTTGTCAATATACTCCCACTCCGCCATAGTTCGTGGCTGGGAGTTAGGGGTGTACCACTCCCATAATTGGTGGAGGAATTTCGTGCCGGTGATCTCCATCACATCGTCAGTATCGTACTGGAGATACTTCCACCTCACGCCTGTTAAGTCGGGACACTCCTTCTCACATACACTCTCCTCTTCCTCGTCCGCTGGTAATGATAACTTTCTGATATTGTCCAGTCGGTACACCTTCTCTACCTTCCCCTTCGTTGGAGCGTTTGGTGCAACGAGCGCCTTTGGTGTTGAGCATGGAGAAGAGAATTTTGTGTTTGGTGTTGTCGGAGGGCTTGTCATGTTGACTGTGAATAATAACTTTGAAGTGTTTCCTAATTCTTAAGTATCAACAAGCAACCAATCAGAATGAACAGCCAATGAATGATGAATATGAAAGTATATATGCAAAGTGACATTCGTGTCATTTCACTCTGTCTTTGAGACGTATAAGTGAACTGCTCTCTCGTGAATTCCAAATTTGAGTGAAGTCTCTATCTTGTTGAAGTATCAACCTTAAACATAATTTCGTTCAAATGGTAAGTTGAAAATTTCTTCACTCATCTCCCTCAAACGTGTGGCTAATAGCATCTTCCTCAATTTCAGGCATCAACTTCATCACCAACGCCCTCCCTTCTCGAGGGAAGTTTAGAGTTGTTGAGTCAAGGTAGGTCGTAACAATACACTGAGACTTGAACAGAGATGATAGAATGATTTCTCTTTCAGGTAATACCAGTCCCATCTCGAGCGAGTCCATGTCAACATTGTCGCGGGAATGCAACGATCGGGAATGTGCTGACTGTGGGCACATCTTCACGAGGAAGCGTGATCTCATCCGACACATCAAGCGAGGTGTTTGTAGACCTAAGTCAGCATCAATCTCCGAAGGTGGGGATGATTCTGTTAACGATGTCTCCTTTTCTTGCGATTTATGCATTCAGTCTTTTGAGTCACGTTTTGAACTATCTTCACATAGACTTCGACATACACACAGTGACGATAGTTATACTAACAGCACCTCCTCTATCCGACTCTCTGAAGTGTCGATAAATAATTTAGTGAGGAACTACCAGATGGAATCCTCAGAAACCATTACTGACTTTGAAGAATGGTTTCATCAAAATTCATCTTTGATTGGTGCGCTCTTCAACAATTTAGTCAATTTTAGAATGAAGGCGCTCATCTATCTCAAAATAAAATATGTAAAAATCGACCACCATACTGGTCAAATAGTAGAGAGGTTGGAGTTTCACATACCCTCCTCTCCTGCAACCGAAGATTTAGACTGTGAGTCTTGGATAAATTTTCATATCCAAGGGTTAAAATTAAATATAGATAAATTTAACGAGCGTGATAGTGGTCTCGTTTTTGATGGTATTGAGACCGCCATGATTAAAATCACTTTATTAGAGAACTACTCTGGACGAGGCTCCTTTAAACTTCCGAAAAGTTTAAAAAATAAAAAAGCAGTCATTTCTGTAGATTGCGAATCGCAATGTTTTAAGTATGCCGTCCTCTCCATTCTCCACTATAATGATGTACAGAATAGCCGATACCGTAAGAGTAAGTATCAACAGTGGGAGAATGAATTAAAGTTTGATGACTGCAATAGTGAAGATATGAAAATTAAAGATATAGAAAAATTTGAAAAATTGAACAACATCAAAATAGTTCTCCATGTTTGGGAAAACGGATTGAAGGGTGTCCGCTACAACTCGCGTTCGAGTTGTTATGACCACGTTGTCAACCTTTTATTAGTAAGACAGGATGATAGTGAGGAATGGCACTACTGCGCTATTCCCAAAATTTCTCGCTTATACCACCACTTAAGAAATTCTAGCTCATCAGAGATTTATTACTGTGACAGATGCATTCGCAACTTTAGGAGTAAAAATAGATTTGAAACTCATTACGAATGGTGTAAGCGAGGTAAACTACAAATGGAGCGCATGCCCAAAGATAAGGAGTTTTCATATAGAGAGAATGGCGATGAACTAAGTCCTCTTCGTGTCATCTATGCTGACATCGAATGCTATATCGATGATATCATCCACAAGCCAGCAGCCATATCCTGCTATGAAGTATGGCATGACCATTTCCAAAATAGAAAAAATAAAATGCACGTCTGGCAAGGTGAGGATTGTATTTACCAATTCCTACAATTCCTCGAACAGGCTGTAAAATTTCAACAAAAGTATGATGGTGAACTCTATCGCAGATCATTGCATATGACAGCAGATGATCAAGCAAAATTTGATAGTTGCAACGTTTGCCATAAATGTAGTAAAACATTTGATGATGATAAGATTAAGAAAGTGCGCGACCATGATCACATCACTGGTAAATTTAGAAACGCACTATGTTCAAAATGCAATTTTTCACTTAGGATGAAACGGCGTACATTACCCGTCATTTTCCATAATTTCAAGGGCTACGACAGCCATATGATAATAAAAGGAGGTTTAGGTCAAATGAAAGAGTGGAAGCTTGATGTAATAGCACAAACGAGAGAGAAGTTTATGGCCATGACAGCAAAAGTGCCTGTCGATAAAACTAAAGAAAATAAGACGGTCTATTTTGATATAAAATTTTTAGATTCCTACCAATTTATGACTGCATCACTGGCCTCTCTCGTTCAAAATCTAAAGTCTCTTCCACTAACACAAAATCTTAAGAAACAATATCCAAATCTAACCGATGAAGTCATCACACGGAAAGGAGTCTTTCCATATGCATATTTTGATGCGATTAGTAAACTCGGCGAGACTTCTCTTCCGCCCATAGATAAATTTAAAAATGATTTGAGCGGCGCAGAATGTAAGACCGAAGATTATGAACATGCACAAGATGCATGGATAAAATTTGACTGCCATACATTTGGCGAATATATGATTGCCTATCTTAAGTTAGATGTATTTTTGCTGGCTGATGTATTTCAGGAGTTTCGACGAGTGGCATTAGAAGAAGATAAGTTAGATCCCGTCCACTTTGTCAGTCTGCCAGCCCTGTCCTTTAAGTCTGCTTTTAAAATGACTGGTGAGACCATTCATCTCTTACAAGATCCAGAGATGTATAATTTATTTGAGCGAGGAATTCGCGGTGGTCTCACATTTGTAAATAAACATAGGTTAAAATCAAAATTAGTAGGCGATGATCAGACTCATCTTAAGTATTATGACCAAAATAATTTATATGGTAGTTCACTATCCAAACCACTCCCTCACTCTGAGTTTAGCTGGTTAGATGATAGTGAAATTCAGCATCTCTCCAACCCTTCTAACATACTAGCAATTCCAGATGAAGGTGATTGGGGATATTATTTTGAGATAGATCTAATCTATCCAAATAATATTAAACATAAAACCGTAGATTTTCCACTCGCACCCGAATCAGGTGAAGTGACCAAAGATATGTTTTCCGACTTTATGAAACAATTTCATAAAGATTTAGAATCATGCGGTCAACCCGACTATAAGCCTTGCCGCAAACTTTTACTCACCCAATATGATAAGGAAAACTATCTAGTCCACTTTAGCATCTTAAAATTTTATTTAGAAATGGGCATGATTTTAAAAAGAGTTCACCGCATTATTAAATTTAGACAGAAAGCCTTCCTCAAACCATATATTGATAGCAACAGCCAGAAACGTGCACTAACCCAAAATAATTTTGAAAAAGATTTTTAGAAGTATAAGAATAACAGTCTATTTGGTAAGACGATGGAGGATGTTAGAAAACGTGTAAACTATAAACTAGTCAATGATGTTACAAAATTTAAGAAATTGGTCTCATCACCTCTATTCATCGATAGAGACATTATCGATGAGGACCTTGTAGGTGTTAAAATGATAAAATCTGAAGTTGAGTTGTGCAAGCCCATCTATATTGGCCAAGCTGTACTAGATTACTCTAAGCTTGAAATGTACCAACTCTTTTATAAAATACTAAAACCATGTCCTCTCGTAAAAGAGGTTCGTTTGTTGGGTGGTGATACAGATAGTTTCTTCTTAGGTATTACCACTCAAAAAGATTTAAATTTCAATGAAGTAGGAAAATCTTTAGAAAGATATTTTGACACATCAAATTATCCTACTGATCACCCACTCTACTCCATCAAAAATAAGGCAAAACTTGGCTGCTTTAAGGATGAGACAGCAGGGAAGGAAATAGATGAAGTGATTCTCCTCCGTCCAAAAATGTACAGTATGAAATTAAAGGATAGCGACGATAGTATTAAGCGCGCTAAAGGCATATCAAGATCATTGGTGTCTAACATGAAACATAAAAATTTCAGGGAAGCCTATAGAAATAAAAATATTACGTTTGTCAATATGACAATCTTAAAATCTAAGTCGCATGAGATCAAAACTCATACTTTTAGGAAACGGGCGCTTTCAGCATGGGAGGATAAGAGGTGCTGGTTAGAACACAACATATCTCTTCCACATGGACATCCTGACACAAACATACCACCACCCAAAAGAATTAAACTCACACTGCCACATTCAGGAAACGTCTTAGCATAATCATCCTTAACTTAGTATTTTCATGTTGATTTCTGTAGATAAACATTGTTGTTTTATGTATCGCATTAGATCGTTTCTTCCTTGTGAATATATGCCTACAGTCAGCCCATTCCCCCTATATCTGTGAAAAGACTTTTTCATATACATATTTTTATTTCAATAAACATATCACAATGACTTCACTTTGTTTTCCGAAACACTAAAGTTACGAGGGATTTAGTATCTTTCACATGGATGCACTCTTGTAAACCATTGGTAATTTTGATAGCAATAGAGGGTATAGTTTGTTTGACGACGGGATGATAGAAAATAGATTCAAACATCTTCTCGACTATTCCATATGAAGCGTCTTTATCATGAATGAAATCACGTAAAATGTATTCTTTTTTCTCGCCAACAGAAATAGGTAGAATCAAATCACTTTGAATGTAAAGGTGCTGTTCATGTTTATCAAGTGTCATTGGTGTTTCTATACCAATCGTATGCGCAGCAGCAAACACAGTTTGTAGCATTGAAAAACCAAAGAGTTTTTTCAAATTTTTACTCAATTGACATTGAATGTCATCGCCCAGTTTCAGAACAACGCGTTGATTTTCAATTGAAAACGAAATGTGGTGTGTCTTTACATCATATTTACTTTTCATCACATGCTTCAACTTCTGTTGTATATAAGGATTTACTACATGAATGAAGCTTTCAACTGTATGATATAGACGCGGCATTATATTGACAGCAACTTTAGATTCTTCATAAGACTGGTAAATTTTCTTGATGCGATCGCCATAGATGTCCACCCACCATTCATCATTAACTGAATCAGCTTTAGTGTGATATTCATGAGAAGCATACACCACACCGCTTCCAATAATAGGTGTATAATGTCTTACAAAATGACGCAAGGTTGGAGAGAAATAAACTGTAAGTTTGTCATTATATTTCTGAATGACCAACTTATTTTTGTCCGCCATAATTTTCTCTCCATACTTCTTACCCACAGTCTCATTCCATCGTTTTACTAACTCAATAAGTGATAAAGGTTGAACACCACGCTTTTTCAAAATGATGCGTTCTTCGCATTCTACAACATCTTCATCAAATATTTTAAATCTATAATGAAATTTGTTGATTCGATTTGAATAAACTTTTTTAACATTTGCAGTAGCAATTGACGTTAGATGTAGTCCATGGCCAAAACCGAGATGCGGATAGAATTCATTATCCAACCTCAGTGTAAGACCTTTAGTAAAAGAATGAAAGCGAAGGAACTGTCTCCCACTCCAATGATAGATAGTAAACTCATAAACTTTCTGATCCTTATTCTTCATGATGGAAGTATTACCACTATTGAATGCCTTAATAATTTTCTCATTCCCAAATGGTTCATAAGAATCTGATTTTATCTGAATCCATTCATAGTTCCACTTTCCATCTGATGTTAAATTGTATGGGAACTGGAATGCATTATTCATCGTTATTTCATCATGGGTGCGAGGAGTCAATATCATTTCTTCCAAATCATTCACATTCTGAATATTGCTATCATAGCAAATACTAGAAACGCCAACCTCCCATTCACCTTCTAAATGTAGTGGGCGATTTAATTCTACTCGATAGTCTGATGGTTTATTTTTGGGAAATTTATTCATAGAAGCATTACTGGGCAAGTAGATTAGAAACGAGTCCTTATTTTCACTTTCCATATTATTCACATTGGAAAAATATATTAGCATACTTTTGCATTAACTCTTCATTCGGAAATGGAGTGTGATACTTGTCACAGCATCTTTATGAAAAGGAATCAACGCACCAGCATCGTCATAAATGGCAATATCAATTTGTGGGATGTAGTTTGATTTCAGCTTTGTATAATGCACTTTCTTGAAAGTATGCTCAGATAAAATACTGCAACTTTTTGGCTGGTATGGTATCATTGCTAGCAATGGAGCTTCAACATCTCCCACACGTACATCTTCACCAATATTGGAATATATCTGAAAATAGTTAATACGACGCGATAGCGACATGTCTGCGCTAGCTTTGGTTACAGTACCACTTTTAAAGATATTTTGATCAAAACCCAAAATGTCCATTAGAGTTTTATTCATAATTAGTTCAATACCTTTTCCACTTATAGTGAGAGACAAAGTACCTTCTTTTTCAGAAAATGAAATATGTTGGTCATTAATCACTTCATTTAAATAATCTACAACCAATTTAACCGAAGTAATAATGCGAGGCATCAACACTCTTGTTTCATGTAAGATACCACCTAAAGGCTCTACATACTTTCTGTATAAAGATACGGTCCATTCTGTATCAAATTGATTTGGCCCTTCACATGGTAAATGTTGCATATCAGATTTTCCATGAACAGCTGCAGAACGATGTCGTAAGAACTGATGAAAATCTTTTGAACAAACTAATACTAGATCATCATCATTTAATTTACTTATTGCAATATGATTAGATGATTTGATATAAGTCAATGTTGCCACTTGTTTACCATCAACTCGAAGGAGATAATTAAATTTCTTCAATAATGTTTCAGTAGTCATGTTTGTCTTTCTTGGCTTAATCACAATCTTCTTCACCAACGTCTTCTCATTTTTTGGAATAAGATCTACATAATAAGCTTCCTCTCGATATATTAACTGTTTATGACCACTTATGTGGTAATTAACGTGTCGTGATTTGTAATATTGGCATCTACTGTCCCGAGTAAGTTTTCATTGAAAACCAGCGTGCATGGGGTGAAAGCGAAAATGTGTATATTTTTGGAATGACATAAATTCAAACAAGTATTTAATTCATCACTTCCAATAAATCACAAGAGTCATAATACAAAAGAGTATTTCCGCAATTCCCCCCTTTTATAGAAAAAGTCGTAAGATAGGAAACAACTTCTTGTATTCAAGTTCATAAAGTCCATAGTATTGAAGTACGTGTACAAATATTTAAAGTATTTCGCATAAATTCACATGTTTGTAGATCAGAGATAGAGTAGTATTTAAAGTTCAACATCTACGAGCATAAGGAAGCATTAAGTTCACGCAGATTCGGCTGATAAAGCTGGCATATAGAATGTTAATGAATAATCACGAATATGAAATCAGGTTTCTTAACTGTACAATGCGAAAAACGATAAAAAAAACGGTAGACTATAAGAAACAGTATAGAAGAGCTATCATCGATAAAACGTAGGATCAACATACCTTTTTCTCAAGAAATGTCGTGAACTAGGTTCATTGGAAGAACTCTGGCTTTCAGAAGAGAATTCTACTTGAGAAGATGCAGTCCTAGACGCTGTTTCTATAACTTGATCGTAAGCATCGTCCATATCATCTATAGGTTCCGTTGGCGAAAATCTTCTTTTCAGATTTACTTGATTGTATATCCTAGTGTTGCCATCTGGTGTCATGATCTTATAAGTATTTGGAGCGACAATCTCCACTACTTCTCCTGTGTTCACATAAGAATCCTTTTCCCCTTTTCGAAAGTAGACGGCAGTACCAATCGGATAAGAAACCGTACGAGGTTTAAACTTTTTTCTGTATTCAGATTCTACATCGCGGGTAGGCGCACGTACACCAATGTTGCTATCAGTAAGGTTTGAAAGTTTGGTTCTCATTGGACGATTGAACATTCGCTCGTATGGAGAAATACCTGCTATGGAATGTGGTTCAGATCGCATGTCAAAAAGTACTTTGTCTAGCGCGTGTCGTAATGAAACTCGTTGTCCATGTTCTGAGAAAATTTTTGCAAGTCTAGTTTTCATTGAACCGTGGAATCTTTCCACAACTCCGTTCGACTGGGGATGATAGTTAGCGGACTTAATGTGCTTGATACCTTGGCTTTTTAAAAAGGAGCAAAATTCATTTGAAACGAAGGGAGTACCGTTGTCTGTAACCACTTGTTTAGGGATTCCGAAGGTTGCGAAAATTGTAGTAAGCTTCGATATGAGTGCAGAGCTTGTAGGATGGTCGATAATGACGGCTTCAGGGTAACGCGAGTAGTAGTCAATGAAGGTAAATAAGATTCGACCTCGAAGAAGATGTGATGGACCTGTTAAATCTAATCCAACTTTTGACATCACCTCTGTTTCCTTCTCAACTGTTATTGTTAGCGGAGGGCGATCAACTTTTGTAGATAATTGGGTGCAACTTGGACATTTTCGCACGAAGTCATCGACGTCTGAACTGAATCCCGGCCAGTATGCATAAGTTCGGAGACCTTGCTTCATTTTGGTAGTACCCGAATGGCCTTCATGAAGTTGAATAAGTAGCTGGGAACGTAGAGTAGTAGGAATAACGATCTTTTCGTTTCTGCACACTACAATTGTATTTGGGTTTAACGGATCGGAAACTTTGGTAGTTAGCTCATTGCGAATGGAAAAGTAAGTTCCTAATGATTTGGAATTAGGTGTAGACCAGGAGTTATCAATTTCATGTATAACGTTCTGAAGAGTAGTATCATTTGCTGTTGCTTCAGCTACCTGTTTTAGGTCAATAGGAAGAGAACGTAGGATAAAACAAAGTGTAAATTCCGTATTTTCAAAATCAGGTATCTGATTGTGTTCTTGTACTTGACCAATAGGGTTTCTGCTGAGGGCATCAGCTACAAGGTTTTGACGACCTTGTATGTATTTTACTGCTATGTTGTGAGATTGTAGACACATGATCCACTTCTGAATTCGTAAAGGCAATGTGTCGATATGCTTATGCATCATAGCGATAATAGGCTTATGATCTCTATAGACAGTTGTCGGAACACCAATTATCATTCTTCTGAATCTGTTCACCGCGTAGACTAGACCTAACATTTCTCGCTCAATGTTCGAGTAGCGTTGTTCCACGGGAGTAAGCTTTCGACTTACGTAGGAGACTGGCTTGTCATTTTGCATCAGGCAAGCACCAATTCCCAATCCACTAGCATCACAGAAAATTTCGATAGGAGTTTTAGTATCGAACCAATTTAGAATAGAAATGTCAAGTAGAGCTTGTTTCAAACGTAGAAATGCAGAGATATTGTCTTCAGTCCAATTCAGTTGTTCAGAGGAGCACATAGCAAACAAAGGAGCAGCGAGCGTTGAGTAATGTGGGCAAAATTTTTGTCCGAGGAAACCGGCAAATCCTAGAAAGCTTCTAAGCTGTTCTCTAGTAGTCGGACGAGGCATAGACTGTAGAGCTTTGAGTTTCTCCGGAGAGGGTTTAATGCCATTGCTACAGAGTTGGTATCCAAGGAAATCAATCATTGTAGATGAGAAAACGCATTTTTGTTTATTCAATGTAATACCAAAATCATTCAGCCGTTGCATAACCATCCGTAGGAGTGAACTATGTTCATTCTCAGTTGCTGCACCTAGAAGAATGTCATCAAAAAATACGACGCAATTAGGAATGTCTTGCAGAATCTCAACTAAAGTAGCTTGAAATATTTCCGGGGCACTATGTAATCCGTAGGGTAATCGTTGCCACACGTATCGACCTGATGGTCCGGCAAAAGTCAAAAGAAGCTGACTATTACGATCTACTTGAATTTGATGAAAAGCACTGGCGCAATCCAAAAGCGAGAAGAATTTGGCGTTATTAATCTTTGCTGTTAATTCTTCGAACGTAGGTATTTGAAAAACTTGTCTTTTGACGGCTTTGTTCAGTGGACGCATATCTGTACATATCCTCAAGTCATTATTTTTCTTACGCGCTATCACTAGTGCACTACACCATGGAGTTGGTTCTGTAACTTTTCGAATGATACTCTGTGTTTCCATTTCCTGTAGCTTTTTCTCAACATCAGTGACTAAGGCTGGAGGCAAACGACGTGGAGGCGTAGAAACCGGTTTCACTGACTCGTCAACTTCAATTATACATGGCTTAGTCTTAGCAAGTCCTATACCATCAAACAATCCTTTCGCAGCGAAGTCACTAACAATAGGTAACACTCGGGCATCGGTAGGCCTAATATCATGAAGAGAATCACGAGCATTTGACTGAACATTAGAAGTAGGATCAAAGAGCAATGATTCGACTTGAATATTATGACAAGACTTAATAGGGCCTAGATCATTTTGACTGGTTTCATCAGTAAGTAGAGCAGAAACAAGATTAAGTTTTCGCATAAGAGGTAATGAAAACAATGGATAGTCGTCAACGTCAGCAAAATAAAAAACTGCAGTAACAGTAATGCCGTTCGCAGTTACAGTACACATGGCTTTTCCGAGAACTTCAACAGGGGCCTTTCCCCAACTTGTGAGGGAGGCATTAGTTTCAGTTAATGGTACAGTAGGCAAAAGTTGTCGAGGCATAGCATTGATCTCGGCACCGCTGTCGAGCACGACAGTCATAAGAACATTATTAACAAACACGGTTTGTTTCACAGGGCTGTTTGCAAAGCCAAACAATCTGTAAGAAACATTATTTTCAAGCTCGACATCGGTAGATAGATCTCTTGTACAATCAACATTAGTAGTAGGCCTAGGTAGGCCAGCACTTGCAGAATCAGAACATGCATTATCATTATGAGAAGACAAAAGATTCACTGATTTAGAAAACACACGCCTGTTAGAAACAGGATGCCTTTGCAGGCCACTAGAACGATGAGATGATACACTGGTAGTACCGGTTGGCTTAGAAGAGCAACACATAGCCCCAAAATGGCCTATTTTTGAACACAAATGACACTTAGCTGATTTCGCAGGACACTTCGGATCATTAGCAACATGGTTGAACGATCCACAACGGAAACACTGTCGACGATTAACAGCAGGAGAAGGCTGTTTAGTAGTTAATCCCGTCTTGCGCACAGATTTCTGTTCAGCTGGTAGCTGTTCAGATGATATAACACGCCTGTCGTGGCGCGCCCTTTCCCAAGCTTCGCCTCGTGCCACCGCAATTTCGAAGGTCAAACACTTGGCATCTTCACTGAGGAGACGTTCACCAAGCTGACTTGAAGAAACACCCACCACGAAGATGTCTCGAAGAAGAATTTCTCTTGTTTTCGGGTCAAAGTCACATTCTGAGATCAATCGTCGTAAGCGGCAAGAAAATTCCACTATAGACTCGAACTGGTTTTGTCTAGCCTCGAAAAACTGTTTTCGTCGTAGTAAAAGACTAGAGCGTACTTTAAAGAATTCATCGAACCGGTCAATCGTATCCTCGTATGTTGCTTTCGGGTCAGGCAACCCATCGTAGATATTGTAGCCGCTTTCTCCAACACCACTAAGTAGATAAGCAAGTTTCTTAGCAGCATCACAGTCAACAATAATCAGATAATTTTGGAACTGTCTCTTGAAGAACGACCAATCTTCTGACTTCGGATTGGCTCGCAGTAATGGCTGAGGGACAGAAGGAGGAACAGCAGGAGCCAATGCAGGCGTAGTTGCAGAATGAGACATAGCGTGACGTAAAGCAAGTAGGAATAACTAGATCAATTATTCGTGAGTAATTTTTAGAACAGCTGCCACCAGAATATGTCGTGATTTGTAATATTGGCATCTACTGTCCCGAGTAAGTTTTCATTGAAAACCAGCGTGCATGGGGTGAAAGCGAAAATGTGTATATTTTTGGAATGACATAAATTCAAACAAGTATTTAATTCATCACTTCCAATAAATCACAAGAGTCATAATACAAAAGAGTATTTCCACATAACGTTAAAATTATCATAGCTTGTTAAGGCGCTAGCGAGGTAACCTAAATCATTTCTTAAACTTGGACTTAAACCAACAATCCAATCTTTCTCAACTACATGATGTACATAATTATGATCATCATTGTGCGGAGCAAATTGGACAATATGTTTACACGCTTTATTCAAGAAATCATATATAAACTTTTTACATGATAAGAGATCTTTCTTTGGCCACGGCACCCCTTTTCACATTGGTAAGCAGCTGTACGTCTCATATTAATAGTCATCACCTCATGATCAAAAGTATAGACACAGTTGCTATAAACAAGTTGAGTGACACCCACTTCCCAATTTCCATTTAGCTGTTGTGCATGATCAATGGGAGTAGAAAAGAGTGCGGCTCGATTACTAACAAATCTCTTTGTAGCCGCATTGCTAAGCAAAATATGATAAAAGGACATTTTGATATTGCTGATCTGCGGCTTTGCATAACATCATGAAGACTTGGATTTTGGACTCTCTACAATATATCAGAGTTGATCGTGATGGAAACGTACATTTCAAAAATTCTCATGGTCATACATCAAGAGGTATTACATTAACATGGCGACAATTTGTCAACCTCAATGATATCATGAGGGATTTGGAATATTTTGAAACATTAAGATTCATCTCCTTGGGTGATCAAGTTTGGCTTCAACGTTACAGAAATGAAATTCAAATCTGCCATTCTCATTCCGCAAACTGTTTCTCATTTCGCAAATACAATTGGGAGAAGTATAGAAGATACATACATCGCTCCATCATGACATTTATTCGTCGTGAGTTCATCGCCCTACTATGCAAATCTTAATCAGACATGACTACCACGCACCATGAGTTGGAAATTAGATTCCCTACAACGTATTGAAACGGATCATGATCGAAACGTCTATTTCAAAGATTCAACTGGAAATGTGAGAAGAGAGTTTGCTTTATCTTATCGTCATTTTCAATCTCTACATCATATCATGAAGGATTTGAAATACTTCTATATGAAAAGACATTCACGTATTGGAAATCGCATCTGGTTGCGCGTCAACAATCGGCGAATTCAACTCTATCATTCCCAACTCCATACTAGCTTCACATTTCATCAAGGTAGTTGGGAAAAGTATAAAAGGAAGGTACATTGCTCAATTTACTCATTTTTTCATCATGAAGCGCCATCGCTACACCATCGTCAACATTCTCCGTCGCTTCAGACTCTACACCAAAATCGATCTCACAACATTACACCAACACCTTCCAAACAGCAAGTATTACCCGGGCCGACCTCAAATGTTAGTGGTGAAGATGAACAATTCACGGAATCTTCAACTCTTCCCAAATGGGACTGTACAGATTCTCGGCGCCCTTTCTCATTCATCGGCGCAGTCAATGCGCTTAGAGCTACAAAGACTACTACGTCGGATATGGAAGAGGGAGAGGTGTGTGATGTCGAATCTGACTGTGGACAATATGGTGATCTCTACTCAATTGAGTGAAAGTGTATCATTTTTGAAGATTCGTACCAGCAGTTACAATTTGTGTTATGAACCCGAACTTTTTCCTGCAGCTCTCATTAGTTGTTGGTTACCTGTGCATGTGGCAATCTTTCATAATAGTTAAGTGATCATTACTGGACTAAAATCTCATGTACAAGCAAATATGATCCTAGACTATCTCATCGAGTATGTACGTACCCAGCGGATTGTAAAATAAAAAACAATTTTCCAACATGATGTTTTTATTTCAAATCATGATAGAAATTACAAATCATTTTTTCATTAGAGGATGGATTACATGAAAAGTTTTGAATAACAGATACAAATCGAGATACATGTAAACGTTTTAAGATGAAGTACAGTACAAAAGCACCACACGTTGATGAAAGTGGATGTTGTAGTATGCGTTCATTTCGCTGATATTGACGCGTATGTTTTCTCAACCACTGCTGTGTTGGTATATTTGGAGGTTGAGCAAGAGAGTCAAATAGTTCACCACGTCGGTCTTCTCTAATAAAGATCGCTTTCCAATGCTCACCGCCTAAATTCTGCGAATGAGTGTTTAGCACAATAAAGATGGGATAGTGACTTACTGCAGGTGGTAAGGTATCGAGTGAATAGACATTATCGAAAGCTTTCAACGTCGCTTCGTATGCATTACGCTGCACTTTAGTCTTAATATCGTCAGCAGTCAACCAACTCATTAACGATTATACTGAAGAATCACGTCACGATACTTTGTAATTTCAATATTTGAATCGAAGACTGCATAAATTAATACATTGATCGTCTCAGGTAGTGTTCTTTTGAACGTTAAATCCAAACGAATATTATGAGGCACGTTCGCTTGACGATAGGGTGCACTAATATCGCTGTCAGCAGTCAAATCAAATGCATAAATAGTATATCCACTCTTAAACTCTTTCATAGTCAGTCCGTTGGTGTCATCCGTATTGTAAAAGCCAAAGACATCCATAAAATCAACATAACTGCGCATAAATTGATCCGAAGCAAAATCTGGTTTGTAGGGTGGACCAGGATGACTCACACCATTTACACGTAAAGCAATTTCACTTAACTGATTGTGTTTAAAATTGAAAGGATTCTTCTTTATATTACCATTAAATGCATCATTTTCAACCATTGCCACCATGAGGAGCTTCGGTGCTTCCGATGGAAAGAGGCCATCTTTCATGAAACTCTTTTGATCTTTCGGAATTGTAAAGGTGAGAAGCTTTGTATGCTGAACGGGGTAAATGGCATTTTGACGGTTAAGACCTTCAGCATGTCCTCTAATGACACTTGGATTCGGTACTACTCGACGAATGTAAAGTGCAATATCTTCCACATGAATTCCAAAATTGTCAACTTTAGCAAATGCATTCAGCGCAAATTCAGGCTTATTCAATGTCAGCTTGAGTCGCATGCTGGTATTACAGAGTAAAAATTTTGACTGTCTAAAGAAGTCTAAATTCAGCGGACCATATAGCTGACATACTTTACTATCTTTAATCATAGCAGATCGCTTTACAAAGCCACTGTTTGTTTCAACATCAAATTTTCCTGCTTCATCTCTGTACCATCCCATGGCTTCCATATGACTTTTTTGTGCTGCTGGATGAAACTGTGATACATGATTGAAATATGATTTATAGGGATAATCGCTTTGACCACCTTCCACCTGCTGCTCTCCAATCGTTAGAGAAACATCGCGAAGTAATGTAGTCAATGGTAAATTGTTCAGTCCAACTTTATGTGCATCGTCAATAGCAGTTCCATCTGCTTGCTGAATTCTAAACCTCAAATCAAGCATCGCATAACTCAAATCTATGTAGTCATCACTACCACCAGGAATAACAAATTCAATGGGGCCAGCATTCTCAGCTGTTCGAGGATGATAATCTACAATACTTGAACTAAGAATATCTGTCTGTATGGCTTGTTGATCAAACAAACAAAAACCGGAAGTTTTACACTCCATGATTAGAAGTTATAGCAGCGTCGTCGTTTAGCGCCTGATGAATGATTAGAGCCTCTGCGACGTTTGCGTGAATGCCTTTTGACTGAAGATCGCACCTTACCAGCTCCGCGATGTTTCCTCCTTCCTTTATTCATTCGTTTAGGTGATTTCTTTCCTTGAGTAACACCAGCAAAGGTCTGCTTCAATGTTTTTAAACCGCGTCCCTTCCCACGATTCAACAAACTGCTCTTAAAACTTCTACCTCTGGAAAGATCACTAGCAACATCACCAGCAAAGCCAACGGCATTACTTAAAACATTTCGTTTTAAAGATCTACCGACATTGGATATGAGAGGTGCTACAACAGATTTCAGTGCACCAAGTATGCTACCTCCACGTTGGCGGCGAGCGCCGATGTAAATTTTTCCTCCACCACTTACATAGGAGGGTCGTGAATAAAATGAGGCAGTTGGATTCATAGCTCAAACCCTAAACATTGTTAGTTACAACTTTGCATGAATCACTGTCGATCACTTAGATGAAAGATGTCGGCACGACGCATCCAAGAGTTCATACTTGAAGGATAACCAGTCCATTTAACAAGACACCATTCTTCACCTTGCCGTTTTTTACATCGAATGATTTTCTCTACCAAATATGTTTCACTTTCAGTGACTACCTCAATCTCATCGCGGTAATAGCTACCCTCAATTTCTTCATTATCGTAATCTTTCAACTTGTAGGTGGTTGGAGAGTCTTTTTGATTAATCCTTGATACTGTAAATACCTCCTCTGTCCAATTCGGAAGGTACCCTTTAGAAAAAACACTTTTCACTTTTGAGATACGAACTTTATCACCAATTTTCACATCACTTTTCACATGAGTGCGTTTACGTTGGAATGATTCGCGTACTTTATCTACATTGTCAGCATTTACATCTACTGGTCTGTGTCCAATAGAACGGTGGATAGAGTGATTGTAGGCATGGAGTGTATCTTGTAGAACCTTTGTCCAATTTTGTGTCAAATTGGCAGTAAAATGTCGCCACAAGCGATTTTTTAATGTGCGATTAAAACGTTCAACGAGTGCAGCTTTATAAGCACTCTTTACACTAAACAACTCAATGTCATGCCTCTCAAATAATCTTCTCACATGCTGATTTTCAAACTCTTTTCCTTGATCACTCTGAATTCTTTTTGGAATGAAACCTTCTCGAAAAATTGTTTGGAATGCTTTTGCTACTCCTTTTGTTGAGCCCACGCATAACGCGAGAAAATATCAATGACGGTTAAAATAAAATTATTGCCCGAGTTATGTTTTGAAATGGAGGCGACATCGCACAAATCTGCTTGCCACTGTTCATCGATGTCATGAACAATATAATGGCGGGTGCGGTACTTCTTTTTCGCTTGTTTGTGGAATGTATAGGTAGCCTGACCCTTTAACCATCGTTTCACTTGTGATTGTGGAAGACCACTCGCTTTTGATAATTTCTTGATAGATGCGAATCCTGCCGGATGTTTTACATCATAATAGATTGACTTCAAACGTTCAGTCGATGACGACTGACTCTTTTTCCTCCTTCTCATCTTTTTGTTTTCTTGCCTTTCTACATTTACAACAACTGCAGCATTTAGCTTTAGCGGTTTTGCGATCGTGTTCACATTGCTTAGGGGTTTCATTATGAGAGCTGGCGCAGCAAGGACAAGTGACAACGACATTCACCTCTGGCGGCTCATTACATGGCAAGCAACACATCTGCTTCATATTAATAGTCTGAGAACATGTATTTCCTGGGAGGAGCTGTTTTACGTTTTCCTTTTACTAGTTTTAGTGGTGATGTAGATCTACGTCGAGTTCTTCCTCTTGTTTGCTTACTGAGTGTGGGAGGGGATGTAGCAGGTGACGCCTTAAACCAATTTGTTGGCATTTTCATCGTCTGAAGCATTGGAGCAGTAGCCACTGTTGAATCAAGTTCTTTCAATGTCTCATTATTCAAAGCAAATTTTGGCACATTATGCTTTTTCAATAGTTTAAGAAAGTATGACCAACCAGGTGGAACATAGCCCTGACGGCGCTTTCTACGTGTCGCATACTGAATCAAGTCTTCATAACGTGAAGCATCAATCACTTTATTTTCATCTGTAATGATTTCTCCTCTATCATTTACATTGAGATGGGGCTCAATACTATTGAAAAGAGATATGGCATGTGCGCGAGATGCTAAAGGTGTAGCAGTCGATACAGAGTCACGCATCTTATTCTTCAAGTTTTTTAATTGCTCAACAGTTTCCGATTGTAATAATACAGCACGATGTGGATCTTTGATGTGAACATTTTGCTGATAATCTATTTCTTTCCTATACATTTGATTTGCAAGAGGTTGCTTTACTTGCTGCATGGCAGTCAATTGTACATATTCATCCTGAGGAATAACAATCATGCGAGAATAAGAACTCATAGTTTGTAGATAATCATGGGAGTTTTCAAAATATCACTTCGAAATCTAAATTCTTCCGGACACTCTTGCGTAAAGTCAATGAATAAGTAGCCGTATGGTTTTTCAGTAGCTGCTTGAAAAATTTCAATTAAGGCTTTTGATCCTCTGGGTGCAACTTGTCGCGCTAAAATTTCAAATTGACTTTTATCTCGCGGATTCTTGAAAATAGCATAATAGTGTGTATTCAGGTTTCGTGTACGAGCTTCTTTTCCATCAGGAAACAAATTTTGTGTGATATAGATGATAAAACACCTTTTAGGATGTGCGGCACGAGTGAACATATCTGTAACATCTTTGGAATTCTTACTTTCTTTTAATAAATCATCCAATACAACAACATCATTAGACTGAAGTTTATCCACTGGAATAATTCCTTCATGTCGAATAAAGTTGCGACTTTGCAATTCCTGAAACAGCGACGGTTTATAAATACCATAACACCAAATCACTCGATTGATAGGTTCCTTAAACAACTCCCTTCTTTTATCCAATAAATTCAGCGTAAAAACAGTTTTACCTGCATGAGATGGACCTGATACAGTCAGAACTTTATCACATTGAAGTCTGAAATCCATTTTATTACTTTGAGATTCAACATTTGCATAATTAAAGCTTGGAGCCAAAGATATTACCCAATAGGTTGCCCACGGCAGGAGCTATCATTGGAAGTATTGCTGAAAGGAAACCGCCCTTTTGTGTTAGAGTTTTCCTCTTTCTTTGAAGGGTGACTTTAGGATTGGAGATGAAACGCAATTTTGTGGCATATCGCTTAAGTAACTTTCGTTGTTTTGGCGCTAATTTCTTCGTCCTCAACTTCCTCACATGAGAAATAATTTCACAAATGAATTTATCGTTAGCATGTCGTATAGCATTGTATCGCTGATTTGCTTTCATTCGTCGGAGAGCTTGAATGGCTGAAGAAAACTTTGAAGACTTTTGACTTTTACGTTTCGCCATTTTCCGTGTTAGTCTTTGCTAAAACCTATCTTTATCACATTTGCATAGGTACTAACTATTGTGGCATAAGTGACACTCGAAATGAGCAATATCACAGTGGTTACATTTGCAAAGTTGAATGCAATTACGTATGAAACAGCGTTGACAAAAAGCATGCTTACATCTCTTGAAGATGCGCTTTTCATTTCCATCCTTTCGCTTACATACATCACAACACATAGTTTCACCGTTACTGATGTCTATAGCAAGTCTTTTTGAAGATATGAATTTGCTAGCCTTTTCTAAATAATAGACGCATGTACAGAAGGAATATACTTCGAGAGTGAGCAGACATAGCTCGAAAACCAGTTGTGCTACAATCAAGTACCACTGCATTTTCAATTTTTCTTTATGGAAAGTTGAATGTGAATATCTGAAATCGCTTCAATCACTAGACTGCTACCATGATGGTTAAATGCGTTAAGACGTTCAGCAATTTTTATCATATGTCTTTTAAAAAATTCTTGGGGGTGATCTACCACTTCCATTGAATAAGAAGCAAAATGGAAAGAGCGACTTTCCACCTCTTCCTTTCCAAAATGACTAAACTTAATTTTCGCAACTAATCGCGCCATGATAATGCTATCAGAGAATGTATTCATTAACTCTAGAAATAGAGTGCTAGCATCATCGACCACTGCTTCGATGTCGGTCTCATCTTTATGAAAATTTATCACATAATCTTGAACAGCTCCTTTTAAACTTTGCCTATGAAAACGTAATGTTCCGCAGTCGTTTGAGAAAGACATGATCGCCCTTTATCTAACCCATCCATTGCATGAAAACAACAACTCTTCTCATAGTAACATTTATTGAATAACGGTAACAAGCATGCATTATAAATCAATGGTTTGAAAGAGATAAAATAGATACAGCTGGTAACTATCATACAGCGAGCAATGATTACCATACAGGACTTTGGCAGTGTTGAGGTAAGGAGGAAAGAAGCATTGGTTATGAACGTAGCTACTACAACGAACAGACAAAATAGGAACACACAAATCCTTAAAACGTTTCGTGACTTCATGATAATGTTGATTCACTCTACTATCCCAAGGCGGGAGCAAAATATCATCAATGATTACATTGGGAAATACTTTCCTCTCCTTACCAGGATTATTACAAAAGATGCGTATAACATTGAAAGCAGCTAACCATCGTTTAAAGTCAATAAGAAGAGCAGTCTCACAAGAAAAGCCATAGTCTTGCAAATATTTCAGATTAAGTCCATGAATGTGTTTTCTCGCCCATTGATCAACATTGGGATCACAGTTGGCATGTTGATGATAGACACTAACAATCTGATATGTCCAATTGTTCATAGCAATAGCACTGAGCTCCTGTACAGGTTCACCCTCACAATCCATAAAAATGATGATAGAAGCCTAAAACGGAAATTTACACATCTGAGGAAGCGTTCTATAGCATATTACAAAATGAAGAATTACATCGATGCTTTTCACGACAAAATACACAAATGATATGATGGCAACGAAGAAGTAAAATGTATCTAATAAGACCACGTCTACGACACTCAAAGCACATAAGCGAATTGTCATAGGGTAGAGTTAGGAAAGGACTAGTAATTCTCCTTCTTTGATTTGCGTTTTGATGCAGCATTCTTCTCCGACTTGCGCTTCGTACCACTGCTGTTAAGGATTTGATCAATTATGTCATCCACGTTGGGTGGTTTTGGAATATATAGGATGGATTCCATATGCATGGAGAGAGAGACTATTTTATTATCCTTGTGTCGACCATAATATAGCCCATTCACTTTGAAAAGGATATCCCAAGTACCTTCTCCGAGCTCATCACATCTGATGGGTATTGAATGATCTCCATCCTTCTTATAGTAAGTACACCAATGTGATACCGGTAGGCAAATGTGATTACCATCCCAAATCTTTCTATAGGGAGTATCCTTGTCATCTCTAGCCTTCCACTCTTGAGCAAGAGGAGTAGGAATGTCCATATTTAATGTCACGTACTCCTCAATAATATCAAGTTGGTGGCGAATGTACGGACTCACGGGGATCAGTATGTAGTCCCCATACTGATTGCGCATTATCTTGACATCCGTGGAAGGGAGCATTCCCGTTTGGAGTACTACGCTATGATCGTCATAACGCAAGACTTGTTTAAATTTACGCTGTAGCGGTGTAGGATTATGTACCTTGGTTGTTTCTTCCACTGGCCTCAGTTGTAGATGATCTGACCGTAGCGAACCTTGTAACGTTTGACCGCCATTTTGTCCTACTAGTGCAGCAGATGGAGTAGATGCCTGAAAATGAAAAAGATTGTATTAAGTTTACGTTTAAGGGAGGAGAGGGAGGAAAGTAGCGACTTACCATTTTAGTTGGATAATAGAATAGAGAGAGAAAATATGCGTCCGTCACTCGTGTGATTCAACGATGGAATGATTCTCACTGTGGAAGGCTCGCTATTTATATAGAAATGCTTGATTCTCATTGGATGATGATCCTCATTGGACAATAACATCAAGCTGATTCCAAATCTGAAATCCGTTTTCCCATCCGATGCTTCGTTTTGAAGCTACAGCCCAAAACGTCCCAAATTCTAACTCTGTCGTTTTTCGACAATCTCCCAAAATCTTAAATGGCGTCTCACATCTAAACGAAGACAGATATGAACAAGCCGTTTCTTTCACTGAATTTGTCTCACACCTACCTTTCAAACGAGCTATGCCACGACAGAATCCGTCCACTAGAAGCCAAGATCGAAGCTAGCTGTCCAGAGGGGGGGGGACGTCAGCGAAAATTTTTCTCTCCGATTGCGTTTAAATTCACCATACCGATGCAGAATTTCACGCTGAATCCGAATCTGGCCTCCGTTTTCCCATCCGATGCTTCATTTGGGCGCTACACACCAAAACGTCCCAAATTCTAACTCTGTCGTTTTTTCGAAAAATGTTGAAAATTTTTTCTCGCCGATTGACTTGAAACTCACCATGCTGATAGAGAATTTCACGCTGATTCCAAATCTGAAATCCGTTTTCCCATCCGATGCTTCGTTTTGAAGCTACAGCCCAAAACGTCCCAAATTCTAACTCTGTCGTTTTTCGCCAATGTCCCAAAATCTTAAATGGCGTCTCACATGTAAACGAAGACAGATATGAACAAGCCGTTTCTTTCACTGAATTTGTCTCACTCTTAGCTTTCAAACGAGCTATGCCACGACAGAATCCGTCCACTAGAAGCCAAGATCGAATCTAGCTGTCCAGAGAGGGGGGGACGTCAGCGAAAATTTTTCTCTCCGATTGCGTTTAAATTCACCATACCGATGCAGAATTTCACGCTGAATCCGAATCTGGCCTCCGTTTTCTCATCCGAGCACTCCTTCCACTCGAAACAGCCCATTTTACAACCCAACATTCAGCAGATTGCACGAAAAACATCACACACTATAGCCTCAAGACTAATCCTGGCGGTCGCCCAAGACCACCACGACACTCTGTCGTTCCAGAGGGGGGGAGTCAGCGAACATTTTGTGAACGTGGACCAACCTGGCCGGCACACCACGACAGACCACGACAGACCACAACCTCTGTCGTTCCAGAGGGGGGGGGACGTCAGACCCGAAGCACCACGGCGGCCGACCACGACACTCTGCCGTTCCAGAGGGGGGGCGCCGGTCGTAAGTTCGCCGTTTTCTTACTACTTGTGTACTCACTGGGGATTTGATAAATGTGGAGTTACCACTCCACCTAATATATCTACTCTATGAATTCAGTTTTTCAAAATCTTGATTTGCATAGCCTCACGGAATCTAAGGTTTAATAGATCTCTATCATGGTCTAAAATTGACACTGATATTTGTTGGTCATTGGTTTGGCATATCTTGAGATGTTTAAACATTGATGAGTCTTTTGATTTGAGATGTTCAGTGATTCTGGTATGCAGTTTTCTTATTGTACTTCCGACGTAGCGTTCTTTGCATTTGTTGCATTTTATTTCGTGTACCACCATTTCTTTGAGACATATTTCTTTTTCACGATTCAGGCATGATTTCCAGCTGCATGTTTGTTGTTTTTGCTGTTGTTTGTTCAGTGCATTTCTGAGAGTGAAAGATTCGTGAGTTATTCTAGAAAGAAGCTATGAACTCTTGAAATATTGTATTGATTTTGTTGTCGACGTTATCTGAGATGTAAGGGATCTTGTAGTATGAATATTCTACGGATTCATTGCGCTCTTGTCTGATATTATTTCTTGTCACATATTTGAGATATCTTTCGAATAGTCATTCAGTTCCAGTACTTTTGAGAAGCATTGCAGCGCTTTGAGTTTTCTACTTCTGGTACTGCAGCGTTCTGTAATTCTTCTTTGTTCGTTACGTATAAAATTTATCTTGTTGTTCATTGGAAGGGCTGACATGTAATTCACGAATAATGTTTTTTTCGCCTGCTTCTTGTAAAAGTCAAAATTGACTGAATCATCGAATATAGTTAAAGCGAAATCAAGTAATATTGTACCATTTGTCGAATGTTCAATAGTGAAATCAATGTTCTCATGTATAGCAAGTTCATTCATCTCTTGAATTTTTGTTGCTTCCTTTTTTGATGTCGTTAAAATGATAATGTCGTCTACATATCGTGCATATAAACCAATGGAATTGGATGGGAAAGAATCTGCCTCTCCAATGAATTCATGAATAGAATCGCAAGAATACCTGACACACTTGACCCCATAGGAAGTCCATGTTTTTGTTTGAAAACGGATTCTTCGTAGGTGAAAAAATTATTTTCGAGGATTGTTATGAGAATTTCCTTGATGTCGGTTGGCATCTACTGTATCCATGATAATGAAAGTTTCTTTTTGACAGTTTTGAAATGGCATTGTCGATAGCTTCATGAATCGGGATTGAGGTGTACATTGCAGACACATCTAGAATCTAGAAGACACTAAAAGCATAGGGAAAAGTTGTGATTTCTTTCTCATCTAAGCTTTTTAGTCTCTGTATTAATTGCATGCTGTTTTGGAGATGTGCTGGGACGTCAATGAGTAGTGGGTTTAATAATTCGGTCATTTAAGTGAGTTTTTGTGCGGGTCCGTATAGATTTCGTGAGGCTATGCAAACCAAGATTTTGAAGCCATCTATCAACAAACATATAGTAGGGATCAGTGGCGTCTTCCCCGTACCTGCGAGGCCTTCGGCGCATCCTAAATAATAATTTACCAACATTTATAAAAAAGAAAAGTGTCATCATTCATTATATTTCATTTAAATTCGAAAGCTTCTCGTGGTAGCTGTCCGTCTCAAAATCAGACGCTCAACCTTAGAGTGAATCGTTTTGCTGCGCGTGCACGAATCACAGCTGTTTTCTTCTAACGATTAGACACACATGCTAGTCGTGTGTTCAGACGGAGCGAAAGAGAGTTGTGTGCGTGTGAGGCAGCAAGCGCACGCGACCGCAGTAATATTGGCTTTCTCGATAGACATAATGCTTTGCCTTCTCCAACTTTTACAATGAAATTCTGTACAATTCTTGATCGAGGCTCGGTATCTAAATTTAGAAAGGGAAGCGCAACCCAATTGTTCCTGTCCTTCGTTTCTCGTCGGAGAGGCCAGTACGTCATCAATAGCAGCTGACTGACGTTCAGATAAGACTGTGATCAGATGATGAGCGTTTGCCAATGAATGCAGAGTACTGCATCTGACTCGAACACCCAGATTCCGTAGAATTCCATGATTTGTTTTGCCTGATTGATGTGACGCTATATTTAGTACTGTAGATCAGCTAATAATCACGCCTTTCGTCCGAAGGGAATATACTGAAAAGATGACAGTAGTAAGGAATCCTCCCAACTGCGCACAGCGCCCCCCCTCTGGAGCGTGAGTTGGGTTGGTGTGGTTCTGGGTCGACCGGTCGAGTGTGTCGTGGTCGACCGTCCTTGTTGGTCTTGGGCGGCGGTCAATGTTTTTGGTGTGTAGGATTGGTGGTAGGGCTGTTTTGTGTGTGGATTTAGTTTCCTGATGAAATTCTGCGTCGACATGTTGTGTTTCTTGGGTGTAGGTGTGGCTTAGTTGTGTTTTTGAGTGAGAAAATGGCTGTAGCGGCTCAACGAAGCCTCGTACGTGAAAATGGACGGCGGATTTGAGCTTTTTGGCCAATTTTGGGTTTAGGGGACTTGTTTCCAAAGTTGTAGGCCAAAGAACGAAGAACTTCGTCCCCCCTCGGCAGCGTTCTTCCAACTTTGGTTCTAGAAATGTTAGAGAGTCGTCCAATAGCTCGTTTGAAAGCTAAGAGTGGTGCAAATTGATTGGAAAGCACAGTTTGGCCCCATCTTCTTTTGCTGAGGCTTGGGAGTGACATTGAGACTTTTGGTCATGTTAGAGAGCCGTCAGAGGGTTTTTGAGTGAGAAAGTGGCCGTAGCGGCTCAACGAAGCCTCGTACGTGAAAATGGACGGCGGATTTGAGCTTTTTGGCCAATTTTGGGTTTAGAGGACTTGTTTCCAAAGTCGTAGGCCAAAGAACGAAGAACCTCGACCCCCTTTCGGCAGCGTTCTTCCAACTTTGGTTCTAGAGATCGTAGAAAGTCGTGCGATAGCTCGTTTGAAAGCTAAGAGTGCCACAAATTGATTGGAAAGCACAGTTTGGCCTTATCCTTCATTGCTGAGGCTTGAGAGTGACATTGCTATCAGTGGAATATATTATGGCTATCACCGGAACAACAAATTAGCCTCTATATCGATGCATGCTCAATCCATCCTATATATACCAAAGCAACCAGACGTTCATGACATTATTGATCAAATCCTCAACGAGCGGTACAAAGCGCAGGTCAGAGAAGAATGCTACCGCTAAACGCAAACCAAAGAAGGAGAATCAGTAGTCCCTACCTATCTCTACTTTATGACAATTCGCTCATGTGCTTTGAGTGTCGTAGACGTGGACTTATCAGATACATTTAACTTCTTCGCTGCCATCATGTTATTTGTGTTTTTTTTCGTGAACAGCATCGATGTACTTCATCATTTTTTAATATGTTATAGGAGTCTTCATCAGATGGGTAAAAATTTGTAATTTCCTTTTTAGTCATCTATCATCATTTTTATGGATTGTGAGGGTGAACCTGTACAGGAGCTCAGTGCTATTGCTATGGACAATTGGTCGTATCAAATTGTTAGTGTCTACCATCAACATGCCAGGTGTGATCCCAACGCTGATAGCTGGGCGAGAAAACACATCCATGGACTTAATCAGCAATACTTGCAGGACTATGGCTTTTCTAATGAATGTGCTCTTCTTATTGACTTTAAAAGATGGTTAGCAGCTTTTAATGTTGTATGTATCTTTTTCAAAGATCCTACTAAGGAGAGGAAACTATTTCGAAATCTAATCATCAATGATATTCTACTTCCACCTTGGGATAGTAGAGTTAATCAACACTACCATGAATTCACTAAACGTTTTGAGGAATTGAGTGTTCCTATTTTAAATGTTCGTTGTAGTCGCTACATTCATAAACAATGCTTTTTCCTCCATATCTCAACACTGCTAAAGTAATGTTTGGTCATCATTGCTCTTTATATGATGGCTCCCAAACGTATCTATTTTATCTGTTTCAAACTCAAAATTTGTAATGCATGCTTGTTAAGGTCGTTTAATAAATGCTTTATGAAGAAATTTGTTATTTTCATGCAACGGGTGGGATAGATGAAAGCTGATAATGTCTTTCTCAAATGATTGTGGAACATTGCTTTTTCATAGACAAAGCCTAAAGGGAACTATTCAAGATTATGTGATAACTTTTCATAAAGATGAGATCAACATCAAATCAGTTATTGGTGATACTAACACTCTATTTTTGAAGTTAATGGATACGTTTTCTAATAGAATTGTAATGGCGAGGTTAGTTGCAAAAATTCATTTCAGCCATTTTGGGAAAAAAGAGGTAGAAGATCGTTTATTCCACTTCGCTTCTTATTCGATTGAAGTTGTAGATAATCCCGAAGATTTTTTTGAAAGGCATATGGGAAAAATTGCTTTTGATGCATTTAACCATCATGGCAGCAGTTTACTGATTGAAGCGATTTCACATATTCACATTCAACTTTCTATAAAAGAAACTTAAAGATGCAATGGTACTTGATCGTAGCACAATTGGTTTTCGAGTTGTGTCTGCTTACTCTCGAAGTATATTCCTTCTGCACATGTGTCTATTATTTAGAAAAGGCTTGCAAGTTCATGTCTTCAAAAAGACTTGCTTTAGAAGTTGTTAGCAAGAGTGAAAATATGTGCGATGTATGTAAGCGAAAGGATGGATGTGAAAAGCGCATCTTTAAGAGATGTAAGCATACTTTCTGCCAGTGCTGTTTCATACGATACTGTATTCAACTTTGTCAATGCATTACGACGAATGACGCATTTCGCCATTCGAGCTCTTCAACGAATGAAAGGAAATCAGCGATATAATGCTATACGACATGCTAATGATAAATTTATTCGAGAAATTGTTTCTCATGTGAGAAGTTTGAGGACAATGAAATTATCACCACAACAACGAAAGTTACTTAAGCGACATACTAAGAAATTGCGATTCATCTCCAATCCTAAAGTTACCCTTCAAAGAAAGAGGAAAACTCTGTCACAAAAGGGTGGTTTCCTTTCAGCAATACTTCCGCTGTTAGCTCCTGTAGTAGGTGACCTATTGGGTAAGCGTTAACTATGCAAATATTGAATCCCAAAGTATTAAAATGGATTTCAGAATTCAATGTGATAAAGTTCTGACTGTATCAGGTCCATCCCATGCAGGTAAAACTGTTTTCACTCTGAATTTGCTAGACAAAAGAAAAGGATTGTTTAGGGAACCTATCATTCGAGTGATTTGGTGTTATGGCATTTATCAACCGTCACTCTTTCAGGAATTGCAACGTCGTAACTTTATACAAAATGAAGGAATTATTCCAGTGGATAAAATTCATTCCAATGATGTCGTTGTATTGGATGATCTATTAAAAGAAAGCAAGAATTCTAAAGATGTTACAGATATGTTCACTCGCGTAGCACATCACAAAAGATGCTTTATAATCTATATCACGCAAAGTGTGTTTCCTGATGGGAAAGAAGCCCGCACACAAAACCTGAATACACACTATTACGCTATTTTTAAGAATCCACGAGATAGAAGTCAATTTGAAATTTTAGCGCGACAAGTTTTGCCAAGAGGTTCAAAAGCCTTAATTGAAATTTTTCAAGCAGCAACTGAAAAACCACACGGTTACTTATTTATTGATTTTACACAGGAGTGTCCGGAAGAATTTAGATTTCGAAGTGATATTTTGAAAGAGCCTATGATTATCTACAAACTATGAGTTCTTATTCTCGCATGGTTGTTACTCCTCAGGATGAATATGTGCAATTGACTGCCATGCAACAAGTAAGACAACCTCTCGTAAATCAAATTTTTAAGAATAAATCAAATCAGCAAAATGCGCATATCAAAGATCCACATCGTGCTGTATTATTACAATCGGAAACTGTCGAAGAATTAAAAAGTTTGAAGAATAAGATGCGTGACTCTGTTTCGACTGCTACACCTTTAGCATCTCCCGCACATGCAATGTCCCTTTTCAACAGCATTGAACCATATCTCACTGTGAATGATAGAGGTGAAATCATGTCAGATGATAATGAAGTTGTTAACGCTTCACGTTATGAAGACTTGATTCAGTATGCAACGCGTAGAAAGCGCCGTCAAGGCCATGTCCCACCTGGTTGGTCTTACTTTCTTAAACTATTGAAAAAGCACAATGTTCCAAAATTTGCTTTGAATAATGAAACATTGAAAGAACTTGATTCTATTTCAGCAGTTGATGCTACTTCATTTGTTTCAACGGTTAAGAGTAAAATGAAAATGCCAAGGAATTGGTTTAAGAGATCACCTAAATCCCCTCCCACACCCATCAAGCAAACAAGGGGAAGAGAACGACGTAGAAGAACTCCTCCAAAGAAATACATGTTCTCAGACTATTAATATGAAGCAGATGTGTTGCTTGCCATGTAATGAGCCGCCGGAGGTAAATGTAACTGTAACTTGTACTTGCTGTGCCAGCTCTCACAGTGAGACTCCTAAGCAATGTAAACGTAAATCCCATAAATCCTGTGGTTGCTGTAAATGCAAAAAAGTTGGAAAGCAAAAACATGAGAAGAATGAGAATGAGTCAGTCGTCGTCGGATGAACTTTTAAAGTCAATATATTATGATGTAAAACATCCAGCAGGATTTGCATCTATAAAGAAATTGTCAAAAGCGAGCGGTCTACCACACTCACAAGTTAAACAATGGTTAAAGGGTCAAGCTACATATACACTCCACAAACAAGCGAAAAAGAAGTACCGGACCCGTCATTATATTGCTCATGACATTGATGAACAGTGGCAAGCAGATTTGTGTGACGTTGCCGCTATTTCAAAACATAACTCGGGACACAATTTTATCTTAACCGTAATTGATATTTTCTCGCGATATGCGTGGGCTCAACTTTTAAAAACTAAAGAAGGTAAACGAGTAGCAAAGGCATTTCAGTCAATTTTCCGAGAGGGTCGTATTCCAAAGAGAATTCAGAGTGATCAAGGAAAAGAGTTCGAAAATCAGCATGTGGGAAGATTATTTGAGAGATATGACATTGAGCTGTTTAGTGTAAAGAGTGCTTAAAAGGATGCACTAGTTGAACGTTTTAATCGCACATTAAAAATCGCTTGTGGCGACATTTCATTGCCAACTTGACACAAAATTGGACAAAGGTTCTTCAAGATACGCTTTATGCCTACAATCACTCTATTCATCGTTCTATTGGACTCAGACCAGCGGATGTGAATGCTGACAACGTAGATAGAGTGCGTGAAACATTCCAACGCACGCGTAATAATGCAAAAAGTGATGTAAAAATAGGCGATAATGTTCGCATATCAAAAGTTAAGAGTGTTTTTGACAAACGTTATCTCCCGAATTGGACAGAAGAAATTTTCACAGTTTCAAGTATCAATAAAAAAGACTCCCCAACAACTTGGAAGTTGAAAGATTACGATAATGAAGAAATTGAGGGTAGCTTTTATCGTGATGAGATTGAGTTGGTCACTCAAAGTGAAACATATTTAGTAGAGACAATCATTCGAAGTAAAAAACGACAAGGTGAAGAATGGTGTCTTGTTAAATGGGTCGGTTATCCTTCAAGTATGAACTCTTGGATGCGTCGTGCAGACATTTTTCATCTACGCGATCGTCAGTGATTTATGCAAAGATATAACTGGTTATGTCAAGGTCTAAGTTATGAATCCGACTGCATCATTTTACTCACGCCCCTCCTATCTAAGGGGCGTGGGTGGAACTTACAGCGGCACCCGCCGTCAACGTGGAGGTAGCATATTTGGTGCGCTGAAATCTGTTGTAGCATCTTTCGTGTCTACTGTCGTAAGATCTTTAAAACGAACTTTTTTCAATAATGCTGTTGGCTTTGCTGGTGATGTTGTTAATGATATTACCAGTGGTAAAAATGTAAAGAGTGCTTTACTAAATCGTGGGAAGGAACGCGGTTTAAGAACATTACAGCAAACTAAATGCTACTCAACAAAAGAAAGCACCTAAACGAATGAATGTTAGAAGAAAAAGAAAACAGGGCGGAGGTGGTAAGAAGCGAACTTCAAGCAAATCTAAGAAAAGGCATTCACGCAAACGTCACGCGCGCTGTAATCTTTCATCAAGTGCTAAACGACGACGCTGTCATAACTTCCGATCATGGAGTGCAAAACTTCAGGCTTTTGTTTGTTTGATCAACAAGCAATACAGACAGATATTCTTAGTTCAAGTATTGTAGATTATCATCCTTGAACTGTTGAGAATACTGGCCCAATTGAATCTGTCATTCCTGGCGCTAGCGATGATTATATTGATTTGAGTTATGCGATGGTTGATGTGAGGTTTAGAATTCAACAAGAAGATGGAACTAAAATTGAAGATGAACATAAAGGTGGTCTGAACAATTTACCGCTGGCTACATTATTTTGCGATGTTTCTGTAACGATTGGAGAGCAACAGGTGGAAGGTGGTCAAAGCGATTATCCCTATAAAGCATATTTGAATGCTCTATCACAGTTTCATCCAGCAGCTCAAAACAGTCATATGGAAGCAGTGGGATGGTATAGAGATCAAGCAACACTATTTGATAGTGAGACAAACACTGGTTTTGTAAAGCGATCTGCTTTGATTAAAGATAGTAAAGTATGTCAGCTATGTGGTCCACTTAATTTAGACTTCTTCAGACAATCACAATTTTTACTCTGTAATACCAGTATGCGACTCAAACTTACATTGAATAAGCCTGAATTTTTGTTGAATGCATTTGCTTCAGTTGTGAAATTTAAAATTTATGTGGAAGATACTACAGTATACATTCGTCTAGTGGTGGCTAATCCAAGTGTAATTAGAGGACATGCTGAGGGTTTTAACCGCGACAATGCCATTTATCCCATTCAACATACAAAACTTCTCACATTTACTATTCCTAAAGATCAAAAGAGTTTTATGAAAGATAGTCTTTTTCCATCGGAAGCGCCAAAAGTCCTAATGGTGGCAATGGTTGAAAATGATGCATTCAATGGTAATGTCAAGAAGAATCCTTTCAACTTCAAACACAACAATTTAAGTGAAGTTGCTATGCGTATAAACGGTGTTAGTCATCCTGGTCCGCTTATTATTTTACTTCTTATCAATTTCTGCGTAGTTATGTTGATTATATGAATGTCTTTGGCTTTTACAACACAGACGATACCAACGGACTCACAATGAAAGAGTTTAAGAATGGCTATACTATATATGCATTTGATTTCACTGCCGACAGCGATATTAGTGCACCTTATCGTCAAGCGAACGTTCCTCACAATATTCGCTTGGATCTGGAGTTTAAAACAACGGTAACGGAGACGATCAATGTATTGATTTATGCAGTCTTTGATTCAAGTATTGAAATAACTAAGCATCGTGACGTGATTCTTCACTATAATCCCTAATGAGTTGGTTGAATGCTGACGATATTAAAACTAAAGTACAGCGTAATGCAGATAAAGCTACGTTGAAAGCTTTTGATAATGTCTATTCGCTAGATACCTTACCGACTACTGTAAAACAGTATCCCATCTTTATCGTATTAAACACTCATTCACAGAATTTAGGCGTTGAGCATTGGAAAGCTATCTTTATTGGAAAAGACAGACGCGGTGAACTATTTGACTCTCTTGCTCAACCTCCAAATATACCAACACAGCAGTGGTTGAGAAAACATACTCGTCAATATCAACGAAATGAGCGCATACTGCAACATCCACTTTCATCAACTTGTGGCGCTTTCGTATTGTACTTCATTTTAAAACTTTTACATGTGCACCAATTTAAATCTGTTATTCAAAAGTTTTCATGTAATCCATCTTCTACTGAAAAGATGATTTGTATGTTCTATAATGATTTGAAATAAAAAACATCATGTTGGAATAAAAATTGTTTTTATTTTACAATCCGTTGGTTATGTACATACTCAATTAGACAGTCTAGGATCGTATCTGCTTGCATTTCAAATTTCAGTCCAGTAATGATAACTTTACTATTATGAAAGATTGCAACATGTACAGGTAACCAGCAACTAATGAGAGCCGCGGGAAAAAGTTCTGGTTCATAACACAAATTGTAGCTGCTGGTATGAATCTTTAAAAACGATACATCTTCACTCAATTGAGTAGAGATCACCATATTGTCCACAGTCAGATTCGACATCACACACTTCTCCCTCTTCCATATCCGTCGTAGTAGTTTCTGCAGCTCTAGGCGCATTAACCGCGCTGATGAATGAGAAGGGGCGCCGAGAATCTGAACAGTACCATTTGGGAAGAGTTGAAGGTTCCGCAAATTGCTCAGCTTCACCACTAACATTTGCGGTCGACCCGTTTTCACTCTTTTAATAAAGGTCTTACATTGAGGTTGGATAATGAATTCTATCCACATCTCGGTTTTAGACACAATCTGCATCTGACATCAATGGCTATTGCAAATGTTACAATAGTTTATTCAAAATGAATAAACAAATAACATTATAAATTCAAAATATTTGATGAAGATGTTGTAGAATGTGAAGAACGCATCATTTTGAAAAAGCGTGGTGTCAAGCGTTTGACACTTACTGAGTTAGTAAAACGATGGAATGAGACTGTGGGTAAGAAGTATGGAGAGAAAGTAATGGCTGAGAAGGATAAGTTGGTTATTCAGAAATATAATGACAAACTTACAGTTTATTTCTCTCCAACCTTGCGTCATTTTGTAAGACATTATACACCTATTATTGGAAGCGGTGTGGTGTATGCTTCTCATGAATATCACACTAAAGTTGATTCAGTTAATGATGAATGGTGGGCGGACATCTATGGTGATCGCATCAAGAAAGTTTACCAATCTTATCAAGAAACTAAAGTTAGTATCAATACAATGCCGCGTCTCTACAATATAGTTGAAAAATTTATTCGTGTCATAAATCTATATATACAACATAAGTTGAAGCAAGTGTTGAAAAGTAGATATGATGCAATGGCACATCACATTTCGTTTTCAATTAAAAATCAAAGTGCTGTTCTGAAGCTGGGTGATCACATTCAATGTTAATTGAGTAAAAATTTGAAAAAACTCTTTGGCTTTTCATTGTTACAAGATAAGTTTGCTACTTCATACATGATTGGCGTAGGAATACCAATGACACCTGATAAATATGAACAACATCTCTACATTCAAAGTGATCTGGTTTCACCTATTTCTGTTGTTGAGAAAAAAGAATACATTTTACGTAATTTCATTCATGATAAAGACGCTTACTATGGAATTGTTGAAAAGATGTTTCAACCTATTTTCTACCATCCTGTTATCAAACAAACTATCCCGTCTATTTCTCTCAAAATTACAAATGGTTTACATGAATGCATCCATGTGAAAGATACTAAATCCCTCATAACTTAAGTTTTTCGGAAAGCAAAGTAAAGTCATTGTAAAGTTTTATTGAAAAAAAAGATATGTATGAAAAGTGTGACCGTTATATGACCGTTCCAGGACAAGCAAAAAATAAAAAAAAAGGTACCACAAAAATGCAAAAAAATGAATATATGACCGATTCAGGACAACTAAAAAGAAAAAAACGTATATATGACCGGTCCAGGACAGGCAAAAAAATAAAAAAATAAGGTACCCCAAAGATGCAAAAAAATGAATATATGACCGATTCAGGACAACTAAAAAAAATAAGATACCTCCAGAATGAGTATAGGAAATATTTCATACACTGAAAAAGAGTTTTATAAATAAAAATAATTTTAAGGATAAAATTAAAAAAAAAACAGTTTTAAGCTCGTTGGGATTTTTTCATATACTGAAAAGAGGTTTCAAAAATATCAGGTAGTCGAAAATTTAGGCAGTCGAAAAATATCATGTGGTCGAAAATTTACGTAGTCTTTTCACATAGACCAAAAAGTATCAAAATATTTATTAAAAAATGGAAACCTCAAAAATGGAAGAAACGACGAAAGTGGAAGAAACTTCGACGGGGACGACGACGATGAGAATATATCCTTCGTTATCACAATTAAAAACAGGTGAAATGGATAAAGAAAAGCACAAAGATAGAGTTAGGTACATGAAAGATAAGGAATCTCAATTATTATTAAGATTAGAACATTATAAAAAATTAAGAAAGAGATTGTCTAAAGTTAAGAATGTAACACCAGAAATTGGAATCTTTATAACAGTAAGTTTAGGGGTGTTCACAATTATGATAGCTTCGGGTGTTTTAGTAATTCCAGTAGTTGCTACAGCTTTAACAGGTACGGGTGTTTTTACAACTCCACTTGTTACAATGTTAGATAAATCTTTAATTACTAAGAAACGAAAATCATTAAAAAATAAATATTCTCACGTTAAAGAAGTTTATGATAAACTGCATTATTAATTCCAAAGAGTATGTGATGATAATGTTATCACGTTAGATGAAATTGAAAAATTTGATCAAATAGCTAATGAAGCTAATAAAATATCAATTCAATTACAGACACAAGTTAATGACAAGAATAAACAGGTTGGTAGAATTTCTAATGAAGAAAATGATAAAATTTTTTTAGAAGAACTAAAAACTTTATTAAACAAAACTTTAGAAGAAAAGATGTCAGACGACAAAGCAATAAAAAAATAAGTTGTTCAGTAAAATATTTTTGTTGTATTCCAATATTACCACAAAATTCAAATATTATATTTTAAAAATGGATAAAATTAAAGCTGATAATCAAAAAAGAATTCAACAATTAGATGAGTTAATAAAGCAAAAAAATATTATGAAAGAAAATCATTCTCAGTATAGGATGACAAAAGCTGGTATTCAATCTGATATGTTTGAAAAAATGCAGCAAACCGAACAAGTAAAAACTGATTTTGAAAAAATTATTGAACCATTTAGAACTCTTGAAAAAGAACTTACAAATAATGATAAACAAATTGATATAACAGATCCAGAGCACAAAACTATATTAGATGACTATGGATTACTAGAATCAAACATTAATAAGAAATTACCAAAATCTATGCAATTTGAACATTCTATCTCATTTATAGATGGAAAAACAATACCTAGATTTTATCTCGGGCAAAAAGAAATATTTCCACAACCTTTTCGAGGTTTAATTTTTTCACCAGATAAATCTCCTTTTAGTTTAGATAGAAATTTTGTTGATCTTTTAAGAGGAGCAGATTTAAATAATTATGCTGTAGAAGATCTCATAAAATATAAAGCTATGTTAGATAGCGTTGGTGCAGTAAAATCTCTTAGACGTTATAAACAATTAGAAAATTTATTACCAACGGCACCTAAAGTAGGAAAAGGTTTTAAAACAGAAACAACTTTAATTCTACCAGATGATCCACAAGAATTAATAAATAGATTGGAGATTTTAATATCTGCAATAAAAGAAGGACATAATTCTAGTTTCAATGAAGTTCATGTTATATTAAAAAGACTATTAGAAAAGAAGATTCTAAATGAAGAGGATTATAAAAGTATAGCTGAAATATGCTGTTTTTAATTTTTATAAAAAAATATTTGATAAAGAATATTTATTTAAAATTCTTATCTAAAAAATGTGTTCAGCAGATTTAGAAAACATTAATAATCATTTAGAAAATCTAACAGAGATTTTGGGATCATCAAAATTTAGTACGACGTTAAAAATTATAACAACTACTTCATCACACACTTGTAATTTAGAACCCATTCTACATTTGGAACAAAATAAAAATTATCAAATTGCATTGACTAGTTTCTCCACATTTAACACCATTCAAAAAGTTATCAAAGAAGTGAATGATCAATTTAGATATTCTACTGATAAAGGCAAAACGTGGAAAGTACTAACTTTTCTTCCTGGTTCTTACGAAGTTGAATCAATATCAAATGAAATTAAAAGACATTTAGGTATACCATTTAAAGATAAGAAACAATTACATTTCGCAGTTGAACCAGCGGTAAATAAATTTTCTCTTACTTTAGACGAAAATCATCAAGTTGATTTTAATCATGATAGATCATTGTCAAAACTATTGGGATTTAATAAACAAACCTATAGTCAAGGTTATCATTTTGGTGAGAAGATTCCAAAAATAACTGAAATAAATTCAACTGTTGTACATTGTGACATTATTGAAGGAGGATATATAAATGGTAAATTGTCAAATTTAATATTCAGTTTTACAGCTTTTACTGTACCCATTGGTTATAGATAAAATGTAATTCCACAAACATTAATATATTTCCCTATTACAAGAAAAACTATTAACAGCATTAACATTAGAATTACGGATGAGAAGGGACAAGAAATAAATTTTGGAGGTGAAGAGATCATGATAGATCTTTTGGTTAGAGAAGTTTAGTTTTCTTCTTCTTAAAAAATATAAATTATTTTATTAGAAATGAGTGAAGAAATTTCTACAAACCTAGCATTAAATAAAAAAGTGAAATTCAATCATCATCGAAATCTATCCAATAAAGTTTTATCAGTTATTTTCGGAAGATTCGTGACCTTCCTGAGAAAGTGCTGTTCTGAAGCTGGGTGATCACATTCAATGTTAATTGAGTAATAATTTGAAAAAACTCTTTGGCTTTTCATTGTTACAAGATAAGTTTGCTACTTCATACATGATTGGCGTAGGGATACCAATGACACCTGATAAATATGAACAACATCTCTACATTCAAAGTGATCTGGTTTCACCTATTTCTGTTGTTGAGAAAAAAGAATACATTTTACGTAATTTCATTCATGATAAAGACGCTTACTATGGAATTGTTGAAAAGATGTTTCAACCTATTTTCTACCATCCTGTTATCAAACAAACTATCCCGTCTATTTCTCTCAAAATTACAAATGGTTTACATGAATGCATCCATGTGAAAGATACTAAATCCCTCATAACTTAAGTGTTTCGGAAAGCAAAGTAAAGTCATTGTAAAGTTTTATTGAAATAAAAAGATATGTATGAAAAGTGTGACCGTTACATGACCGTTCCAGGACAAGCAAAAAATAAAAAAAATAAGGTACCACAAAAATGCAAAAAATGAATATATGACCGATTCAGGACAACTAAAAAGGAAAAAACGTATATATG